>CM070036.1:22656965-22668692 GCA_036250615.1 Ptychadena robeensis | reverse complement strand
CCTTCCCGACAGCAATCCCCCACCCCCAGCTGGCCACTACAATACTTCCCTGGCCAATACAATCCTTCCCCTTGGACCCGCCACTACAATATTCCCCACCCCTGCATTCTTCTCATTCTTTTGATTCTGGACCTCACACCACAACACCGGTAGGCAGCTAGGAGTGGCTATGGCATCCAATTAGCATTGGATCAAAGGCCCTAAGCATAACTGACTGGTGCTGCTTCTCCCTTTCTCAGACTGCAGTAGGCTACTACCAAGTCAAATCTTGATGCTTAGTTTTTTTCTCATATATGGTATATTTTTTTAAATATATTTTTTAAATGAACACATATTATTTTGTGTTCCTCATGTTCCTGAAGATTCAGCTTTAAATGCATGTACTAACTTTCAACTAAGTGAACTTCCAAGAGGTAGTCTCAACCTTTATTCTGATTCATATGATTTTCATGCATATCCACTACTTCAATTTTTTTCCACTTCTTTGCTCCGCTTGCCTCTCAGTTCTTTATCTTTTACGTTTCAGACATCCATACTTGGATTGCAGATAATGGTCATCATTGTGGCTTTCTAACTGATAATGACTATATTATTAAACATTATCATTGTACTATACTTCATCTTATGCCGTGACACCTACTTCTGAATATGCTACATTATTCCGAACAGAACAGTACTTTCCATTTAGCAGGCGTATGCCTTCCATGGCTTTTAACAAAAAAAATGAATCTGACAAAAACGTTATCCATTAAAGTTAATTTAGGCTATACAGAAAGAACCAATAACTACAAAATCAAATGTGTATAAAGGAAAGCTGAATTTGGTAACACTGAAAACAAAGAAGTAAGTTTAATAAAGAATGTTAGATACTTCAGTAGAATCTAAACTAAACATTTGCAGCTCCCTGGAAAAATAATAGATTTATGGCGTTAAAAACTAATAATAAAATGGGAAGATGTGAAGATGTGAAATTACAGCACAGCCAATTTCCAGAAGAACCGTTATTACCTATCACACTTCAAGGTAAGTTATACAAAGATGAACATGGCAGCCAGAGGTGTCAGATTCTGTGCATTCTGAATAAGGAATGTTTTTCCTTGACTTACTCTTCTCTAATCCAACCAAGTGCCGGAACGTAACATCTTTTTCAAAAGGAATGTATAGACATATCTATCCGTGAAATACTTGTTTTGTCTTATTTAACATCATGAAATGTTTTAATCCAGTATAAAAAAATTGTCAGATATTAGTAAACCTCCCTGGCATTACAGGCTTTTCGTGTAATTTTTTATGGCGTGAAAAGCAGATACCTGGGCAATCGCGCCGAAGTACACTGTACTCCATCGTGATTCCCCACTCTCTCCCTGGCTTTCTACGCACCGCTGGTGATGCAGTGTGTGCGAGGAAAATCAACAACCCCTCAATTTACATGTAGGTCTATGGCGCCACCCCCTTCGGAGTCATTGGGGCCGGAACAACTCTGCAGCGTTTCTGCCTTGGTGCAGGCTCACAGAGTGGTGCCGGCCCCGATGACTCTGTTATTATTCATACAAGATCAAACTGCGCCCATACTGGCTTTTGGCATAACGCCAAGGAGGTTAACAGCACTATAGTGATGAGCAGCATAGACAATATTCAAATACGCAACATTTTGTGAATTATTCTAGATATATTTAAAGTAAATTAGAAAATTTAAGATCTCATGTTTATTTTTTGTGAATATGTGCACTTTTACATGCACATTTTGTAATCCCAATGTCACAGTGACATTGAACTCGCTTTTTTATACATTTGAGTTCCGAAAGATCGATTATTCGATCGTTTACCGATTGAACAGAAAATCGACCCGAATATTCGCGATTATGAAGATATAGCATTATATTCAAGATCTTTGTGAATTCTCGAAGTACAGATATTCACAAAAAAAATTTGAGATTTGAATATTCTAGCTAAACACTAGTCTACTATAAATGTATCTATTCATTTTAAACAGTAGAATAGTTTGTAGGTAATGTGGATCTGAATTTAGGAATACTGTACATTTGCAAACAAAACAAATAGCCAAAATTAACTTGTCACAGAGCAGCAGGTGCGGACCCACTGTGCCACATGTCCTACCTCCTCTAAGGGCGTTGTCTAAGTAAACCCACTCGTTCTTCACAATACCCCTGATGGTGGGGATAGACTTTCCCGAGGGGATCACCAGGTCGCTACCTCTTGAGGAATGGTAGGAACACAGGCAGCTGGTCCAGGGGACAGCAGGGAAGGCTCCAGGGACACAGGTTTCATCAGCCAGACAGTGTGACAGGGCAGGCAGCGCAGGTACAGATCAGGTAGCAGGAGAGTGCAGCAGGCAGGTAAGAGTTAACAGGTATCAGTCTCAGAACACAGGCAGATCTCTATATCACAGGACCAGCAATGGCAGGCAGTGCTCAGCATAACACAGAGACCTTAATACTGAGGCAAGGCTGAAAGGGCAGGGTTCCTTATATAGCTGTAGGAGGTCCACTATTGGTCAGCCAGGTCACATGACGAATACCTTAAATCCCAGGAAATGACACGCGCTGGTGTTTAAGGAAGTGTGTAGAAATATCAGAATCACCACTGAACAGGGCGCCCAGATCTGCAACTGTAAGTAGGGAGGTTGTGGTGGTGTACGGCAGCTGCCGCTACACAACTATATTCTTAATACCATTACATTTTTTATTTGGAGTGATGCAGATTATCACCCTATACATCCCAACTTCTGAATGTTTAATTTAAGTGAATTAGCCAAAAAAAGAAATATGTAGTATACAAAGAGGATTATAGTGAGAAGTGGTTAAGGCTATGAGATCCTCATTACTGAGCAATAATCTACTTGCAATACATACTATACATGCCTACTGCTCCCCCTTTACCTGTACTATTCCCAATAATTAACAACACTGTCCACCCTCAAAGATCCCAACAGCCAGAGCTAATATGACAACTGCATCCATACAAATAGGTGTAAGGGCAGGAATTTTCCACACTGCTGCTATCTGGTGATTTACTGAAGGCCCCCTTCTTTAACTCCCTAACTGATGACCTTACAAAACCCAATCAGACCACTTTGAAACCCCCACCATTCTTTAGCTTCACTGACCAATCAGGTAAGACCTCCTCCTCGATTTTATTATAATTTAAACCAACTGAGCCTTTCAACCCTTTGCTTACTGTCCACTTGACATCCCTACCCTTGAGGTAGCCATACATGGATCGACTTATGCACAATCAATCTGCGATTCGATTCGTCTTGTGCTTAATATTGACTGATTGTTTAAATATTGATTGTCAGTCTAAAAGCGATTGATTGTACCACCAAAGTGATACAAACTGATCTAAATACCTAGAAAACCCATCAGATACTTGTGCGATCAACTGAAACATGTCCTATCACTTTTCGATCGATTTTATGTTCGAGACCTTGTGGTCACTCAAACAGGTGAGTGGGAAACTATTACCATTTGGTCGACTTAAAAGATACTTTGTTTTGGTTGATCTAATGGAAATATCGAACCATGTATAGCACCCTTTAATTTACTTCTATTTTTTCGGTCAGCTACTAGCTTACTGGGAAGGGATAATATGGGCACAGAACCGCTTAGATTCTAGGTAGAATAGGGGCATAACAGTTATCAACAAAAAGCGGAAACATCGCCTTCCTAATCTCAGATATTCTTTTGTTTGCTTTTTTTTGTTTCTTACATTGTGCAGAAGTAAATTATGTTTTATTAATGAAGCAAATATAGTTATACATTTGATTGCGGATGTCAGGCTGTTATTATACGCACAGAGCTGTGCGAAGTGATTGTTAAATTTTAATACAGTATTGATTTTTGCCAAACCACGCTGGCTTAGTACATAGTTTTGTTTTAAGGGCTGTGTTATGCAGCACATACTACACTAAACACTTTGTTGTGGATCAGAAGAAGGAAAAAATTGTTCCCTTGAATTGATTGCCAAATCAATACTATGTATGAAAATTCTGTTTTTAAAACAACAACAAAAAATGAACTGGAGAAACTATTGTTTTATATACTGTATGTACACACAGGGGGTCTATAGCAGATCTGGTATGGGGCCTCCTGGTCTAATCTACAGTAGTTATATACACAGGGGTGCACATAAGTGGTACTCTGGTACTCAAAAAGAGCCAAAAACTAGCTATACATACCTACATTATTGTTACAAAGCTCATATGCATATTAACTTGGAGGCACTCCGTGTCTGGGCGGCCGGAGTCTGGCTATCAGCCATAGAGGGGAGAGATCAGCTGCATGATCGGCATCCCTCCCACATTAAATAGCTGTACAAACAACTTCACTTTATCATGAATACACTACTGTAAGTTTAATTTTGGAGATTGGCAAACTTATTTCAGTATTTATTGTTAAATGTATACAATTTATGCCACTTAGATAACCTCAGGGTAACATGAATAACTATAAATGGTTGCAGTAAGGGGTGTGAAATTGGGAATATAAATTACTTATCCAAAATAAAAGATTGGTCTTCTAAGGGTGTTGGAGATCTGGGGGATGAAAGTCAGAGTAGGCATATGTATGGGTAAAATCTGACAAGAGAAAAGCACTGTTCGAATGTTGACAGTTGGAATATGACTATGAAAGTTTGACATATGAACTGCAGGTAGTCTCAAAATCTTGGGGTTGCACTACTGAGGTATGAGATTTGAGATATGTGAGAGTTACATGTGACCCATAGCCAGCTGGTGACCTGTGGATGAAGACAACTAATCAGAAGATCAATCAAGAACAGGTAGGTCCATCTGCAGCAGAATCTACAATGCAGGAGGTTTACGCAGAGGACAGTGAGGGGGACAGTGGGGAAGTCCATGCTATTTGTGAGTACCAAACACAATTTCCTGGTACTCATCTGAGGGGCTCACTTAAAAAGTTATGTGCACCCCTGTTAATGGCTATATAAGCATCAGCTTTTGATCTAATGTTCGATTAAATTTTCTTGCCATGCAAATTAAATATTGACTGCCATTCCAATGTTATTAAGAGTACACCCCCATAGTCTAAAACCGATTCCCTAAATTTGATCCCTTTCCAGTTATGAGGGTAAAGGTATGCATAGAGATGGTCAGTTTTTATTTTTGACATTTCAACTAGCGGACTTTCTGTTAATTGCAACCCCCCCCCCCTCCCGAATATTGTACTATCACCAGAATACTTGCAGATGTAGAGAATAGTTTTAGGAATAAAAAAGTATTGTTCTAGAACATCAAGTCAAGTCAAATTTAAAGTCAAGTCGAACTTGATATATGCAGATTGTGCTAGAGCAATACTTTCATTCCTTGTTATGTTCTCACAATCATTTTCTACATTCAAAACAATGTTCGTGATGAAACCATGTTCAGGGGCTTTGCCATTAACTACCATAAACTAGTTGAAACTTTGCGACCATCTCTATTCAAAATCAAATAAAAATGTATCCAAATACCTAAACTCTCAGATACATGTACAATTGAAAATTTTCCAACCTGAGTGATCATGGCTCCTTTCATTTCATGCTCCCTACTTTTCACTTTTGGATGATCAGTTAAAAAGGAATCCTATCAAGCCACTGAAAGATCGCATTTTTAAAGTTCATTTAAAATGTTGATTGTAAAGAATGGATCCATATATGACCAGATTTACAGTGTCATTTGAGACTATACTAAAATTGATACTGTATTCTTAAAATGACACAAATATACTAGATTATTTTTTTGCAAAATATCTAGCATGTGTCTAAGGGCTTGTGTCCAATGTTGATTCCCTACGCTGGGCGTATGTCCAGTCCAGAGAATCAAAGCGTGCACCAGCGCATTTTCTGGGCAGTTTCCCCGCAGCTTAGGGTGTGCTTCTGTAGCATCTGTGAGAGCACACCCTATTCTTAAAGCCACGGAAAATCAGTGGCCAAACAGCTCTGGCCTTTGTTTTCCCCGCGTTTTGGAGACACCTCCATTGACCTTTACCCCCGCGGTGCTGCTTTCAAGCACCATGAGGGTGCAGCTAAAAATACTTAGAGTGGATCCATTCATCAGGAAGGGAAGTTCCCTCTCTGCATCTTTTTTCACGCTGCAGACGTGCGTGGGAAATAGACGTAGTGGACACAAGCCCTTAGCGTAATCAATGGTTGTCTGGCAATCCATAAGGACAGATCACTAACTGACTGACCTGTCTGGTGGTTGCTGTTTGATATGGAGGAAGACATAGTAGGACACTGCTCACTTACTCTTCTCTGCTGTGTTTACAGCACTCATGTTTCTCTTGAAACTGTTAACAGTTAATTTACAACTATTATCTGACGTGTGTATCAGCTTTAAACTAAAGACAGACATTTGGAGAACTGTTAGCATGACCTGCACTACAAGATTTCAGTTGAAACTGTAGATTCCAAACTATTAAAATATCTATAATTATATCAACTGTTCTATATGTTTTTTGCAAAAGAAAAACTCTCGGATTTTACTCCATTAGCCATACATGTGGGCTATATGGGGATTGGTGTATACATATGCTGCTGCACAAACATGTTTACATTATATACATCTATTAATTGTATATTTTGCTCTATACCAAGCAACCCCCCAAATAAGGAGGAAATGTCTGTGCATTGTATAGAGTGAACATACAGTATGTTCAAGCAGAGTGTACATGGCTGAAGCATGCTGTATACCAGTATTCACTTTGGAGCAGAGGCAATGCTGAGAGCCAAGAGACTGACTGTGCTTAAAGCTGGTCATACACGGGTCAATTTTTGCACAATCGATCATAGGTTCGATCGTCTTATGCAATTTAAATATTGATCGTCAGTCTAACATCGATCAATTGTAACACCACACAGTGTCATTGATTTAAACATGATCAATTACATCTGTTTAGCAGTGTCATTATGCTCTCCAGGTGCCCCCCTGTGACTTTAAGGGTTTATTACACGTTTAGTAAGCACTGCTCCATAGTACAATCACATACAAATTGATCGAAATACCTAGAAAGCCAAATCAGATACTAAAACTTGCTCACATGTCCAATCACTTTTCAATCGATTTTATGTTTGATTTTGATAACTTTTGGTCGATCTGTATGATCAACTTAAAAATCGATCGGTTTAAGCTGAACGTTTTAAACTGAAGGAACGGAAATATCGGACTGTGTATTGCCATCTTAATTAACAGAGACTCATACTCCAAGCTGTCAGAGCTGCCCCTTCTCCCCCTAGAACATATTATTTACATATTCACTCAAAAGAAGAGGCAGTGCTAAGAGGCCAGACACTAAGTAAGAGAGACTCACACTTCAAAATCCTTCTGGAGCATGCTGTTGACCTGTGCACTTGGGAGGGGAAACTGTGCTGAGAGCCTGACATGTGCCTTTCTATTAGTCTTTATTCTTGATTTTCCCCCAAAAAAGCTAGCCATACACGTGTCGGATTCCATGTCCAATCGATTCATCATCCGATCGATTCCGGCGATTCTCCCGGGAATCGCAGGTGTGATCAATCGGCCAATTAAGAGTATCCATCGCTGCATACCACCTTGTCCAACGGATTCCGGCACGATTCCGGGACGATTCCGTGTCCGATTCCACCTCCGATTCCACCTCACAAATGGCAACTCCCCCTGATCTGTGCAGAATCGGATCAAAAAGACCAACATGTTGGTTCTCTGACGGATCCGATTCTGGGCCCCCGAACGATCGGACGTGATCGGACGGACAAGGTGGGCTGCACACGATTCCGGCACGATCGATTCACGTGCACGCGCCCGGAATCGATCGGCCCGGAATCCGGCCGGAATCCGACCCGTGTATGGGGGCCTAAACCCTTGGTCCGCTTATGATCCATTGTATCATCTCATGCATGAAACACAATATATACTGACATAATTTTAAGGTAGCCATACACCAGGCTTTTCTGCCTAGATATATGAAGGATCGACCTCAGCGGGATGGCTGATCGGCAGGCACCCTTTGTGTGCCAGCCATTACTTTGAATGGTGACTGCCAGCCCTATTCAAAGTAATGGGTTCGGCCCGCAATCTACCGGCATGTTGGATCACTGTGCAATCCGACATGTGGGAGACTCCTGGTCTATCTCACCAGATGGGGCCATCCGATTTTTTGTCTGAGTGACCGGCAGCTGATTGGCGGAAGTGCGCACGGTGGTTGGCTGGCCGAAAATCAGGTGCATATATACGGCGGCTGTGTATGGCTACCTTTAGTTTCACATTTCACAAAGTTAACTTTTGTTAATTAAATCCATTTGGGGCTTTCCTTCGTTTCTTTTATTTGTGTTGGACAACGTCTCTTTTTAAATGTGTTATCAGGATGTAAATGTTAAGCTGTTACTCCACCCAAACATGAAAACCCTAATAATAGTAATTTCTTTGCATTGAACTTCTCTAACTTCCATTGTTTATGCCTGATGTTGGAGTTCCACTTTAAAAAAAAAACAATTAAACATATGTCTTGGCTTGCTTTTCAATTTCTTTTGTATTTCTCGTGTGGCTGGCCCTACAGCGCCATACAATTTGAGCGAGCAGCCACCCAGATGCGGCTTTCCAAAGAAGAAAACAATATGCAAATCAAGGGAAAACAAACAATTACATGTGAACACAATACCGTGCTGCCTTTTCTATCCTCACCAAAACCACAACCCTCAACTGCCACTCATCAAGTCTATTCAACACTGGCATGAAATGTTAATGGGCTTCTTATCTGGAGGAGAAAATCCATAATCTCATTTATTGTAAAAAAAAATGAATTTGTGTGCAAAATAATTACAAATGTAGCCATCTATTAACAAAAAAGGAAGAATAAATGTGCTTTTCTGTAAAAACAATAGGTTGTTAGAATAATTTTGTACAGCTAAATATATTATTTCCCTTAAATCTCTCCAGTAGCTAAATTAATATTGATTTAATGCATTTAATTGACCTTTACTTGATAAACTTACAATAGCCAAAAGGAAGTGCTTATGGCTTTTTTTGTTTAAGTGAGACTCATATTTTAGATGATGATATATAGTTGCCTAATTAGTAGTAAAGTGTCATAGTGACATCTGCTGGGCAGTATGATACAGCTCTGCTTTTCAAAGTCCAAACAGGTACAGGCAAAGACGTTTTCGATTACAACCTAAATAAAGCCCCCCATACATGTTACGTTTTTTCTCCCGACCGATTTTTCGTCCGATGAAGTAACCAAATTTTCACTTAAAATGTTATGGTCGATCGGCTGCCACGAAAAATCGGAAATCGAATTATCCCCGATCGATAGGCCCGACATTTTTTTATTGACAGCAGATTGACCAAAATTTACGGACAGGCCTGAAGCCGTCCCGGCAGATTTTTCTGCCGATTTTGAGGAATCATGATCGGTCAGGTACATAATTAGAGATGGTCGAATTTTTTTTCAAAAATTCGACCATTTCGACGGAATTGCAAAGCCCCTGAGCATGGTATCATCACCAAACTTGCTGGAGACGTAGAGAAAAGAAAGTATGTCTCTAACACAAACAGTTTTTTCACAAATTAAGTTCAAAGTCAAGTAAAAATTTTGAAAATCGGAATTTCTACTTTAACAACCCTTCTCTACATCTCCTGTAATTTTGGTGATGATACCAATTTCAGGGGCTTTGCAATAAGCTCGCAAAGTTAGGAAGTCGAAAAATTCGACCATCTCTATACATAATTCCGCATCTGATTATTCTCCCGATCGATCACCCCGACCAACCACAGGCAAAATTGGTATGAAAAATCGGAACGTGTATGGGGGGCTTAAGAGATTCTGTAAATTGCTATTGCTGATCTTCTTCTAAAATGTCTAGTTGGTGTTCTGATCTTCATCCTCTAATACTTTTATTGATTCAGAATGACTACACAGCTCAGAAATTGAGCCGATAGCTACACATTTATAAGTAGTGGGGGTTCCAACTCAAGCCCCCCATACGCATTCCGATTTTTCGTACAAATTTTGCCCGATCGGCCAGCGTTGTCGGTCAGGGTGATCGATTGGGAGAATAATCGGATGCGGAATTATGTAACGGGCCTGTCCATAAATTTTGGTCGATCTGCTGTTAATAAAATAGTGTCGGGCCTATCGATTGGTGATAATCGGAGATAATTAATCACAGCCGATCGGAAAAATCGGAACGTGTATGGGGGGCTTAAAGGGGTGTTCTCAATTATTTAAATCCACATGAAAGGTTCTCTTTAGGGCTCCTGTGCTAAATTCCAACAGAATTACCCTCGTAGGGGTTTATAGTGACAAAAGAAAGTCCTGAAAATGCCAAGCCTCCAGGCTTGCCAACATCAACATAGGCTCTTCCCTTTAGCTTAAGTAAAACCTTACACCTAGTAGTCGCTGGCCTGTGTCCCACACTTTTTGTGTGCCCTCAGTATCTGCTGCTCCGGCAGCCCTGTGTCTCCAACCTCATCAGGAGACCTAATACAATGGTCATCTTTTTTTGTGGAGACACATCAGCTCCCTTGCAGACTTCCAGCAGTTAGAAACCCTAGTGTGTGCCTGGATAGAATGGGAAGACCCACCCAGTTCCTTCTTTCCCATTCCAGAGTTCAGGATCCTGAAACTAAAACTAAACAAAACAACATCGCAATCTACTGTAGCGGTGCAATTCTATCCTGGACTCCTTCCAGGATACACCACCTCATGGTCCATTTGCAGCATAACAGAAAAACGGCCCACAATGTATGTATGTTTTAGGTGTGTGACTGAAACTACTAAAGGAAAACGTTAACCCCCTGGCGTGTCCTGTTAGTACTGCACTGGACAAGATGGTTCCGTTCGTTGGAGATCGGAGCCCCTGCAGCACAAACTCACCGATCTGTGCTGCACTGGTGGCTGCGATTTTCTGAACTGGCTTCTGCACAGAAGCCGATCCATTCCACCCCCGTGGTGGGAGATTCAAAAGTAAATCACACAAAATGGAGAAGACGTTTTTTAGTGTGATTCCCCAGATTTGCCCCTTTGAAGTTAACCCTCTCTCCCCTGGTGAGATGTCACCAGGTCCCTCACATTAGGGGAGAGAGGGTGCCAAAGGGAATTGTACTGGATACAATAGCGCAGCTGATAACGTGGCCCCTTTAAATCAGTCGTCTGACATATAACTTATGTGCCTGGGCATGTTTGTCATACTTCATTATGATGTGTCCATTAACTGTGAAACGCAGTGGATCCATGTGTTTTTTTTCTTTGGATTTGATTGGATTCATAAAACTGTATTCAATCAAATTCAAAAGAAGAGAAACCACATACACAGTAAATATTTTTTTATATTATTTTACATACTAAAAAAAACAGAAGTAAATACTTTTATGTTCTTTCATTTTGAACTGGATTGGATACAAAAAATCTGTATCCAATCCAATTTAAAATAGAGCACATAAAAAGGTATATGTGCCTTTTAAAATTTAAAATTTCCCGCCCCATGATGTCATCGCACACCTCCTCTGCTCTGCCGAACACTGGAAACAGCAAAGAGGTGGCGATAAGACATCAGTAATATTAAGTTATATCACCTTAGTTGATATTTTACAAGCCTAGACCGGACCACAAGATCTGACTAATCCCTCCTCACCCTCTAGACCAGTGGTGGGCAACAAGTTGATATGGAGGGCCACAAGTTTGTGGCCCTCGGCATCACTAAAGGGCCGCACATTACATGTAGAAGCGCCAA
>CM070036.1:22621266-22633171 GCA_036250615.1 Ptychadena robeensis | reverse complement strand
ATATTATGCCAATCACTCTACGTATGCGACCTTGGGCATGAAAGGAAAACCCAGTTGATCACAAACACAATGAAGGGCCGTAGCAGCAACATGTGGCCCTAGAGGGATGGCTGCAATGGGCTGTCTCTTGTGGGTCACAATAATAGCACAACGAAAAAGTAGGCCTGGAACAAAAGGAGGGGAGATCGCGTATTCCTGCAGCAAAGTGAGCCCCGTGTGACCTCACCTTCAGGACCCCTTACTAACTGCGGGGCACGGGTAGTCCATCAAACAGTTCCCACTGAGCTCAGTCCCCCTCTGTGAGCCGCCACGTTTGGAGGGGGGTGGTCCTGCAAGGTGACTTCTACCTTGGGTCTGCTCCGGTGCTGCTCCTGGTGCTGCTCTGGCCGTCGGCACTGGGGACGTCCTGATTGGTGGTGGATGCTTTGAAAAAAGGAAAAACACATTAAACCCTCTAGATGTGTTCCCCAGCTTGTGATGTCACAATATCAACCATACACCTGGACCTGAGTAGGGGCCGCGTGTGCATCAGTCGAGGGTGTTCTTTCTGCCAGTGTCCTGTGAGGTCGTATCACTTTGTGATCAGCCCCCCCCCCCGGTCACGGGGGGTACGACCCACACCCCCGACCCCAGCACCACTCGATCGCCCGGTTATTGCAGACTATGACCTTGGCAGGATTGAGGGCGCCGGCCCCTCCTCTCCTCCTTCCTCACTCTTGAGCTCAACTCACTCCAGCGCAGTACAGCTCTCCCATCCATACGTGCCCCAGACCTCGAACAGCCGTGCGACCAGGAGAGCTTCAGACGCCTGCGTCCATCGGTGCATACGGCCACCACCCAGGTGCCCTGAGGTGCAGCAGGGTGTTGTTGGTGGTTGGTGGTGGCGGGGTGGGGCCAGTCTGCCTCCACTGGTCCTCCGTCCTCCAGGGTGGCGGTGGTGGTGGCAGGCAGGCCGCAAATCCACCCGTGGTCCCTGCTGGGTCCTTGGGCCCCCACAGTCCACCTCCTGTGGTGGCTGGGTGGCGGTGGCGGCTCTCGTCCTCTTACGGGGGTCGTGGGGTGTCATCGGAAGATCCTCACCGAAAGCTAGGAGGTCACATCCCCATTGAGTTGCCCGCCGAGAACCCCGGCCTAGCAGTTCAAGCCTCCATGGGCTGGCTGGAAGTCCTGGGGAGGACGAGAAATGTGACATCAGTTATGAGCCGTGATTATTCAGCGCATACACAGTGTCCCACCACGCCCTCTAAACCTACACCAGATGACTCTGTCATATCCTAATCTACCTACCTTCAGCTGCGAGCGCCTGACTTGCCCTCTTTGCCACCTGAAACACCCTCCGCTTTGGCAGGTCACCTGGTGCACACCCTGGGCAGGAGACAGAGAAGGTGGGCGACAATTGATCCACTGCTCTGACCTGGTACTTTTGGGGGGAAGGTAGCAGGGTCGGGACACACTGTATGAAGAAGAACACGGGTGCGCTTCGGAACAGATTCGCCCGTACTCGCTTCCCCCCCCTCCCCCCGCTACGCCACCAATTGAGATCATGTTCACGTACTTCAGTGTGTGTACACATAGGACAGCTCCACAGAAACACATCTAGGCAGGGTCATAGAAGTGCATTACCAAACATGAACACTAGATGTCCACTGTCTGATCAGCCACATTCCTGCCCTAACTAATCATGACCGCAACCCCAGCCTGTTACCCTCAATTAAGCAAAACACCGCACTTGTGTGAAGCCTTGCACAGACCCCCAAGTCACACCTACCCTGTGAAAGTCACAGGCTGCGTTGCTGTTGTGGGGGCTCACTGTCCCTGCGACCCTCTGATGGCGGATCGTGGCCTCCTTCTGTGACTTCCTCCTCCACCGCAAAACACATACATGCACCTCACTGTCACTGACACCGGCGCCACACCGTGCACAGGCGCATCCCTGGGCCCTCGCCGATCACACACCATGCTCACTGGCATCTACCATCAGCATGGAGCTGCAAACCCCCGGGCTGACAGCACCAATGGGGCAACAACCAAGACAGTGTCTGAGGGCTGACGGAGTCGCCTACCTCAGCAGAGTTTGAACGGAACCCATCACTTACCGGCTCTCACTGGACTCCTGATAACACCTGGTGGTTGGATCGGCAACCTGATCATTCTTCCCCTACTGGAAAACACATCATGAACACTCATGTCACTTGAACTGTCCTCCACTGTGAACCTCATGCAACACTAAACCCTAGCGGCACTCTCAGAACGATCAGCAGCCCACGACTACCTTCACCGCCGATCGCGTCGCCGATTCCCCTGAGCCTGCTTCTCGTACCTCCATTTGTTGGCACATCGCTCTCGACCTACGCTGCAGGTCCTCTTCTGTCTTCTCTCCCCTGCCTCTGCCCTGTCCAGAATGGTGCTACTACACTGCCTCCTGGCGGCCCCCGTTTTCGCTACATTCGGCGTGAAAACTCTCCGGGGCGTGTTTCCCGTCTCTCCTATAAAGAGAACCCCCTATACTGAGGCGCCACGCATCGCCGATTCCCACGGGAATCGACGATGTCCCTGGAGGATCCCCCCGAGATCGCTCCGGGGCTCGCCGATTCCGCCCCATCAACAGACTCATGTGAAGTAGCTCAGCTATGTGTTTGCCGACTGGTATCGCTCCATGTGCTATTGGCTTTCCCTTGTGCTAGTGTTTTTCGCCCGTATTCATGTCTCCGTTGTTTGCAGATTTCGCCTTTGTTGCGCCCATGCGCCGACGCCGAGCACAGAGGCATCCCCGAATTCCGGCCGACGACCGATTTCCGTTGGCCCTCGTCGATTCCCTGTACCTCAATCGTTCCCCCAAACATCACCACCCACAATCCACAACGTTAGTATCAGACATGCCTTTCTCACGCATGGAGCACCTCAACTTCGTTCATGGTGTGAATCTGTATTTCATCTGCTCGCCGTTTCCTCTGCAACCCCCAGCTTGTTCCCCCCTCTCTCGGTTGTTGATACCCCGTGCTTGCTGAGTTGAACCTTTGCCATAGCTGTTGTGGTGGGAAATCAAGTCTTGGTGCATCACCAGGTTGTAGTGGTATAAGTACTAGGACGATGGTTTTATTGGTTGCCTGGGCCAATATGTACTCACACTGTCAATGCAGACCTTTGTAATGTTGCCATTCCCTTGAACCATGTTGATCGGCAGAGAATTTGGTTGTATTGGTGAAGGCCAGTGGGGGTCAACTGAGTTGTGGGGAAGGGGGGAGGGGCATGTGGCATCCCCTTGGCACTCAACAAGAGGGCCGCGCATACCATCAATACGAAATATGCAGGGTGGTAGAAGACATATGTGACAGCATGACATGTCTCGGAGAGGTCCATTGTAGAACTTGGGACTGATGTTCATAATTGATGAGGTTAGAGGTGACCTAGTTGTCATGTTCCTGCCGCACTGTAATGAGCCCCTCAAGTATGTGGTAAGGCATTTCCAACCATGGGTGGTGGCCCAGGCATGCCCCTGGGACCAGGGATCCCTGTAACAATGGGAAGTGGAGGAGAGGCAGGGAACTTCCTCATGAGCCATCTGGGTTGCTTATTGAACTCTGAGCACCCTACTGAGAATGTTTCCCCATGTGCTGACAATTGTGCTCCTCTTTACAGCAGGCCCATGGCCCCAAGAGGAAGAGGAAGGCCCAACCCGGGAAAGAAACCCTGTACCAGTCTGATGGAGTTCATTGAAAACAGTACCGGCAACTGCCATAGCGACTGTGAGCTCAGGGTTAAGAGCCCACAGTATTCGAGAACAAGCACGTCAAGCCACCAGGGCGTATCAGCAAACTGCTTACCCTCTTGCAGCGGGCTTTAAGCACCACCGCCACCTTATGACTGACCTAAAGCACCTATAAATCAAATAACCTGACGGTCGGTATACAAGAAGGCTCATACAAAGGTGGGGAGAAAGCAGAGCGGTTCGGGGGCAGGTGTGGTGAGGAGTTGGGGCCTGGCCTGGTTACTACGACCTCCTGTCGTTTGTGCAGCGACCAGGACGCAGCCTAGGGCATCGACCTCCGTTGATGAGGCAGGGAATCTGAGGGTGGGGGGCCCGGGCCCTAGGGAACTTGACCCTGACCCAGGATGATGGTTCCACCGTCCGGATCCCCCTGGCAGTGCATGAGTTGATCCCTGTTATTTGTCTGTAATGCTCGGGTTCGCCAATGTTTTATGCTTGTGCTTGTCACTAACATTTTTCTCACCCTCCAGGACAGACCTGGTCCCTCGTATGAGGAACCAGACCCTGCAGCAGATCCTGGCAGCAAGGGTAGACGAGTGTGAGAACTATGGCCTGTTCCTTGCTGCCAAGCTGTGGCCCAGGCGTGGGCCTGCAGGGATTGTCCCTGAGGTGTAAGTGGCTGCATGCCAGTGAGGGCCCCTGGTTCATTGCCCCTGGGTTACCACACCGGTGTTGATGTCCTCCACATCAACCATGCTGGGTGGGCAATAGGACACTGAATTGTGCAGGCGGAGGAAGTTGTGGAGAACACAGCTCGCCAACACAACCTTGTCCACTCTGTGGGGGGGGGGGCCAAATTCATGGTGGTGAGGAACACCCTGAACCGCTGGGAGAGAACCCTGAATGCGTTCTCCTCCACCCACGGCTGAGGGGCATGCTGTCCGCGTGGTTTGGCAGGGTCCAGCAAATGTGATGGGAAAGCCACACACCCTCTTCATGGACTTGTGCTGGAAAATGGATACTCCCATCCTGATGAGGTCATGGCTGATGGATTGATGGTGGGGAGTCTGATCGATCGGACACGGAATCGTCCAGGAATCCGTGGGACAAGGTGGTATGTAGCGATCGGACAGACTTAATTGGCCGTTCGATCGGACCTCCGATTCCCGCTGAGATCGCCGGAATCGATCGGATAGGTGATCGAGCGGCCATGGAATCCGACTGTGTATGGCTGGCTTTAGAGTAAAAGTACATTTTGTGCACAGATAACGTTTTTTCTCCTGCATAGCGTTAAATACTGTTTAAATAAAAATTTTAATTACCGGTAAGATATTTTCCGGAAATAACTGCATATTTCCGGAAATATTTGGTTCTTTAGGAAATTATCCCTTTCCGAATTCCACAGTTAATTTCACTGGTTATCGAAAGTCACCCAGCCACGTCAGGATTTAACTGTAAGTAGCCACAGAATAATTTAAATCGGCATATTAAATGTAATTATTACATCTATTGTATTAAGTAAACATATTTTGCAATATATTTCTGCTCCTGGCTGCCTGTTTTGGGTTTTCTTTTTTCTCTCTCTCTATACCCGACAATCTTAGTTCCGACAATCTTAGTTCCAGGAGGGGTTCGGAGGTGGGGTGTCCCAGAGGAAGGGTGGGGATATGAGCATAGCTGTTAAGATTAGGGCTCATATACACTGGCTTCAATTGCCAGGTAAACAAGCAATATACGTAACTGATTCGGTTTTCGAGCTTTAGCTCCATAGGACAGGCTTCTTTGGTCGTCTCTGCGAGAGCGCACTGCTGAAAGCAGCTCAGGTATCGACAGTGGAAATTTAGTCTTACTCTTCTCTAATAAGGGAAAATTTACAGGAAGTGACATCACAGAGTGCCACTTTCGGTATTTGGAACATGGAAGTGCCGGGGCGGAATGTCACCATGTTCAGGCACATTACAATTGTCACCTTTTCCAAATGCCACATTAATTGAGCAAACATTTTTAAGCTCCTGGGCATTATGCCCAAACTCAGTACGGTCACAGTTTGTTCTTTGAAGAAACTGTGGCCGTGCCGGGATTAGGGATAACCGCCCGTCCGTGTGGTGTCGCTTTTCCCCACACACATACCTGATGCCTCGATGATGACGGCAATGTGTAGAGGAGAGGGGGAGGGTCGGGAAGCAGTGTACTCTGTCAGGATCTCCTATACGGCTCCGTTTTGCGACACTTTTTTGGGCGCGTAAATGGAGCAATACAATAGATCGCGGCAGAGTACACGATAACGCCCAGGAGGTTAATGAGGAACATTTGCCTGAACCTTCTCTGCTCAGTGCAACTCCCACTGGCATCACCCATCAACTGAACATCCTTAGAAGACCATAAGGTTACTTAGGGATAGAGTCAATACTCTAGTAAAGCCCCATTAAATTTGCACATCGTAGCCCTCTCTGTGTTAGCCCAGCTCCTCTACCCTCTTCTTACCTTACTACAAGACTTTTTCTATAGCTGCTAGGAGATGACTAGAACACTATAAAGTGTTACTTTGTAGTTTGCTAAAGCTACAGATATCACACCCAAGATGGTGGCACCCAGCAGCATCCTCAGAGCTTTCATCTACACAGTTTCAACATGTAAATGAAACAGCTGAAATGCTCATATAATCCTACAGGAAGAGTTGTTAAATTGATTGATCAGGTGACAGGTACTATTAAAAGTTGTATTACGATGCCTGCGATGGTTCCCTTGCTTTTCCCTATGGCTTTAACAATATTGCAAAATTTCCGAAGTTTCCGATGCATTTCCTTTCTGTCAACACGTTCAAGAAAAGTCGGATGTGTTTTTAGTGCACATGAGAATTTTTTTTGTGAAATCAGCACATACCAGTATGTGGACACACTGGAAAAATGTCAAAACACACCCAAAGTTCATGTAAAAGTATGTGAGAAACATGACATTGTGGTGGCACTCACTGTGTGTCTGATTTCAGAAGCATGTGACTAAAGCACAACTGCAAATGATTAGAAGAAAAAACATATCTCTTTATGTAAAGTGTTTTGCTGTAAAAATACCATGGATAGGGTATTCCTAAAGTTCCAAAAGTTCAATTTACATTTGTGGCTGATGAATCCAGGGCCACCGTCAGGGGGGGACAGAGGGGGCTCCCGTCCTGGGCCCGGGCAGCTAGGGGGGCCCGACGGGCAGCACGTAGGGGCCCAGGCATGCTGCCTGATCGTACAGCAGCCTCTGCTCACTGGAGTTCCCGGACTGCCACTGTGTACCATGTGCTGCCGGTGTTCTGAGATATTTTCCTAGCTGAAATTTTTTCCTATTCTTACAACTGTGCATGTGCAGATAGCCCGAGTTTTTGTCGGGTTATTCACCCATTTACAGGTGTCAAGGTTAGGGGTTGGAGGGGGGGTTAAGTTAGGGTTAGGGGTTCCAAGGTTGGGGATTGGGAGGTTAGATAAATTTTAAACCCCCAGACCCCAAACTTCACCCCGATCCACAAAACAAAACCACCCCTACTATCAGCACCCACCCCACCTAACCTTCCCCCGCCCCCCCCCCAAAGCCCTAACCTTGCCACCCACTAATCGGAAGAATAACCCTGAAAACACCAAAACTCTGGCTATCTGCACATGCCCAGTTGTAAGAATAGGAAAAAATTTCAGCTAATAAAATATCTCAGAACACCGGCAGCCCGGGAACAACCTACTTCGGGAGGATGTAGGAGCATTTTCTGCTAGCACCCCGTAGAGTCAGAAAAATCCCATGGTTGTAACGTCAGATAAGTGACAAGACAAGTGATACAAGTAAAAAGCTAAGCCAATTAAGGACAAGGTCACAATCACAAGGAGTAAAAATATTCATAATCGATGATTGCCATGATGACCTCGGCGCGTTTCACCCGACTTGGGCTTCCTCAGGAGGTAAGTGACATATTTGATGTTAAAGATATTGTGGGCAATTAGATACGATACATAATAATCTCTGATATTACCAAGACAACCCAGCACCATATCACCGACACTGTACCTGATCAATGATGAAGTCAGAAAAATCCTTCCTAGTGTAGAACAATGGATAACAGTTGTCAGGAGGTTTCCTTGAAACTAACGGCCGACACAAAGGGTGCCCGCCGATGCTGTAAGTGACGGAGTGCAGCGTGATGACGTCATCGCTGATCTGTCGGCCCCCACTCGGTATGTGTGTGGGGGCCTTAAACCTCCCTAGCGGTTGAGACGAGCCTAGCACGTCCGAGCTTTAGGCTCGCCTCAACCGCCCGGGAAGCCGCTGATGGGGAGACTTTATGCCTCCCCGGAAAGCTGCGGCGATTGTTTACATCGCCGTAGCATTTCCGGGTTGGCGGCTCCGCCCCAATCGCGTCACGGTGACGCGGAAGGGGGCGGGGGGGGCGGCGCCATAGACCTCCATGTTAATGGAGGAGCGCCGGCTTTCTCTCCCGCGCAGCTGTTGTCAGTAATGACAACAGCTGCGCGTAGAGCTCTGGCGGGATGCCGGAAACGGCGGGCAGTGTACTATGTACACTGCCTTGATCGCCCATATCGTGCCGTTGTAAACGGCGCGATATGGGCAGTGCGCTAGGGAGGTTAAATATATACTTCATACTTTCTGCACTGCACTAGTTCTGATCTTCTATTTATTCTGACCCCTCCCTTCCTCTGGTGAGGAGCCTCTTTATTGGAGGTCTTGTCACCGATGTTTGCAGATGGACAGGAAGATCAGTTACTGAGTTGTTTTAACAGAGAAGTTTATTACAATTGTTTGGTTCACATTTCCTGTCAATAGCTCATGTTCAGTGTTTTGTCTTTTAAAGAATGAAATGGTAATCCAACAATATGTGTATTAAACCCCAATAAAAGGGAATTGGACATTTCTTTGTCACAATCCTTAGTTGTGTAATGTGTTTGTATATAATATATGAATACATCTGTGGTGTTATGTCTACGGAATTCCCGGAAAAGCCACACTTGTGGCCCTCAATATCAACTTTGTTGGCCACCACTGCTCTAGCACATGCAGTTTTTGCACAAATTAAGTTCAAAATCTGTTGAAATTTTAATTTTAAAAAATTTTACTTGACTTTGAACTTAATTTATGCAAAAACTATTTGTGTTAGAGCAATACTTTTTTTTAGTATACTCCCAACCCTTCTCTATATCTCCAGCAAGTTTGGTGATAAAATTAACTCAAAATCGTCCAAATGGTCAAATAAAAAATAAAACATTCAACCATCTCTACTGCAGACCCTAAAATCCTCTGGTAAATGTGTAGACCAGATCTTATATATAGCATTGAGCACGAATATCTGAATCGCAAATTTTTATTACGAATATCGCCACTTAGAGAATTTACGAAGATCTCCAATATAGTTCTATACATTGGTCATCTCTAATATTTGCTATTCTGGGTGAAGTACCATGCATTGCGCACACAATATTTGCAAAGAATTGCAGCAAGAAGTACTTCTGTGTTGCTTTATGTCAGTGGTTCCCAAACTGGGGGGCGGCAAAGGTATTCCAGGGGGTCATTCTTAACCTGTATTTGAATAGGAAGAGGGGGCTAGATAATGTTCCTAAATATAAAAGGGGGGCCCTGCAAGGAAAGTTTTAGAAACAAGAAAAAATACCCTCATGGGACTTTAACTGGAACACCGACTCCCTTGTTGATATAGAATATAGTCATAATCTTAAAAATATTAAATTTATTAAGTTTCATAAGCAATGGCACAGTAGATGCAGTATACAAAAAGCACATACAAATCCAAATACAGACGATATGGTCTAATCCACATATTACAACATCAAATAAAATGTGCACACATGCTCTATTTGCAATCTATCTATAAAAGCATCCACACTGTGGGGTGCATATGGCAGCTACATGTTTCGCCGTTTCGCAGTGACTGCCAACTCCGGAGAGTGTCTGGCTACAACCAGACTTGGAGTGTCCCTGGCGGGAATCCACCTTGCCGTGCTGGTTCACTTTCTTTTGTAACATAGTCTGCCCATAACCGTACCTCCCCGGCAAGACCCTTTATTGGTATTGTTTATGACCCCGTGAGTACTACATACTCCTTAGAACAGCATCTATGTCGGCAGATGGCCAAGACACTCTTACAATGTCACTTCACTTCCCAATTATATCCACTTCTACAGATATTTTATGCTTTGGAGCCCCTGCATCCCTTTACACCTAAAAGACCAAGTGTCAGGTATTGGGATAGCTCCTTGCTTCCTTATGCATCCCCTGCATCCCTATACACCTAAAAGACCAATTGTCAGGTATTGGGATAGCACTTTGCTACCTTTTATATCTCCAGAATGAAGTTCCAGACATATACTTTTGTTAAGATCCACCGGGGTTCTGCCCATTCTGACCAGCACTGTAGTGGTGGCCCCTGCTATGCAGGGGTGCCATATCCTGCCTTCCACTCCTCGTCTGTGACTTTACTTAATCAAATTAGGAGTTTTCTTCCCATATTAATCTCAGATTCGCACATCTTCTGTGGGTGCACAGCCTGAGGAAGCCAAATTCGAACGGCGAAACATGTAGCTGCCATATGCACCCCACAGTGTGGATGCTTTTATAGATAGATTGCAAATAGAGCATGTGTGCACATTTTATTTGATGTTGTAATATGTGGATTAGACCATATCGTCTGTATTTGGATTTGTATGTGCTTTTTGTATAGGATCTACTGTGACATTGCTTATGAAACTTAATAAATGTAATATTTTTAAGATTATGACTATATTCCATATCAACAAGGGAGTCGGTGTTCCAGTTAAAGTCCCATGAGGGTATTTTTTCTTGTTTCTATGATTTTTGGGAATGGGAACTACGACCGATTACTGACCGTCCGATCATTACCTCTTTCAAAGCAAGGAAAGTTTGGGAACCACTGTTTTATGTGATGCCACGGCTGCTGCAATTTCACATTTAAACACTAGATGTTGCCATGACAACACACACATTGCAATAAATCGCTTCACAAGTGCCCTGCTCCCAAAATGTATCAAAAGGAGATGTCGAATTTGTGAATTTACTTTAAATATTTGGAGAATAATTCGAGAAATGTCGCAAATTCGAATATTGCCTATGCTGCTCGTTATTAGGGATGAGTAGCATAGGCAATATTCAAATTCGCGACATTTCACAAATTATTCTTCAAATATTCTAAGTAAATTCGAAAATTAGAGATCTTCTAGTTACTTTCTGCGAATATCAGCCCTTTTACATGCGAATATCGCACGAAGACAGGATAAAGGAAAAAATGGAGGTCAAGGTGGTGAGGTAATGGCCAATATCCCCAAGAAATTTGCATGGGATTTGCTGAATTTCAGATAATATGGATACGGTTGACTCTATAAGCAAAAGAGTCTTGGGACTGCCCAGGGCCCAAAAATTTGGGGATTTAGGTGTGACTCAGACCGGAGTGGCCAACCTCAAGGATAAATATAGCAGACAAGGTTCGGTATAAAAATCAAATTTTATTAGTTATAAATATGGTAAAAAGAAGCCAAACAGGCAAAAATGGGTTTGTGGCTAGCAGCCAAGCATCCACCAGCCTCCTCCTCAATCAGGTCATGTCCATCAAAATCATACGTAAATGCACAGAGAGTAAAGAAAACTTCCAAAGTCAAAGTATAAGGTTAATAAACTCTTAGCTTAGCTTTCCGATAGGTCCAAATGCGTCACCAGCCCCTCAGCACGTTTGGGACACTTTCTGGCCTCCTCAGGAGGGGGATGTATTAAATTTTGAGTAAGATGGATGAAGTGGGTTGTACCTGCAGTGGGTATTGCCTAAAGAGAAGAGAAGGTCACAGGAGGATCTTTTTCCAACTTGTTCATAGTATTACATATCAAAATCACATATGTGTGATAAAGGTACACATCAAATATTCAGAATACAGAAACTCTTATTTGGCTTGCTCGTCTTTGATAGTAAGATTCATATAGTCATACAAAACACAGTTTGGGTTGTGAGTCTGTCCCTTGTGATTGGTATATTCTTTTGATCAATAAATTCTTTATTAGATTTTACTTATGACAATACATTTGTCCATATAGACATACTAACAACACACATAGTCATCCTTTCCAGCCATCCTTCCCATTCTTACCCATTCATATCCCTTTACATTTTTGCTCCTATCCCACTTTCCACTC
>CM070036.1:22578857-22621166 GCA_036250615.1 Ptychadena robeensis | reverse complement strand
TTTGTGGATTTTCTCTGGGGTGTAATACCAGTGATATAAGATTTTATATATATTTTCTTTGTGTACTACTGATATCGAGGATGATTGGTATATTCTGATCATGATATTGTTAGAAGGGATGAACCTTCTTGAAAATTATACAAAAAAAACACATAATTACTTGCTTACTTGCATCGGATCCAGTCCAGAGTCAATGACTGTAAACCTGACAAGTTCGCTGTGAAGTGATGTCCTCCAAACATGAAGGCTGGGTAAAGCAATGATGTAGGAATACATTAGCGGACTCATTAACTGGTTAACATGGCACCTGTGCATGTCAAACCATTGTGGGGGAGCGATAGGCTAAGAGTTCAGGCACGTGGCACGCTACATTCCCCCAGAAAGGTGCACATCGCTCATCCCCAGATCGGTATCTTAACCACCGATATGCCTCCAGTGACAATGTATAAAGTAACAGTGAAGAAGGTCTCAAGGTATCAAGTTGTGTAAAAATCGCACGAATACTGAAAAGCCTGTCTTCGAGCGAGTTTGATGTCGCGTGACATTGAGATCAGAATATTCGCATGTAAAAGTGCTGATATTCTCAGAAAGTAAACAGGAGATCTCCAATTATTTGTCTTCAAATTAGTTTGTTGTCGCGTGACATTTGCTGATCCAACGAAAAATTTACCGGAATATTCAAGATTACTAGATATAGCATTATATTCAAGATCTTCGCAAATTCTCAAAGTGTCGATATTCTAATTAAACATTTGCGATTCTAATTTTCCCACTCAACAATACTCATCGTTATATTGAACAGAGCGTATCTACATCCCACGGGTTCAGCTTTAACATTGGAGATACTTTCTAAGGACCCCCATACACCTTTAGATTTCTCTGTCAGATTTCCTTTAGATCTCCTTTTGTGTTACCAAAACCATGTAATATGAGGGACTTACTAAACCATCAAGTCTACCTGTGTCCAATCACAGAGGACCCGGCACTACATAGTTGTTGGTAGATCTAAAGGATATCTGACAGAGAGATCTAAAGGTGTATGGCCAGCTTTAGAGCAAAAAAAAAGTTCTAGCAGATTTGTATCCGGTTGCCATGTGATTGTAAAGGACTACCCATGATGCATTCCTCTCCATACCAGGGTGCTACTCCAGAAATAAAAGGATGTAGTAAAGTGGAAAAATGTTAATTACTTTTTTTTATTATTATTCCATTTCTTTTAATATAACAGGACCCAGTCTTCAAGCTGGGGTTAACCTTCACGTTTTTTTATTATTCCATTAGGCGGCTAATGATAAAAAAGTACGTTCTCCGCAGCAATTTGAGGAAATTATCATTCCAATTTATTGCTGTAGACTCCTACATAATTAATAACGTGGATAAATTTTAAATATTCTTTCCATTTTTACAAGTAACAGAAGGGTAAACCTTGAACATAAAAGCCAACAAAATTGAGAACAATGAAGAAGACCTGTCCTGACCGTTTTTACCACATTACCCCAGTAGTGTGGCCAACATCCCAAACAACATATTCAAAAAGATTCAATGGTTAGGGCATCCAGAATGCACTAGTGACCCCTACCATTACTTATTTTACTTATCAAACGGTAAAGACAGGGGGACTTTAACGGCCACCATCTCAGTTACATACCAAACCCCCGAGATGGATTCTATAGTTTTTATAGTATACATCAGTGGTGGGCAACTGAGTTGATATATAGGGCCACAAGTGCGGCCCTCGGCATCACTAAAGGGCCGCATATAACATCGATCCAGACCCTCCCACTGTCAACATATCTCAGCAGGCGGTGGACCAGATCCCGACGACAGTCAAAACCCAACAGCACTCACCCACCCCCTCCTGCCCCTGGGTGCAGTGGTCATATGTATACCTGGTTTCCCGATCAACATTGACAATGTTAGTGATGTAGGACCCCCAAAGCGGATAAGGAAAGCTGGGTCAGTGTGTGACCGCTTCACAGGTGGGTTGCTATGCCCTATGCATTAACAGTTAGGTTTTGGGGGAAGACCAAGGGGGGCCGCCGAACAATGCCCAAAGGGCCGCATGCGGCCCCCGGGCCTCAGGTTGGGCACCTAGGGTATACATCCACAAATTAAAATTGAGACGATGAGTGAAATGTCTTCAATTGCAGCTAATCAAGTTTCTATGACAAAAGGCCCCCACACACGTAACTAGCTGGGGCCGACAGATGAGCGACGGAGTGCAGGGTGATCATGTCATCACGCTGCATCCTGTCACTCAAAGTATCGGTGGGCAGCCTTTGTGTGCCGACCAGTAGTTTGGTCCCCATTCCAACTAATGGCATTGGCCAGAGATTTATGGACATATCTGTTCTCTGGCCGACCTGTCTCCCCATGTGGACACCTGCGATCCGTGGCCGATTTTGGCAAAATCGCCGCGGCTCGCTATGTGTATGAGGGCCTTTAGATCACTCCATACAATTTCCATTAGATCTAGCAACAACTATGTAGTGCCGGGTCCACCCTGATAGAATACATAGTGATTGGAAGGTGAGTTGCTTTTACAGAGCGGTTTATTATGGGGCGACAGATCCCATGTGGGCATGTCTGTAAATCTCTGGCAGATGCCATTACTTTGGATGGGGACTGGCGTTCCCATGCAAAGTAACGAGCAACACACAAAGGGTGCCCACCGATACTCTGAGCGTGATGACGTCATCATGTTGCACTCTGTCACTCGTCTATCGGCTCCAGCTCGTCAGGTGTATGGGGGCCTTAAATAAAGCAGCTCCTGGCCCACACAGTAGTGACTATAGAGGTCACATGACTATAGGGTGTCTCTAAGGGTATTTTTTTTTTTAATCATTAAAGTTTTCTCTAAGGGTATTTTAATTAAAGCAGATGTAATCTGCGGTCCTCCAGGCTGCAAGATGGAGGAGTGACATTCTTCCGGTCTTGCTCCCTTCACCTCCGACAATTCAGATGTGACTGGCTGTGGGGACATGGGAAGGTAGACGCCAAAAGTGACACCGAAGGGGTGTTCTGGTCTCCCTGGAGGGCAGAAAATCACGCCAGCATTTAATGTGCTCCGCCGTGATTGCCTTTTGCAAGCTTTTTAAAAAAGTGCGCCATGTGTAACGTCCAGGAGATTAAAGCAGACCTAAACTCCTCTTTTGTCCCTCACAGCCAAACCCCCATTATAGGGACGATCGGTAATGATATAATTCCAATTGTCCCTTGTTGCTCATCTAATCCAGTGCTAGTTTGGTCACTCTCTGTATACAAACCTACGGAGATACATTTCCCCCATTAAAAACCATTGTTTGCAGTCCCCAGTGGCCACTGCCTGTCCTGAGCACTGTTGTACGCTCATAGAATAGATTTCTTTTAGGCAAAGCATTTAGGACTTGTTCACTCTAAAGGCTGAACGCTGGGGAAAAGGCGCTGCCCAGACATGTTCCACCTTTTGATTCAAGAAGGCGTAGCATAGCCCGCAATACCTTTAAATATATTTTAATGATGTAATGCAAACAAAATTAATGGGTCCACTAGAAGAAATTTTATTTATTAACAAGGTTTATCTGGAGGTCACATGATTCCTCGGTCAGAATATGTGGTAGAAGCCAGACCGAGGCTTGGCTTTTGTTACCAAAGTAAAGCTTTTTTTTTTTTCCAAAACGAGGCTTGATCATATTCTCCACATGGAGGCTTGGTTTCTGACGCCAGAGCTCTCGCAGCCCTCGGAACTGGCAGAACGTGAGGCTGGTGTGATGGGTCGGATTGTTTTTCTTGGAGTGTGTGATCAGTGACGGAGGAGGAAGCCGAGGACAGGTATGGCGCTCTCCAGGGTATTCGGAGCTGAGGTACTCCCTGTACACGTAAGGTGATCACTTATCACGGTATACTGTGCTGAGCGTAGTCCTGGGCGCATCCCCCGGGTGTGTGTCTGTCACCCCACGTCGTTCGGGACCTGATCACTTGTTGCTGTGTGACCCTGTACAGGGATACTAATCATTCCTTGTTGTTCTATTATTCAGGATGTTACAATGTTAGATTGTAAGCTCTGTGGGGCAGGGTCCTCTCATCCTGTGTCACAGTTTATTCCTGTATGATAACATAATAATATGAAACTTAATAAAAAAATAATAATTTTGGGGGGGGGTTAGGACCTCTGTCTGGTTTCTACTTTTATCTGTGTCACCAGGAATGAGAGTGACCACAATGCCAAACAACTTGTATACATAGTTAAAGAGAGGAATCTTCTGATGGGGACACCTGTTTCTGTGACAGCTGTCTAAGCTTTCACATTTGGAAGATATTCTCCCACTTCCTGTAGAACATTTAAGAAAGGAAACAGGGCTGGCAACAGATGCAGAGCTCACAATCTTTTAGCCTTGTGTCACTAATATAAGTGATTGAAGGAAGCTTGTACACACATAATATGATTCCAATTGTGTGTGTGTGTATAACCCCCCCCCCCCCCTTCCCCTCCACTATGACAGTAAAAGATCTTATTGGGATTGTGCCTACACCATAGGTGTCAAACTCTAGCCCAGGGGACAAATAATGGCCCGCTGCAGACCTAGATCACCCTTCCCTGCAGCTCCCTACCAGTGCACTCACCGCCCCTCCGTCCTCCCACTCTAGGAGTAGAGAACTATGAATCCTGGCTGCTCAGAGATGCTGGAATATTCTGGGATCAATAAACTTTACTTCCAGAGTTGGAGGACAGAGGCATGGTGAGTGCAGCTGGAAGGGGTCTGCAGGGAAGTCAGAGCTGGGGAGAGGGGTACCATGATTAGTCTTGGGGAAGGTAAGGTACACAAACTGTACACACAGGGATGGGGGCACACATGGACATGTATGAAGTTTATTGGTAGCCTAGGTGTGCCCCCATCCCTGTGTGTGTAGTCCATGTGTGCCCACATCCCTGTGTCCAGTGTGTGTAGTCCATGTGTGCCCACATCCCTGTGTGTCCAGTGTGTGTAGTCCATGTGTGCCTCCATCCCTGTGTGTGTAGTCCATGTCTGCCCACATGCCTGTGTGTCCAGTGTGTGTAGTCCATGTGTGCCCCTGTCCCTGTGGGTACAGTGTGTGTAGTCTATGTGTGCCCACATCCCTGTGTGTTCAGTGTGTGTAGTCCATGTGTGCCCACATCCTTGTGTGTCCAGTGTGTGCAGTCCATGTGTGTCCAGTGTGTGCAGTCCATGTGTGCCCCCGTACCTGTGTGTACAGTGTGTGTAGTCCATGTGTGCCCACATGCCTGTGTGCAGTCCATGTGTGCCCACATGCCTGTGTGCAGTCCATGTGTGCCCACGTGCCTGTGTGTGCAGTGTGTACACACACTCGAAAATGTCCAGTATGTCCTCGAAAATGTAATTTTATTTCTAAATACATATGAAGGTTGGCCTCCAACTTTGTCTTGATCTTTCCATTTGGCCGCTGTGTATTTGAGTGGGACACCCCTGGACCAGATCATAGTCCGGCTGTTTCTGTGGTCAGGGTTAGGCTTTTCTATGCAGCATTGCTGTCCCAGCATCCCCTGGCTGTGATGAGACTTTTATTACTCCAACAGTTGGTTGCAGAGCTACAAATAGTTTTCAGGCACATCTGGCCTGGTGTCATCCAGCCTCATCTGTCCCCAGGAACACACAGTTGGTATATATTGTAGTAAATGTCATGAAAAATATGGTAAACGTTTAAAAAAAATGTGTTTTTTTCCCCAAGTTGTTTTCCTCTTTTGATTGTATATATAACTGTAAGGAAAGATGACTTTACATACTAATACATTCCCTTTTCAGCAGATATAATGCTTTTCTAGATGGGTGGAGTCGCTTGGCACGGCCAAACATCTGTAGAGTGCAACAAGCATGGCGACTCCTTTTGTACCTGTGCCCATGCCAATAGGAAATACTTCTGCCGCAGGGATTACAACCAGAAGCCAAAGGAGCTCCTCGCTGGGAAGCAGTTCAACCGGTTCCTGCTCATCCAAGGAGCCTCATGACGATCCAGCCAATCCCAGAGGGCGCAAGAAGCTGAGTGCGCCCGATCAAGTGAGCTGTACCTCTTCTATATGCAGCAGCCCTCTCATCAGGACTAAGTTTGACTCATCGGTAGAGTACAGTTCCCGGCCGCTGGAACATGAACACATCCAAAATTCGGTGGATCTGGAGGAAAGGCCTTCAACCCCAACCATCTTAGGATATGAGGTCATGGAAGAACGAGCAAAGTTTACGGTGAGTCTCATAAGTATAGATGCTGCCACCAAGAAATCAACGTGGGGGTTTTGCCTTCTGACAGTGGCAGGCACACACTTTACCAAATATACTTTTAAATCAGAAGACACAAATGTTCCAGTTTTAAACTAAAACAAAAAAAAACATACATGAAATAGACACATTCTTACCTGTCAGCAGTCAGATCTGTTTCTCGGGCAGCAGCTGAAAACAAAACCTCCCCCCCCCCTCTCCCCCCGCATCCTTACAGACAGCTCAGCTCCGGTGTGGAGGGAGGAGAGGGGGGCACTCGGCTAGATCGTGTGAAGAGAGGTACTCTCTCCCCCTCCACAAAGTCTCACAGACATGGGACTCTGACGCACAGTCATGTGAGACACAGATGAGCAGGGCTTGTTGGAGAAGGAATTCCCGTTCAGCCCCTGCAGCTTTTACGCCGCCTAGGCGGTGTAACACAGTGGGAGGGGCTGTCTCTCAAGACACCCCTCCTGCTGTCAGAATCTTTTGTTTTTAGTTAGCGATCTCTGCAGTATCAGCTGGGCTGAAGCCGTACTGGCAGAGAGGACCTAACAAGTGGGAGGTCCGCTTTAAGTATCAGTATCATTCCCACCCTTCAGCTGCTCTGTACCTATCCTTCAACAATTCTGTCTGCAGCTACTGGTTTTCAAGCATAATTGGATATAATGTATTCGCCCGCCCTATTGAACTTCTTATAATATTTTTCAAGATAAAAAAATGCTCTATATATAGGACACCACCCGTACTTTCTCCTACTCTGCTAGCTGAGAGCTCCATGCTCACACCAGCAGAGGTGGAGAAGCTGTGACTGCCTATAGCTCTAGACTGGCAAGGCTGATGTGAGGTGGGAAGCTTGTGCAATACACAGTTGCAGATGGGCAAGCTCTCCTAGTGTGCACGTGTCTGTGATGACGCTAAAGCAGCCCAGTCTCACAGTAAACACAGGACCGACTTCTAGTGCCAGTGTGTCGGCGACACAGACTAATGCACATTGCTGCCGCCTGTCAGTATTCCAGCTTCACACAGTGGCAGGAATAGATGGGGGAGATGCTGGCTGGCAGCACTTTCATCTAGTCTGCCCTTCATTGGTTTATATCAGTGTGGGGCTCCGTGGGTGGATCTCCCATCGACCGCTCATCCACCTCCTGGCTAATCTTGGCAGAAAAGCTTGGGGTGGGTGCCAAGGTGCTCCACCATCAGCGGCCTCTTGTGGCTGCGCTTTTGAAAATTCAGGATGCAGGCATTCCCACCCCCCAGTGTGTTTTTGTGAAGAGCGCATCTTATTGACCAAAAAGTGGTGACTTAGATAAACATTCCAGTTTTGGAGTCTATAAGGTCTTTTGCTGTCACTGTATGTTAGGATGTGCAGTCATCACATAATTTTCCAGCATCTTGGTGGGTCAGAACATCCCTGTGGGATAGTACCGGTTTAGTAGAGCAGTGGTTTCCAACCTGGGGTCTGCACAACAACCCACACCACTTATGACTAGAGATCGCGGCAGGGGGGGGTGACCCACATGCTGCCAGACCTCTTTCTCTGTGAGCCGAATACAGTTCTGGCTTGCTGCAAGTTGGTAATCCGGAGGTGGTGAAAAACAAGCAGCAGCTTGGGGATGATTTACTTGTTTTCCTAGGGATAGAATTTCTTTTGATAAATGTGACATTTGCAAGGTACTTACAAAGCCTGAACGTGGTATCGTTCACCCAAACTGAATGTATAAAAGAAGGGTTTGGTGTGATGTAAGTTCGGGAGGGGAATGGTTACCCCATGGGATGGGAGCATTGTAACAATTTCTTGGGAAAATTATTTTACCGGGGGTAGGAATGGGGGGGGGGGTGGCCTATCTTAACACAGGCAATGGAGGCCTTAAAGTGGATGTATATTGACTTGCCTCTAAGCTGGTTTTATAGTGGTGTAGCACTCCACAATGCCCCAAAAATATACTAACCTGCTGTTGCCTGAAATTGTTAGAGATTTGATATTTATGTGCCCGGCTTATGGGGGTTAACTGCAGGTACAATATCGCGAGTGGCCACTGGGGGCATTTATACTGGTTTTCTATAGGAAAATACGATCCATTCAGTTTAATAAACAGGCGACATTCGAGATTTACCCGTCTATCTCTGCAGTGAGTTCTGGGGGGCGCCGCCAAAACTGGCAATGGGGAGGGGCTGTTTCTCCTTACAGGTAATTTGTTTTTTTTTTTGTTTTATGCGTTCCTCTCTATTAGAAGTGCCATTCCTACAATAATACATTTCTGGTGTTAGGTGCGCTTTAAGGAGAAAAGGTTGGCACCATTGTACTACAGGACTAAAATGAAGGTTGCAGATGAATTGTTGATCTAGAACAGTGTTGGCCAACTGAGTTGATATGGAGAGCCACAAGTGCGGCCCTCTAAAGGGCCACACATAACAATATTACTCTATACTGACATTCTTTAATGAAGAAATTACAGCAGGCATAGCTGTAATAAAGCATAGCTTTTTTAAATATTGTTTTAAAACTTGTTTTCATTGATACTTCAAGCATAAGAGAACATTGTAGTGTGATAATCCACAATTTCTGTCATATACATCGTCAAAGGTTATGTGCCGCAATATATATTATACAATCACCCCCTGTTCATTGGTGGAATAGTGGGAGCATAGGCACTCCTCTGTCTGCTGATCCCCAGCCAGAGGATGAGGAGGAGACGCCACCTGGGTCGCTGATTGGCCTTTACGTATTGTACAGCGCTGCGTAATATGTTGGCGCTATATAAATAAATGATAATAATAATAATACGTATGCCCATCACGTAGGTTTATCGCCTCTCCTTCTCTTCCCACTGTAAGAAGATTTCAGAGGAGGATGCATTAACAGTTAGGTTTCGGGGACCTCAAGTGGAGGACTAATGGGGGGGGGGGGCGCCGATATACGCCCAAAGGGACGCAGGTTGAGCACCTAGGATCTAGAACCCATGGTGCCCAACCTGCGGCCCTTTGGGTGTTCCTTGGCGGCCCCCCTCAGTCTTCCACTTGAGGTCCCTGATACGTAACTATTAATGCATAGGGCATAGAAACTCACCTGTCTGCCGAATCGAAGGTTATGTGCCCCATTGCTATAATCAATGGCTTTGATGAGATCTATGAGGCACATAACCTTTGATGATATACATGACACAAAATGTGCATTACAGAACTACAGTTCCCTAATGCTTGAAGTATCATTTTTTTAAAATGTGTTATTTAAAAAATGAAACATAATCTCTTCTAGCTTAGCAATTTTGTAATTTGTTTCAATAAAAAATGCTTATACAAGTCAGTATAGATTGAAAATGTTATGTGCGGCCCCGTAGTGATGCTGAGGGCCGCACTTGTGGCCATCCATATCAACTCCGTTGCCCACCACTGATCTAGAATCTTGTGTCTACTTACATTGTTCACACCCTGAAATCCTCAGTTCTCTCTCTTTTTCGTTCACACTAGATACAGATTAATCGATACACTGTGGGTCATGTTCTTTTCTAAAAATAAATTATTAACAATAACCTTCTTATTAACAATAACCTTCAAAGAATGTCAGCCATTAGAGTAGCTTATCTAATGTCATTTCATGTTCGCAGAATATGCTGTTATGGCGTTTGTATATAGAGAGATCCTCAGAAGAAGTGCTCGGGGCCATGGGATATCTGTCTTCAGTAATGCTCCGTATTGATCAGACGCCGTGTAATCTTTAGCTTCATCCATACAAATGTCTGGCTATTAGGAAGTCTGGCCGTAGTAGTAACATTTCTCCCCTTCTATATACTTACTCTCTTCGTTTTCCATACAAACATCATTTTTATTCCGATGTTTACATCTATCGACCTGTTAATCGTATTTTCTGTCCCTTCTAAAGACTTTCTAATGACTCCTCACTTGTATACCATATATATTCGGCAGCCTGAACTATAACATTTGCAGAGTTAATGGTACATGTTCTCTATTATGTTCGATATTTCAAGGCAGGGCTTTCAATAAAGGCGCAGTGCCCTCGAGAAAATAAATAGAATCTTTTTCACCTAGACAACTAATATGTTGTTTGTCTGTTCATCATGCCAATCTTCTGCCTTTTATTTTTCTGGATCTCTGACCTGAATATCCAGAACCAGTCTCTATGTTTAGTCCGGGTCCCCACCAAGCAAGTCAACATTTGCAGCCTTTATATTTCTTGTATGGCAGGTCATGTCAGGGCTTGTTCCCATTAATGTGGCCGCCGGCCGCACGATTGCCGCCGCTAAGATCCGCATATTATATTATAGTATGCGGTTGTTAGCTGGGGCCATTCACCTCTATGTTCACGGTCAGTGCTGGGCAGCCTTGGAAGAATGCGGAATACGCATGGACTACCCGTGCATAACTCTGCGATGCCGGAGTAATGCTGGAAAAAGGTGACACCCCTCCATTTACATGGAGGTCTATGGTGCTGCCTACCCTCGCCCCCTTCGCGTCACCGGTAACGCAATTTCTCCATAGTTTACTCAGGCCTAACACCCAGGAGGTTATTAATCTCCTATGCAGTGCACAGGAAATCCCAAAACATTCTGGTAGAATCTCCTTGACCCACTGCAGCACCAAGGGTCCCTATACGCTGATCGATAAATGCTGGTGTGCAGTGTGATGGGGTCCCAAGGCGCCGCTCCAGCGTACAGTGAATCGATGAGCACCACTTTGTGCATTTGATTCCCGTTCCATACCAAAGTAATGGCAATGGAATAGGGATTTACCAACACGTTGGTTCCCTGTTCGATCGATCTTTCTTAAGCTAGCCACACACGGCTCAATGAAGTTACAGATTAGAGGAATCTGTTTCTTCATCTGAGCCATCCACCGTTCCTTTGAGCAGGATCCATTGATCATTGAAGGAACTTGACCAAACAGATTTCCAACAAAATCTTGGTCGAAATCCATTACATCCAATGTATTGGACGGGCTGAGAGCTGAGCCGGACACACAGGCTGTGGTCAGCTACGGGTGTGTGTGTGGAGGGGGGGCCAGCTCTGCCAGAAAAGGGGGTTGGTGGTGCACATTGATTACCGTATGATTGACCGGCGATCAATCACTGCGTGGTGACGTCACCAAGCTCTAATTCGATTGCACAGGAATCTACCTGTGTGTGGCCAGCTTAAGTGCAGGATCGATTGATCTTTTACATTGCAAATGAACCGATTTGTAGCAGAGGTGTTCCTCCTTCGTTCTGATCCTTTATATAGCTTGCCATACCCCGAGGTAAGTGCCAAGATGCTTCACAAAGTCACAACTAATCTGTGTCTACCTTGGATCAGAAGTCTTTTCATTCGGACATTAGAATTGGTTGATGGCAATAATTTGTAAATAGTGGACATGGGTAAGCAGACATTTTGAGCCAATCCATACTTTATTATCAAACAATAGCGTTCCCTTTCTACATTCCAGATATGGACAAATCTGATCTTGTCCTGAGCTTCCCATTGCTCTCACATGACCTTTCCGGACGCTGGAACCGCTTTGCCTGCGGCGGTTGGGGTTACATTAGTATGAGGGGTGAATGTATTATTTCACATGATTAGATGTTTATAACGCCAACAATAGAAGCTTGACAGAAGAATTTGCTGCATCGGCTCTTAGTTCCGTCTTGTTGTTTTCTTTGTTTTCCGGTTGGTAAATGAACTTGTGTACTTTGCTTTCAGCTAATGATTGTAAATGTGGCGTTCATAGAAAGCAGAAGAATGCACAATGAACACAGCGGCTATTGTTCAGCCAGTCACCTGTTTAGTGAAACTTTTATGTCTGGATAGTAGGATTCTCTAGGTGATTTCTAGACCAGGAACAGACCATTTCGTCCATGTTGAGAAGGTAAACTAATACAGTATACACTCAAGTATAAGCTGAATTTGGTTAGAACTGAAGACAGCAAAATTTTAAATGTTTCGGGTGGAGCTTGTGAATTAATTGCAAATCCCCTGAACCTGGAATCAATGGGAAAAGAGTTGGAGAAGGGTTGTAGGAATAGTTGCTCTAGCATGCTCATGTAGTTTTTGTATAAGTTAGGTTCAAAGTCAAGTCAATACATTTAAGTTGAATTAAATATGAACTTAATAAGCTAGAGCAATAATTTAAAAAAATATTCCAGCAACCCTTCCCTGCATCTCCTGCAATTGTGGTGATAATATCATCATGTTCAGGGGCTTTGCAATTAACGTACAAATCAGCTAGATGACATAATCACATTTAAAAACAAAAGCACATTTGCTGGGAGTTTCTGTGCCTTAAAGCGGTTTTAAACTCCAATGAAATAAAGCATGCATACATTACACAGACGTAATACTCATCTGTCAGCCGTTCAGATGCTTGGAAACTTCTACACAAAAAAACCCCACACTATACTCACTTTACTTGCTTGCATTTCTCATGCTGGCATCTTGGCTCCTGGAGACCTGCAGCCACTTCCGCCCTCACTGCCCCCCCTCTCCTACCCCCTCCACTCCACCTCCCCACCTTCACTCCACTTGCTCCTCCTGTCTCTTCTCTGTCAGAGCTGCAGAGACTTGTAGGGATTGTGTGAGAAGAGGGGATTCTGCTGCTGATGATTTCCTGCCTGGGAGAGATGTCTCAGACACCACTTCGGCTGCCTAGGTGCGACGTAAGACAGTGAGAGGGGCACACTCGTATCAAGCTCCCCTCCAGCTGTCAGAAGAAGATTTGTTTTTTACACTTAAGGATGTCGGCAATATCGGCGGAGCTGCAGATGATAATGCTAAGTGACCTCCCAGGTGGTAGGTCCGCTTTAACTGCTGCATTTTCTATCCTAGGCTTATATTTGAGTCTTTACGTTTTTCCTTGTGCCTATCCCCGGTGAGCCTGCGGTGATTGAGTATGGGTGAACCCACCGATCTCTTCCAGGTCCATCTCTGTGGTGTCATTGACAACGTCAGAGGCAGGGGCACGGCATAATTGGCTGCACCGACTTTTTCCAGCACATCGCATCTCCTCTGTGATGCCAGGGATGTGAAGGGGGAGTGATAGCAGAGAATTACGGCGGATTAGATTGTGTGATGTTAAGCAAAACAAAAAAGTTTGTTTCTTTATGAAAAGGTTCATCATATCTGATGAGAAGGAAATTGTAGTTTTTTAAATATACAAGCTTGGACTATGACTGAAGTTTTAAATTTTGCCCTCCCGTGTATTTGAGCTTTATACACCCGGTTTATAATTGTGTTTTACCCCCAAGGATTTGATTCAGATAACCTTGGCCTATATCATCAATATTATATTTCTTTATAACTGAATGATTATGAAGCATCTTGCTGCTGACAGTACATCAGCCTCTCTGTATGTGTCAGATGGGATTCTGCAATACTATTTGCTGCCTCACTCATGAAATGAAGTGGTGCTCTATGAGAAGCCAATAGATGTGGGACAATGCTCGAAAACTTAGAAATGAAGTGGGAATATGTTGGCTGATCACTCCTCCTTTACATATTGGATCGGGTGGTGGGTAGGATTGACCATGATGATGCTTCTCATGTAATGTTATACCAGATGACTCTGAAAACTTTTTTTTTCTTGACAGGTTTACAAAATTTTAGTTAAGAGAAGCCCGGAGGAGAGTTGGGTTGTATTCAGAAGGTACACAGACTTTTCAAGACTTAACGACAAGGTATGGAGAAGATTTTTATCATGTTCATCCATGATTTTGCAATGTAAAGGAGTAAAATTGTTTATAAAAATAACTTTTATCCAATAACACTGGCAGGTAAAATATTTCTGGCTGCTCTCATATACTGGTTGAAGTGTCTGAGACTTTCTGCAGTAGGGTGTTTATCGGTCCTAGTTCCTACAAGATAGCCAGCTGCTCCCAGTCCCTTACATCTTCTGTTGGAAGTAATGGCTCAATGAGAGCAGTGAGTCTATAAGCTCATTCACTGAGATGGAGGAATGGCTGGCAGCCTGGTGTGATAGTAGCAAATGGAGAAGCATTAACCGCCCTAGCATTAGGGGCGGCACCATCTCGTCCAGCGCTGCTACCATCACTATAGCACTGGATGACATGGTGCCGTTCAGTGAACATCGGGGCACCGGCAGCGCATACTTACAGTTTTGCGCTGTCCCGGTGTCCCATGCGACATGCTGGCTGCTGGAGCGCGGCTCTGTGCTCCTGTGCAGACCTTTTGTTTGTTACTTTTGACTTAACCTTTAAAATCCTCTATCACGAGGTATTATAGTAAACATAGGGGGGCCCTGCCAAAGTCCCCTCGCCTTGTCCCTCACAAGGAAAACTAGGTGGGCGGATAGGCCATTACCCTTTGGCCTCTCCTCCCACCCTATTGGTTCCTCCAGATTGATTTGGGATGGGGGTCCTTCCCCTTAGGGTATAGGTGACACGACAACGTTTTCCACATGTAAACGGATATGTTAACTTTGCTTTGACTTTACGAAGCAACTGCAGTACTTTGACTGATGTGATGTGTGATGTGACTTGTCTTCCCAGCTCCGATTCTGTGCTTGTTGTGTTTATTCCTGGTTGTGGAAACTAACTATATGTTTAAATCTTTTTTTCAGCTTAAAGAAATGTTTCCTGGGTTCCGGCTTGCTCTTCCACCTAAACGATGGTTTAAGGACAATTACGATTTAGATTTCCTGGAGGATCGGCAGCTCGGCCTGCAGGCGTTTCTACAGAACTTGGTGGCACACAAAGATATTGCCAATTGGTATGATGACTCCTTCTGTTTGCTTAAATTTTTACTTAAAGCGCACCTAAACCCACCAGAAAAACATTTCCCCTTTTGCCCCAATCCAACCCCCGATTATTAGGGCAATATGTAAATAAAAAATCATTGCCTGTGTGGAGATATCTGTATAGTTGTCCCCTCACCCCTCCTCCTCTGTGGATCATCTCCTCATCGCCACGGCGGGTTGCTGACATCTCCAGCAGCTATTCACGTTGATTGATTGATTTATTTTTCCTGGTTTCACTTTGTGTCCATTGATACACATTGTATCTGGCCGCCGGCGTTATTGCAGCCTCAACTCATGCAAGCCTAGAATCAAACACTAAATGTAAAATGGCGGCTCCCACAGGCATTAGCATGATTGCTAAATATATATACTTTTGGTTTTTGAGCAACTTTGAGCTATTGGGACAGTTTAGATGTAAGTAAAAATGTAATAAAAATTTTTTGCTGATTTTTCATTTTTGAGTTTAGGTGCGCTTTAAAGTGACTGATTAATCTGTGACTGAGCTTCTTCCTTGTTTTCACTGATCTTTCCTCCCACATCCAGCAATGTATATGATAGTTCAGTAAAGCTAATAATTATCCTTGTAAATATAGTTTTGTGTAAGAGAGATTTTCCTGTGGCTGGTGAAGGGTTGCAGATTAAAAACTAGTTCCTCTTCTTTTTATTTCAGTTCCTCTTACAAAAAAAAAAGTTAACAAAACCCTGTGTATTACTAACAGTATGTTCATTGAAATTCTTAATAGTGCAGTTGCATGCTGTGTACAATGTAAGCAAATAATATTTCATGAATCAGGTCAGAAAACCTGAAGTGTATCTGAAAATGTTTGCAACCACACACAAAGGCAATATTCTTGTTTCCACTGCGGTGCACACAGCGTGAGATGTCCAAGATGCCCCATCTGCAGATAACCAGTGTTTTGTAACACATTACCCCTGCAGTGGCGGTAACGCATCCTATTCATTTTGAATGAAAAACAAAAGGAAAGCTGCTGCTTTACTGTGCTATGAAAACATGCTCATTGATGCCACCACAATGACAACATGGGGCCCTACATTGTTTACAAAGCAGAAGGGGGTACCATACTATTTCCCGAATGCAGGGATTTCAGTGCAGTGGACGCAATGAGTTAAAGAGGGTTTAAACTAAATGCAAAAAAAAATACATATTACTCACCTACATGGGGTATTCATCTAGGGACAGCGACCCCTACAAAATAAATACCTTTCCTAGCTGCTCCATGCCTGAAGTGTCCGGTCCTCCAGGCTGCAAGATGGAGGAGCAAGACTCCATCCACCTATCCACATCTAAATCGGGTTACACTCTGCCCCTCCATGGCATGTGATTCAGATGCTGCTGGCAGGCGCTTGGGTAACATTACCCAAGTTCCCTTGGGGCCGCCGCTGCTGCATGTCTCAGCGGTGGTAGAGCATCACGGAAGTATTTTATTTTTCCATTTTGCCTCCGATGCCAATAACAAAAGGCAGAATCAGAGGTGGTGGTCAGCTTTAAGCATAAGAAACCAGCAATTTGTTTTGGTGACTATGCTCCGTTCTGCTGACCCATGAAACTGGCACATCACAAGCAGGTTAAGAGGACATTTAAATTTTTGAGAAGCCTATAGAGAAAAGGTATCTCTTCAGATTTATGTGTCGGACTTATGAGCTTCTTGGGAACATTTGTTTTTCAAAAAGCAAAATGGCACTCCACATGGCAACTCATTCTGTAGCTCTGTCCCACAAATAAGAGGACACTGTGCACTGCTAAAACAACGTAATCTAGGTATGGAGAGAATTTCTGAATTGAGAAAGTCAGTCTAGCAACAAGTGAAAACGCCTTCAAGAACGCTTTAGCAAGTCCAGTTACTTGGCGGGGGGCGTTCTGTTGATCCTCCGGCCGACGGATCGGCAGATTACCGCAAGAACAGCCGGTCCAGTAGCAAGGTATGTGGATCGGCTCTATTGGTTCCCCTGCCAAGGAATGCGCCGATGGAACCGAGGACGCAGTGAAGACATATCCTTACTACTGCAAATATACAATGACCTGGATGAGTGAGAACCTTCAGAAATCTCATCTATATGTTGCTGAACATATCAGTGCATGATTACTGAACAGCACATTCAGGAAACTAACATGAATGGATGAATGATGAGCTACTTTTTAGCTTCTAATAAATAAGAACAATTCTGAAGGACCCCATAGCTGAAATTCTAGTTGTCTGGCTACTTCTGACCAAACTATTGCCAGTTACTTCAGCTCTTTATTTTAGCATCTTAGAGCAACCAAGAAGCCCCACAACCTGGGGTGTTTGGTTTTGCAAATACAGTATTTTGCACCTAAATGCCAGTTTATACCTGGGATAGGAGGTCCAAATGCCCAATACTAAGGTGCAGGAGCCCTCTTCCTGGGTAAAGGCCCATGCTTCTGGGTTCTCCGAGGATTCTAAAAAGAAACTTCAGTCAGAGGAAAGTGATGTCTCTCAAAGTTTACCTCCAATCAGTAGTTTGGGGAAGTACATTTACCACAGGCACACTGACGGTTTTCACATCGGTCTAAAGACAAAACCACAAAGCACTGACTGGCTGAGTAATTGTTTTACGGGAAAGCTTGACTTTAGTTTAAAAACAACTGTAAGCTCCTATGGCTGACTGAAATAGAGAATTATAGAGACGAGAGCAGCATTCTGCCACCAGCCTTATTATCACTACAGAACTCCATTTAGAAAAGATCATCCTCCCAGTGCTGAAGTAATTGGATGTGTCCGACCACTATACAGAGACCAGTGCTCTCACAGTATACCGGCTTTTCCCTGGAATCATGAGAGATTCCATATTTGTGTATTTATTCTAAAGAAAGCACCATGGGCAAGCGTCTCTGTGGGTGCATTGTGGATGCTGTCCCATTACACACAATGGGGTTCATTGTTGATGCTTCTAAAACCCTGTGTTTAAATTGCATTGAATGTGGGTAAAAATCAGCGGTGGACACAAGCCCTAAGGCACAGCTGTTCAGTTCAACAACCAATGCGGATAGATGCCTGGATCTTGAAGCCTGGAGGACCGGACACAGCCAATAAAGGTAAGTATATATTTTTTCTTTTAAGGGCTCACTGTCCCTGGACGACGGCCTGATGAAGGCGAGTAATGTGTGTATGTTTCATTTATTTATTTTTGTGTTTTAAATCTGCTTTAACCTCCTGGGCATTATGCCCGAAGCCAGTACAGTACGATCTTGAATCAAACTGCGCCCGTGCCAGTATTGGGTGCAATCGCCGGCTCCCTGTGAGCTGGAAGCGGCAGGCCTACGGAGGTTTAAAGCCCGAGCCATGGGCCTCCATATTAATGGAGGAGCGTCATTTCTCCCCCACCCCACCACCTGTGGTGTGTCGTGAGGCGGGAGGACATTGGGGAATCATGGTGGAAAATGGCACGAAAAGCCTGTAACGCCCAGGAGGTTAAGGTCTGGACTCTGACTTGGCAATTGCAACACCTCATCCCTTTTCTTTTTTAGATTTGTTTGGGATCATTGTCCTTCTGCATGACTTGGATTGGTGTATATTAAAGATCCATATTTTTTTTATTATAAATGTTATTAACCTTCTGGGTGTTTAGCCCGAGTTATCTCTGAAAAGGATTAGCCCGAGATAACTCGGGCTGCTGTTACCTGCACCCAGATGGCTTGCAGGCAGCCAAGAGACTTCCTGCTCTTCTCCTCGGTGTCCCCCGCTATCTGATCTTCAGATGCCGGCGGGTGCGCGATCAAGTCATCGGGAGGGGGAGGGACGGGAAGTTCAAAATTTGAAGGAAAAAAAATTTTTTTTTCATTTATTTTATTGCTCCTTATGGTTTATCTTTTATTCTGACATTGATTGGAGCGATTTTTTTTCGCTACAATTCAATGTAAAATGTGAAAAACACATTTAAAAAAAACATGTATTTGCTTATTATGAGTTTTCTTTCATGTTGGATTTGATTGGATCGATTCTGTATCCAATCAAGTTCAAAATAAAGGAAAATGCATAAGAAGTAAATACTTTGTAAGGGCTTGCGTCCACTGCTTCTTTTTCCCCGTGGTGGATGTACGTCTGCAGCAGGGAAAAAGACGCAGGGAGGACACTTCCCATTCGATGAATGGCACAGTGTATACTCTGCACTATTTGAGTGGCGCATCCGCGGTGACGATATGAAGCTGCTGGATGCCGTGTCTTCATTGCAGCACCGCACATTGCCGCCAGAGACACCTCAATTCACCGGAGATCAATGGAGGTGTCCCAAGACGTGGAAAAACAGCGCTTGTACTGCATGCATGAATGCAGTATGGACGCAGTTTTTCTGCATGTTGTCTCAGCTAAATCAATAGGGAGCACTCTCCCCAATGCGGCAGGAGCGAGCCCTAAGCCACGGGCACGCTGCAGGTAATCCGCCAGCAAATGTGCCAGCGTGCGACATTGTTCCCTGCGCGGTGTATCAGACCGCCTGTCAGTCTTGGTTGATTTAAAGAATGAATTCCAGTTTGAGCAGATTTTTGTGTTTTATATTTTATTTGATCATTAAATGTGCGTAACGCTTTTGGTACAGAAATCTGGACCTCGGCAAAACTCAGGAGGTTAATGTTAGGGTTTTTCTTAAATTTTAATTAGTGTTCTATGAAGCTGCTTTACAGGGAAGCCAACAAAGAAAAACTTAAATAACAGTTTGTAATAATTTGAAAGCTTCCCCTTGTCTTCTATTGATGCTTTTGTATGAGAAAGCAGTTAGAAGAAATGAAAGAAAATACAAACACAATACAAATGTCATCTTACCTATCTAACCATAAAGTAAACTGGATAAGATTGTGGCTTGTACTTTTGCACTCGTACTCCATACACAAAGGTTGTTGGTGTCAGCAGTGATGGCCGGCCCCATAAGAGGGTGGAAGGAGGTCAGTTGGAAATGTCTGAGCCGGGAACAGTGTCACGCAGCGCCTCTTGTCGTATAATAGCTCTATACAGCGGGGAGGCACATGAATAATTGCTCGTTCTCCCTTTCACACTGTTGTGACAAGGTGGGCTAGCATCTCCCCCTATAACAAGGAGCCGTGTGGTAGGAGTTTGGCACAATGACCGCTTGGGTTAAGCGCTGCATAAAATATGATTCTGTGGGAATTTCTCTCTGCATCGCTCTCTGTGAACAATGGCCGTACAGTATCCTCCTATGGTAACGCATCCAGGACATTGGGTTATGCTGCTCCTCGTGTTCTGACCTTGGGGTGGCTGACATCCTGCACTGAGCTGTCTGGGAAGCCAGTGATGGCGATACTCTCTAATGTTTTACTTCTACTGTTGAGGTAGCCATACATGTTTTCGATTCTCCCTCGATTCTTGAGGTACAGACTGCAGCATGATAATGTCATCACACTGCAGCCGGCCCCTCAGAGGACTGCTGTCCCCATCCAAAATAATGAGATCGGACGGAAATCTACTAACCTGATGGATCACCATGCGATCCAACATGCAGCAGATTCCTGGTCGATCTCGTCAGATTTTCGGCCAAGCGACCACCGGGCGATAGTTCGGCTAGTAAAGTGGTGGTTTTAGAAACTAGAGACTAAAGGTGCCTATACACGCATTGATATGCACTAGATTGATGGCCGCTCACGGCCATCTATCTGGTGCATATCTAATGCGGCCATCCCTGTCTTCGAGCAGGACATGATTCGTTATCTGACATGACCGTAAATCATGGTCGATGTCCATTGCTTTGCATGAGGAGGTCCCCATCCAGAGTAATGGCCGGCACACAAAGGGTCTGGTCCATCATCTATCGAGGGATAATCTGTCTGTGTATGGGCAGCTTAAGGCTTTGTTTCCATTCTATGTCGGGACCCCTCCGCTAAGCGTATATGCTTAGTGGGGGTCCCGACGTAGCACACTGACATTGCCTGCTCGATGGATGATCTGTTTACACATCCGCCGCTGCAGAGGCTGAACGTACTTGACTACGCTGAGCCTTACATCGGCAGAGCAGCCGTGAAGACAGACCCTTTGCCGAGCAGGTAAGTCTATCTGCTACGTCGAGACCCCCGCTAAGTGTATACAGGGTCCCGACGTATGATGAAAACAAAGCCTTACAGTTGTGCTTTAGAGAAGCAGATGGGATTCACTAAACACTAAAATTTACAGCTAAATATTGAGAAGACCCTCTCCTCCTTCAGTAAAACAGCTTCATTCCATCCGTGGGCAGCCAATGCCAGAGGTCCTATGGTTCACCATTTGACTTTGTATCCCAGTATGTAAATTGACGGTTATCTCACTGTGTACATTTGCAGGGTAATGGGGGCCCGTACACGGGTCGATACCCATTTGAACGATGAATGCTCGAGTGTAGCGTGATGGCGTCATTGCGCTGTGCTCAAGCGTTCGTCGATTGGATGGCGAATCATTGCGTGCTACTTTGCGCATTTAATCCCGTTAGATACTTTAGATGGGGACCCTCAGTCCCCCAGCCAAACTAATGGAGATCGACTAGGGATTTCCCAATATGTTGGTTCCCTGTTCTTCGTTAGAAGAAAGGATGCAAGTATTCAGCTCGCGAACAATCGATCGTCATGAAAGTGCAAGTAGTTGATTTGTTCTGGAATTGAATTCAAAGTCTACCCGTGTATGGGGACCGTAACGCATTTCTATTATTGATATTAGCAGGAATAAGCAGTTCAGTTACCTGACAATTTTTGTTTCGCTTTTTGTCTCATGTGGAGAGATTCAACTTTTTCTTGTTCAGAGATGGGGGTGGGTGGCCGGAGCAGCTGTCAAGTTTTTACTTTGAAGTAAAGAACCTGCGGGAGTCCATTGCTGAGATGTTTTTAGTTTTGTACCTTTTCACTGGAGTTACTGGGTCAGGATGCGGTGGGTAGAGATTTTTTCAGCTTGCTGATTTGTGAGTGGATTGCAAAGCCCCTGAACATGGAATCGTCACCACAATTGCTGGAGATGTAGAGAAGGGTTGTGGGAACATAAAAAAAAAAAAGTATTAGGCTAGGGCTCCACATGAGCAGTGCACGAGCCACCCATTGACGGCAATTGGAGACAGAGCTGTCTCCACAGCCCTGTCAGAGCTCCCGATCAGTTGGTCCGAGCCTCCGCCACGTTAACGTCGATGCAGCCATCCACATGCACAGGAACGCAATGGAGGCTTGCATGGGCATCAGTGTATCCCAGTTCATAGTGGAGCCCTACCCTTGCTCAAACTTTTTGCATACATTAATTTTACAGTTGAAATTTCGATCTTGATATGAACTTAATTTATGCAAAATATTCTCTTTATATAAGAGCAATACTATCATTTTTTTTTGTATACCCCCCCGAACCCTTCTCTACATCTCTAGCAAGCTTGGTGATAAAACGGTTAGGGGCTTTACAATTATTCAAACAAAGTATAAAGAATATTCAAAAATCAAATGTGACCGTCCCTAGTGGCGGGAGATCTCCCCAATAAAGACACTTGCAGAAATTCTGTATAAATGAAAAAAACAATGTGCATTCCAGGTTGCTTTTTATTGTGATATTTTGTGTTTGTGCGATATGATCTTTAGTAAGCAGAGGTTTTGTTTTTTTCTTCCAGCGCCCATGTCAGGCTGTTTCTTTGCTTAGATGACCCTCCTGGCCCATTTGATAGTTTAGAAGAGAGCAGGGTGAGTATGGTTATCTTATCTTTCATTCTGCTATTGATTTTTTTTTTCATATTTTACTGCATGCTTACACAGCTGTGGCTCAGCAGAATGAAGAGGCATGCTGGGATCTGTAGTTCCAGGGCAGCTGAAAAAGCCACAGGCTGGCTGAGCCAAGGCCTTGTTTTCTGCTTTATAACCGTGCCTATTTTTTCTCCTTTTATCCCCCAAATCTTTCTACATGGCTGTGTGCTTAGGCTTTCTGCGAGACGTTAGAAGAAACAAATTACAGACTTCAAAGGGATCTTGCCGAGAAGCAGAAAGAACTGGAAGCCATGAAGAAGCTGTTAAATGAGAAACAGCTGCAAATACAGACCTTAGAAAGCCAAATTCAGTGAGTATTTCCCATTGAGCAGTGCAGGCTGAGGACAATTCCTGGCCACCATCATACCACTCGGCGGACTCTTTACTAAAGCCCCCCATACACCATACAATCTTGCCATACAATTTCTGTACAATCAACTTTTCTTCTACCAAAACCATGTAATATGAGGACCTTTCTAATCCTTCCAATCACTATGTATTCTATCAGGGAGGACCCGGCACTACATAGCAGTGATATATACCTTTCAATCACTATGTATTCTATCAGGGAGGACCTGGCACTACATAGCAGTGATGTATACCTTCCACTCACTATGTATTATATCAGGGAGGACCCAGCACTACATAGCAGTGATATATACCTTCCAACCACTATGTATTCTATCAGGGAGGACCTGGCACTACATAGCAGTGATATATACCTTCCAATCACTATGTATTCTATCAGGGAGGACCCGGCACTACATAGCAGTGATATATACCTTCCAATCACTATGTATTCTATCAGAGAGGACCCAGCACAACATAGCAGGGATATATACCTTCCAATCACTATGTATTCTATCAGGGAGGACCCGGCACTACATAGTTGTTTGTAGAGCTAAAGGAAATTGTATGGAGTGATCTAAAGTTGTATGGGGAGCTTTAGAGATTATTGTATTTCTTTTTAGACTATAGAAGTAATAATCTAATTTTGTCTTTGGCTCTGTTCTGTATACATCTGCAGTATTGGTGTTTGCTGCCTGTATAGATGGTCACACATCTGGAGAATCACTTTACTGCATCCGATTGTGGAAAAGAAGAAGCATTTGAGTTACAGGGCCTGGGAGCAGATGAACTCCAAGCATCTTTGGAATTCAATGTTAAGTTAAAAATCATGGTATTTGACTAGTTGGATGTGTCAGAATCTGGGGAGCATCACTGCTCTGGGACACATACAGTGTCATTCCCCTAAAGCGGTTTTAAACTAAAACAAAAAAAACTCACATACGTAAAATAAGCACATTACTTACCTGTCAGCAGTTCAGATCCTGAAAAACTGCTGTCTCTCCTCTCTTCACAAAGTCTCAGACGTGACACTGACGTCACATCTTTGAGACTCAGACACAAAGGCTTGTGGGAGAGAATTCCCAGTAACCCCTTCAGCTTGTTACGTCCCGCCTTGGCGAAGCGTAACACAGTGGGAGGGGCTGTCTCTAAAAAGACACCCCTCCTGCTGTCAGAATCAGTTTTGTTTATTTTAGTCAGCGATAACAAGTGGTAGGTCCGCATTAAGCTAGGCATACAAGGTTCGATTTTAGCGTTCGATCCACTTAAAACGATCAAAATTTACATAGATGGAAAATCATATACTGCACACATGACTTGATCAATGAAAATTGTTGGTTAACGATCAAAACATCCATCGAAAAAGTGTTTGGACATGTTGGAAAACTTAAGTTGATCAAAGAAAAATCATAGCATTGTGTGTGTTGGACGGGTCGATTGTATTGGATGACACATTTATATATGACTCTTTCCTGTGTTTCTTTATCAAAATTGAAATAGTCGATTTTAGTCGACCTTTCCATGTGGTACTACTTTGGATTCGATTACGATTGATGTTCAATGAAAATATCAAGATCTAAAATCTAATCAAAGATCGATCGTGCTAAGAGCGAACCGTGTATGCCTAGCTTTAGCATTGGGTACAGGCCTTCTCCTTACACATTCCAACCCATCTCATTCAATATGCAAAATAACAACAGCCATACTACACAGAACTTTCATGTACTTGTACGGAGGCCCTATTAGTCAGCACTGCAATTTAATATCATCATCATTTATTATTATCTACATGATCATCATTTATTTATATAGCGCCAACATATTGCGCAGCGCTGTATAATACATTAGAGTTGAGATGCAATACAAGATAACACACAGGTACAGGTTATGACACAGGAGGCGTTGAGATCTGAGGACCCTTACCAATCATGCTTTCAATCTAATAGGTTGGGGAACAAGGTATACAACAGGTAGGGAGGATAGGACTGGCAGGGTGGTGATGTGAAGATGGGTAGACCAGACTGAATAGGGGGGTTTTTAGGGCTTGCCCAAGGTAGGAGCAAGTCTGGTGGGGTGGGGGAGAGAGTTCCAGAGAGGATGAGCCGCCCTAGAGAGATCTTAAAGCCACGCATATGATGATGTTATGCATGTTATGGATGTCATTAGTTGGTTACTGGAGGAGCGGAGGGGGGCCTATTAATCAACACTGGCATTTACATGCAGAACCCACCTAGCTTCCTGCCTTTAAAACCATAGTGCCCAACCTGTGCCTCTTTAATACTTGTATGGCCTTTGAGTCCCTATTCGCCAGTACTGGAAGTGAGATTGGCAACACAGACCATTTACAAAGCACCACTGATTTCTATCCTTTTGGTGCCTATATATTCTGCTGCAGTTTCTCTCCAGTCTGAAGTCTCGGCTAGCACGTCCATATTTTTAGACTGTCTCAGCAAGGATGTCCTAGTGTTAGCATGGCATACATTTGTTATATCAGGCTTCATGCTTTTTTATTTTTTTTTGAGAATGTGTTTATTGGTATATTCAAACAACAAAAATCAATGCATAGTTGAATAAGTGACAACTAAAAGGAAGTTAGCAATGACACAATGCTAGGCTCCATGCTTTTAGTACTGTCTTCTAGCATGGCCAACAATCATGTCAGGCTCCATGTTTTCAACACTTTCTCCTGAAGCATGTCCCAGAGTTCTTGGTAGCATGGCATACACTTGTTATGTTGAACCCCATAAGGATTTTAAGGGAAAAAGTTGACCACAGCACCATGCAACTGTGATTTTAAAAAAATGCTAATACGAATTCAGTCATCAGATAATCTCATTAATCTATTGCTGTTTTGGAAATAGGAAATGATACCGCTGCTTTCCGGTCATTGAAAAGTGCTATTCCCATACATGTCTTTTATCTGTGTATTTTGCTGTTTGCCTGGAGTCTAGCTGTAACATAACTTAGTAAAAATCTAAATCTCTGTAGGGAAGTGAGTATGGGGCACAGTCAGGCGCGCAGACCTTCCAGAGAGGAAAGCGAGTGCAGTGGTGAGGTGGAGTCGTCTGCCATTGAAGCTGATCAGGCAGCGTCTACAGAAAATGGGTAAGTTCAAACTTTTGTCGTGTGATCACCAAGCAGAACCAAGACTGGCCAGAAATAATATGAATGTCCGCAGCAGAAATGTACCCTTTGTCACTTTTGCTGATGTGAATTAGAGCTAAATGTATGTATGTATATATATATATATATATATATATATGTATATATATATATATAAATATATTGGTTATCGAAGTACCCCCTCCTTCATGTAGCGTCAAGGACTAGACAAAGATCGCATAGACACATGCTTACTAAAACAATTAGTGTCCTTGTAGTCACCTAAGCGGATATGCACATTCTGGCTGCTTCTATACGTATACAGTGTTACAAAGTATACATGGCAAAATATTTATTTATAAACATTGTTCATTTTATTTATTGTGACCTTCTATCCCTATCCTTTAGTCCCACCATTCTCTGCTGTGCTTTTTTGCTCTTTAAATTATAAAATATCTTGTGTATTTGGGTATATTCTGCTTATTGAGGAAAGTAGACAGACTTATACCTCTCATTATCTCTATTTTCAGCTCTTTTAGAGACAGCCATGAGAACTGCTGGAGTGCGTCTCCACACGAAGAGCCCGTTCCGGAGATTGAAGTTGCAGAAGTGGCTGATCCCGATGAAGATGTTTAATGTGCCTGTTGACGTTCTACCCATCTTCACGTGTTTTGTTCGCCATCCAGTGAAGTACTAGAGCCTTTAACCCACTAATGCAGGATGTTTACATGCACAGATAACACTAAGACAAGAAAGTGCCGTGTTTGCTGCTATACGTCCAGCCGATAGACGTTTGCTAATACAATCGTAAAGGGGCTTGCACCTTAGAACTGAATAAACGAAGCCCCTCGTTTGATTCTTGCACATGAATGATTTGCTGGTATATTTCTGTCCGAGCTGTGTCTGTGTGAGACTGGCATTGTTTCGAGCACTTTTGTAAAAGTCCACATTAATCTCATCAGTGCCACACAGGACTGTTCTGCTTTGCCAAGACTGCTTCTTGCTTTCTTTCTTTTTCATCACAAAGAATCGCTTGTTTTCTGCGGTGGTTGTTGCCAATCCTGTTATTTTAATCAACGGCGGCTCAGAGAGGGATTTTCTAGTAACTGAGCAACAACATCTGAGTGCAGGTTGTACTATTATTAGACCAATGTGACTTGTGTAACGCCGCTGTGCAAGCAACACACCTGACCCCCAACAAGTCCCTTGGAGATTCATTGTAAGTTTCCATGAACTCTATGTACATTGGTCCTCAAGAAAGCACATTTATCTAAGGGATGTTTAAATGGTTACCCTTCAAATCTTTAGGTAGGACCTGTCATGAATAAATAAGTAAATTCATGTTGAAATTATGATCCACTGTTATCCATCAGATTGATTGTGAGATCTTCATCTGCAATTCATAGTTACCTGTCCTTGAGAAGAGCTTTAAGCCCCCACATACATACATACATACATGCATATATCCGTGAGCAAATTCGTTTGGCATGCCTGTTCGCCACACTTGATCTGTCGCAATGTCTGCGGACTGCACCTGGAGCGACCAATCCATGTGACCCAAATTGCAGTCGGCAAGAGAACACACGTCTCCATCCAAAGTAACGGCCGGTACGCAAAGGTGTTCTCCGATTCTCTGAAATATTGGCTGCAACGTGATGAAGTCATCACCATACAATCGGCTGTGTGAGGATCTGCAGAGAACACTGTGTGTATGGGTAGCCTTAGCAGTGTTTTATTGAGGCGCCACATACTTTACCACTCAATAGTCGCTCCATGTGGTGAGGTGCCACATACTTTACCAGTCCAATGGTAGATTCAGACAGGCACAACTGATCAGACAAGCCCTAAAAATGTTTTGGTTCACACCCCTGTGCTATGTCTGTGCCTGAAGTCTGATCAAGAAACGTATTTAAAAGCTAGCCATACACGTGTCGGATTCCATGGCCGATTGATCACTGATCCGATCGATTCCGGCAATCTCAGCGGGAATCGGAGCTCCGATCAATCGTCCAATTAAGAGTATCCGATCGCTGCATACCACCTTGTCCAACGGATTCCGGGACGATTCCATGTCCAATTGTCCACCTCACAAATGGCAACTCCCCCTGATGTGTGCAGAATCGGATCAAAAAGACCAACATGTTGGTTCTCTGTCGGATCCGATTCTGAGCCCCCGAACGATCGGACCTGATTGATTGGACAAGGTGGGCTGCATGCGATTCCGGCACGATCGTTTCGCGTGCACGCGCCCGGAATCGATCGTGCCGGAATCCGGTGGGAATCCGGTGGGAATCCGACACGTGTATGGGGACCTAAAGACTCCATTAAAACCCAACCAATCAGCATGTGTCCTGACTCCTCAGTTTATGGAACATCTTCTTCAGCTGAAGCCAATGCAAATGTGTAGTTATCCCTTATTGACTTTTCCATTCATGACAGGTCTTCTTTAAGCACAATCTTAATCTCCATATGGTTTTTAGATATTTACATATATGTTCCAATATTTTAACTAGGAAGCCTAGAGGTACCAAATTCCAAAGTATTTATTCTTTGAGAGGAAATGAATAAATGGTTGCTTGTGTATGTTTTTGCAATTTAAAGGAAATATATATGTGTTTTTTCTACGCTGAAGTGAAACTTCATAACTTGTCTGGAATTCTTCACCATGGTTAGTTCACCACGCTTGCTTTGTGTCATTTTTTTTTCTTCTCCATAAAGTTTGTGTTTTAATAGAAGCAGGATGTATTTGTCAGAAGATTCTTTGGCAAAGTTGTTGTTGTTGTTGTTGTAGTAGAGGCGGCCATTTTCTAGGTTTATTTTTCAGCCAAGAAACCTGTGATATCACAGTACCCTGAAGTACAACTCGCATACACACAGGGTATGGATGTTAAAAGTACTCCTCATGAGTGTTTGGGACACATTTAAGATGTCTTATATTTGTTTTCTCCTGTTTGCCACCATTTGTATAGGTAGCCATACACAGATTTTCACCAGATTTCGGTTACTTGGCTCCAACTAGCGAGATAGACCAGCAATCTGCTGCATGTTGGAGTGCTCGGTGATCTGTCATGTTGGTAGATTCCTGTCCCATCCCATTACTTTGGATGGGGACGGCATCCTCTGAGGGGCCGGCTGCAGCGTGATCACGTCATCACGCTGCAATCTGTGCCTCATCTACCAAGCGTGTATGCCTACCTTTAGGCCAATGGTTCCCAAACTGGGGGCGAAAAGGTATTCCAGGGGGGCGCAAGCCCCTTACTCTTAACCTGGGTTTGAATAGGGAGGGGGGGCTCGATAATGTTCCTAAATAGAAAAGGGGCCCTGCAAGGAAAGTTTGGGAACCACTGCTTTAGACTTATGCTTGCCATACACATGTCGATAAGCGGCCGTTTTTTCACCTGACCGACGGGCGTGCGTGCTCCCGCCGTCGGTCAGCGAAAAAATCGGGCACTAAACGGCATGTGCCCACATGGGGCGACAGATCCCTGTCGCCCCACTGCTCGGCCGGCCAGAGAACGGACATGTCCGATAATCTCTGGCCAATGGAAGCCAACGGCATTAGCTTCAATGAAGACCGGCATCTTCATTGAAGCTAATGCCGGCACACAAAGGGTGCTGGCCGACTGAAGGGGCCCCATAATGCACCGGGGTGCAAACGTGATGACGTCATGACGTTTGCATTCCGGTGCATATCGGAGTAGGTCTGTCTGGCCTACTCGGTATGTGTATGGCAGCCTTAAGTTCAATCAGTTAGTAGAGTGTCAGGTTGAGAAACTTAAAGATAACTTTGTTCATCAAGCTTATCAAATCCATTAAGGGAATGTTTACACGGGCGGTTGTTAACCACCCAGTAAACTACCTATTACCGCAACTGCCCAGTGAATTCAACATGAGGCGTTTGCCAGTTGGTTTTTGGGCTTCCTCCCCTTTAAATAACACCCCCGTGACAGTCAAACACCCCCCAAGTGCCTGCACATATTTGGAGGCGCTCACAGACGAGTGCCTGGGAAACTTGAGTGTAAATGTAGCCTAATGGTTTTGTCTTGAGCGTTTGTCTTTTCAGGCCTTTTTGCCAGTGTTCACTCCTAAGGAAAAGCATTTGTTTAATTGAAATGGTAAAAAAGTGTCTCCAGTATAGTCCTAAGAAGGAAAATCTGAGCATCAGACTTTGTATAGAGGAGAAACCTAAACGAGAACACACTTGTAGGTACTAGCCTACTTTATGTACCTACTAGTTTTTTGTTTTTTTTGTGTTGAATTCAATCAATCAATCCCGCTTGAAAACAGAGATGGCCGCATATGATATGGGCCAGACAGATGGCCGTGAGCGTGCACGGTGCTCGAAGTGGCCATTGATCTAGCCCATATTTTTACTTGTGTTCCCTGCTTAAGTGTACTTTTATTTTATTTTTTTCAGGTAAATTTTTGAGATCCGAGAAATAGATTAAAGATTTCCAGATAAAATGTGCAGAACAATGTCATTTGTCAGAATGTGCACTCAACATGTTTTTTTCCTACTGGTGTACTTTTCATATCCAAATTTTAATGGGTTGTTCATTTTTGGGGTTTTTTCCAGATTGGATTAAGTGGAGAAAAATTTTCTGTCTGTCTTTTGGAAGCCTTTCCTTTCATTTACATCGCTTCCTAAGTAAGTGAGATATTCTCCAATATTAACAATGAATCATCTGAACAGAGACCCTTTCAGTTCTCCACTATTTTTTAAGCAAAATACAATTTGGTCAAGTTTATGGTCTTATCTGTACATAAAATATTTTGAGTGATGATGGCAGGGCAGCCGTCATAAACCATGGGGCCCGGTACAGCTAAAATGTCCGGGCCCCATGGCAGGTCTTGTTGAGCGGGGGGGCCTATCAGCCCGGACTCTCGCAACACACACAGTGGCAGTCTGGGCTGACAGTGCAGTGTGCAGATCGGCCGCTGCCCCGGATCGGCTGGCGGGTGCCCCTACGTGTTGACCGTCGGGCCCCCCTAGCGGCCCGGGACAGGAGTCCCCCCTGTCCCCCCCTTACGGCGGCCCTGGATGATAGATTTGAGTTTTTTGTTTTAATGATTCCTTGATTTGCAATATGATTAAGGGTTCTTTCACACTCTTTATTGAGATTTCCCTTCCTTTAATAAACAAAGGAGGGGGGTCAACACTGCATGATGGATTTTGAATACACACGGCTCACAACAGTTATGTGGGATCTGTATCTGCACAGCACTTTTGGGTTAACTTTACCTAAAAATGGCACCAACAAAAGTAGAACAGCCAAGTCAAAATGGGATCCACATTTCAGCTGCAGATGGAATTGGATAGTATGTATATATTATATATACCCCAAAGCTTTCTTTCTGATATAGTGTTAAAATCCCAGTAAGATCATTTCTTATTTTCTGTGACCCTTCACTTCCTGTTTGGGAGACTGTACAGGAAGTAAGATTAGATTCCCACAAAGTCAACAGGACAAATAGAGGGCCAAATTGGGCACTTTAAACCTCCAAAAAATATTTTGTCCATGTGATATAAACTTTTGCAGATAGAACTGTTGACAACAGGAGTAACCTCCAGCTACTCACTTGTGCACATGTGATCTCTATCCTCCTCCGTTTGTGCATAATGATTACGGACTTTTGTGTACATACCGTGTTCCCCAATAATAAGGCATCCCCATCAGACCAACCCCCCCCCCCCTTTTTAAAAAATTTTTTGACATAAGACACCCCCCCCCCCCTCACCGCAAAAGGACACCCACGATCCCCAAATCTCCCATCACTGGAAATAAGACACCCACCCGTGCCCAAATCTCCCATTGTGTCAGGGCTGGCTTGCATGCAGAGCGGAGCACCCGCGCCTCCGCTCCAGTATTACGGTCTGTTACCTGGCCGGCCGGTGAAACCCAAAAAGTGAGTATGTGCCTTATCAACAGGGAAACACGGTATGTTCAGGGAGAGTGCATTTTTCGGATATTTATAGCAATATGTGTGTCAACATAGCTCTGATTTCTTTTTTTAATGATAATGCAATGTTTGAAATGCAGTCTTTTATACTGTATGTTCATTAAATTGTGTATAGCGATGCTCTGCAGAGGACACCAGTTATTGCGTGGTTACTGAACGTCGCTCTTATCACATTAATATGGCACATATGGGTGTTTCTTCAATTACCGTATGTTTCTGTAAATCACTAATCACTATTACTGTTATTGCATAGGCCATAGGAACTCACCTGTCCACTGCTCGCCCGGCGATATTGATATTGAGGCAATAAATTTACATGATAAGTGTATATAAAGGCCAATCAACGACCCAGATGGCGCCTGAGCAAGTCCCTCCCCTCTCCTCTTCTCACCTAGTGTTGTTGGGGCATCAGCAGACTGCTGAGTGCCTATGCTCCATCTATTTCACAAATGAACGTGGGGTGATTGTGAAATATATTTTGAGGCACATAATCTGACACTAGGGGCATATAACCTTTAAAAGCAGTATAGGTTGAAAATGTTATGTGCGGCCCTTTAGTGATGCTGAGGGCCGCACTTGTGGCCCTCCATATCCACTTAGTTGGCCACCAATGATTTGAAGCATAACTAAAGTTCACTTCGCTTGATCCAACTCTGCCATGTTCTACTAAAGCAGGGTACAGACGGCTCGATATTCAAGCTGACTGATGTACCCTGCAGCAGCAGCTGAAGCTTTGCCTGGAGACCCGCGGTCTCTATGCAAAGCATCTGCCGTATTTACGGTCATTTCCGATATGGCTGTTTTCGAGCGGGATTGATTTGTCCCGCTCTAAAACAGCCATCGCCGCATATGATATGGGCCAGATAGATGGCCGTGAGTGCGCTCGAAGCGGCCATCTATCTGGCCCATATCTGCAGGGTTGTACCCTGCTTTACCCAAAAAACCTAGGGTAGTTTTCTTAGTGCACAGGGTCACCCCTGTGTTGTGTTGTCTGTGTGATGTCTTTTCTGCTATAGCTAATGAATCTGAAAACCGATTGTTTTTATTTTTTTGCAAATGTTTGCATAAACTTGCTGTTGCATTCCAAACTAATATGTTCACAGCACTGTCGAGGATATCCCCAAGCACAACCGTGAACATCTTTGGAAAACAGTTGAGATATAGAAGTAATTGTATAAGCTACTTTTTCTGAAACCAGACAGAGTGCCAAGCTGCTAGGGATAAATTCACTTATTCCTCTGTATAGGAGGTGATATCTCCCCAAAATTCAGACCTAGCTCTGGGTATGTAGAGGAGGCTGAGAACCAATCTCTTTCTACAGTCTCTGCCACTAACTCTTGCAACCATCTGGGTAAGCTTGAAGCTGAAACAGCACATGTAACGCAGATTAGTGAGTGTAAAGCAAGGAACACACGTGTAGATATGGGCCAGATCGATGGCCGCCTTGAGCGCACGCTCACGGACATCTATCTGGCCCATATCATATGTGGCCATCCCAGGACACAGCACAGCACCGCTGTGCCTCCAGCTCCTCCGATATCGTGCAGCAGCATGATGATGTCATCACGCTGCTGCGTGGAACCTCGAACGGCTCTAATATCGAGCCACGTGTTCCCTGCTTTAATGTCCACGTGTCCTGTACCCCCTATGATCTGTCTGTCCTCCCGAATACTGGCCCACCAAATCTGGCTTATCTGTTTTCAGTGGGTTGTGTGACCTATCTGTCCTCTTCATCTGCTCCAATGCCTTGTTTTCTGCCTTTTCTGTTTCCTCCTGCTCTACATGATCAATTTGCCTGTCTTCTCCTATCCTGCTTCCCCTGTGATCTGTCTGTCTGCGGCGATTTTGCAGGAACTCATGAATATTCGAGCCGCCCGATGTTCCCTGCAGCAGCGTGATGACGTCATCATGCTGCTGCTAGATATCGGCAGAGCTGGGGAGACAGCTCTGCTCTCTCCCCGGCTCAGCCGAAGCTTTGCCTGGAGACCAGCGGTCTCTATGCAAAGCAGCGGACATCGGCCGTATTTAACGGTCATGTCCGATAAGGCTATTTTCAAGTGGAATTGATTGGTCCCGCTCGAAAACAGCGATGGAAGCATATTATATATGCCGGGTAGATGGCCATGAGCACAGGTCTGTACCCTGCTTTAGCCAAATAACTATGCTCCCACTTAGAAATCATGGAGGGGTCTAAATTCACATTGCAGGTGCATTCCACTGTAAGAGACGGTATTTACCAAAAATTCAGGATATCGCATTGTTTGATTTGTAAAGAATGTATTTGTATTGCACTGCTGCACATAAGTATTTGAACCCCTAAGAAAATCAGTGTTGATGTTTGGTACAGAAGCCTTTGTGTGCAATTACAGAGGTCAAATGTTTCCTGTAGTTCCTGAGCAGGTTTGCACACACTGCAACAGAGATTTTGGCCGACTCATCCACACGGATCTCCTCTAGATCTGTCAGGTGTCTGGGCTGTCCCTGAGTAACATGGAATTTCAGCTCCCTCCAAAGATTTTCTAAAGACTGGCTAGGCCACTCCAGAACTTTTGATATGCTTTTTACAGAGCCACACATTGGAAATCCTGGCTGTGTGCTTTCAGCCAATGTCATGTTTGAAAACCCAGCCACAACCCATCTTCAATGCTCTGACTGAGGGAAAGATTTTGCTCTAAAGCTCACAATACATGGCCCCATTCATCCGTTCTTTTATACAGTGCAGTTGCCCTTTGCAGAAAAACACCCCCAAAGCATGATGTTACCACACCCATGCTTCACAGTAGGGATGGTGTTCTTGGAATGCAACTCATCCTTCTTTTTCCTCCAAACACAGCAAGTGAAGTTAAGATTAAAAAGTTCTACTTTGGTCTCATCTGACCACATGACTTTCTCCCATGCCTCCTCTGGATCATCCAGGTGGTCACTGGCAAACTTCAGGTAGGCCTGGACATGTGATGACTTGTGCAGGGGACCTTCCGTTCAATGCATGATTTGATACCATGAAGGCATAGTGATCTACCGACAGTGACCTTTGAAACTGTGGTCCCAGCTCTCTTCATGTCATTGTCCAGCTCCACCGTTGTAGTTCTGGGCTGACTCCTTAACTTTCTTATCATCAGTGATACCCCATGAGGCGAGATCTTGCATGGAGCCCCAGTGCGAGGGAGACTGACAGTCATCTTTAACCTCTTCCATTTTCTAACAATTGCTCCAATAGTTGATTTATTTTCACCAACCTCAAAAAATCATGCAATTAGATTTCCTGGATTTTTTGTAAATGGGAAGTGGGAATGCAAAATCACAGGGTGTTGAAATAATTATGTTCCCCGCTGTATATTACTGACGCCTGTAGTCTGTGTCACACAATGAATAGAGCTGATGTGCAAATAGTGGTATATTGAGGGCTTCTGAAAGTGAGTGGTATGAGAGTTATACTTGGATGAAGTCGGCCCTATGATGTTGAACCAAAAACCTAGCTCTGCGTACCTGCATTATTGTTACACAGCTCATATGCGTACTAACAACTTGGAGGCGCTCAGTGTCTGGGCGGCCGCAGCTAAATGTTACATGTATACAATTTATGTTACTTGGGTAACTGCAGGGAAACATGAATAACTATGAAAGGTTGCAGTTAGGGGTGTGACATTGGGAATGTAAATTAATAATCCAAAAATAAAAGATTGAACTTCTAAGGGTGTTGGAGATCTGGGGAATGAAAGTCAGAGTAGACATATGTAAGGGTAAAATCTGACAAGAGAAAATCAATGTGTAACAGCTGGAATATGACTATGAAAGGTTGACCTTTGGACGGCAGGTAGTCTCAGGGATTGGTTACTAAGCCAGAAAATTTCAGGGTTACACTATTGAGGTATGAGATCGGGGGGTTCAAACGGTGTGGTACTGTAAGAGTTACATTTGACCCAAAGCCAGCTGGTGACCTGAGGATGGAGACAGCTAACGGGAGGATCAATCAGGAACAGGGAGGTCCATCTGCAGCAGAACCTACCATGCAGGAAGCTGACGCAGAGGACAGTGAGGAAGATGGCACTACATATGGGGTGAGTACCAAACACCATCTCCTGGTACTCATCTGAGGAGCTCTGTATGTGCACCCCTGTATATAGAAGCTAATAAAGGCTGGACAACTTAGCAGCTAATACATTTTTTTCCACATGTTATGTGGTTAAGAAAAATTCCATATATAATAAAGTGTTATACTTTATATCCTCAACAATGCAGAACATCCACTGTGGTATTACAATATGCCTATTGATCAACTTTTTATATATACGGTAGGAGGAGGGATGAGTCTGTGTCACCTAAATATTTTACGACGATGCAGAATGTGCTATATTTTTTAGCTTATAAGATGCCCCGTTGTATAGGACGCACCCTATACAGCGAAGCGTCTCATCCTGGTAAAAATACCGCATTTCTGCCGGTTGAAACTCCATGCTCCAATTGGAAAAGCTGGAATAAAAAGAGGTGGGAATGCTGTCAGTGGCTCCCCCCCCCCACCTCCTGGTCCTGTTCTGCAGAGCTGTATGGGGGCACACTAAAGCTGGCCCCACGCAGGTAGATTCCCGTGTCCACCTTGGCCCACGTATTCCTGGACGATTCCGTGTCCGATCGCTAACTTCACAAATGGCAACTCCCCCTGATATGTGCTGAATCGGATCAGAAAGACCAACATGTTGATTCTCTGTCCGATTCAATTCTGTGCACCCTAGCAATCGGACGTGAACGATCGGACAAGGGGGGCTTCACGCGATTCCGGGACGATCGTTTCGTGTGCACGCGCCCGGAATCGATCGACCCGGAATCCGATGGGAAACGGACCAGTGTATGGGGGCCTTAATCCTGTCCCCATGGCACATCAATTACTGTACGATGGGGACCCGGTTTCCTGATCCCCCGGGTCTCTCCACAGCCTCAAAAGCATATAGCTTCTCCAGTTGGGGAGAACACTCTGTCTGCAGACAGCCGCCCCCCTCCTCCACCTCTGCCAGAGCTGGGTCAGTGCTGACCACGCTGCCTTTACACATGCAGAGAAGCTAGCTGTGCGGCTCAGCTGCTCTGTGTGTGCGGTGAGCTGTCAGCCTGTCCATTACTATAGATGGGGACAGCATGGTCCCTATTCAATGAAACGGATTTCGAACAAGGTATTCCAACATGTTGGAAATCTGTTTGGTTGAGTTCCTTCGAGCAGGATCCTGCTAGAAGGAACCATGGATGGCTCAGATGAAGTAACAGATTAGAGTAACATCGGGTGCCATGAGCTCTAATCTGTTACTTCATCGAGCCGCGTGGGGCTAGCTTTAAGCTGGCCACACACCTTTAGAGCTCTCTGTCAGATATCCTTTAGATCTACCGACAACTATGTAGTATAAGGTCCTCTGCGATTGAACACAAGATATTGCATGGTTTTGGTAAAACAAAAAGAGGTCTTAAGGAAATCTGACAGAGAAATCTAAAGGTGTATGGCCAGCTTAAAGCAGGGCACAGACGGCTCAATATTCAAGCCATCCGATGTACCCTGCACCAGCGTGATGATGTCTGGGAGGAACATCACACAAAGAAGCTGCTTAACAGCTCACATCAAAATGACTTGCACATAAGTGGTTCTCTGGTACTCAAAAAGGGGCCAAAAACCTAGCTCTGCGTACCGGCATTATTGTTACACAGCTCATATGCGTACTAACAACTTGGAGGCGCTCCGTGTCTGGGCGGCCGCAGCTAAATGTTACATGTATACGATTTATGTTATGTCATCACGCTGCTGTTACATATCAGAGAGGCCCGGGGAGAGCAGAACTGCTTCTCCCCAGCTCCTCCTCCTCAGCCGAGCTTTGCCTGGAGAACCACGCAAAGCATCGGACATCGCCGTATTAATGGTCATGTCCGATAAGGCTGTTTTCGAGCAGGATTGATTGATTGAAAATAGTGGAAGGGGCAGATTATATGGGTCAGATAGATGGCCGTGAGTGCGCACGGCGCTTGAAACGGCCATCATTTGACCCATATCTCCACGTCTGTACCCTGCTTAAGGGCCCCCATACAACTCAAGATTTCTCTGTCAGATTTCCTTTTAAATGTTCCTTTGTTTTACCAAAACCATGTAATATGACAATCAAGTCTACCTGTGTTCAATCGCAGAGGACTCTATACTACATAGTTGTTGGTAGATCTAAAGGATATCTGACAGAGAGGTCTGTTTGCAGGTCTCTGTATATGAGCAAACCACTCTCATACAGAGCTGTGACAGCTGTGAAGGTGCGACACAGCTGGGGCAGTCGCTCATTAGAGTCTATGGTGCGTTTCTGGTACAGAAATCTGGACCTTGCAAGAGCGCTAGGGAGGTTAAATACACTTTAATGATGGGAGGGACCAACGTAATGATGTTATGGTACATGTGTCACACAAACATTAGGTTCTTTCAGAGGTTTAGGTCTTGGCCTAATGTGCACAAACTCTGGCGCCATGTAAGCGTATTCAAACAGGCGATCTCTTAGAATAAGCCCCATTCAGAGAATGAATATTGAGATGCTTCTGCTCAGGAAGACAATAAGGGCTAGTTTCCATTATACGTCGGGATCCCTACGCTAAACGTATACACTAAGCAGGGGTCCCGACGTATACCACAGACCTTGCCTGCCGGCGGATGGTCTGTTTACACATCCGCCGGTGTATAGGCTGAACGTACTCGACTACGTTCAGCCTTACACCGGCGGATTGGCTCAGCACAATGAAGACAGACCCTCCGCCGAGCAGGTAAGTCAAGGAGGGAAAAATACGACTAAGGCTTTGTTTCCATTGCGTTGGGACCTCCCGCTAAGCGCTTAGCGGGAGGTCCCAACGCAATGGAAACAAAGACTTAGTCATATTTTTTCCTCCTTGTTATAAATGCGCCATCTATGTATTTCCCGTATTTACATCAACATTTCTAATAAGGTTCAGGATACATTTCCATCAAACCGCTGGAGTCTAGAAGGCTGAATCCCTAGTGACAGAATAAAAGGTAGTTCATCATCTGGGAGGAACATCACACAAAGAAGCTGCTTAACAGCTCACATCAAAATGACTTGATTTTATTACCATCTGTAGAACAGTTTTATGCTGTTAGCCGAGGGCATCATAGGTTCCTGTGCGTGGAAATAGCGGAATACATTTGGAATTCCCCCGGTTAAATTAATGTTCTCTGGAGACATGTGGATTAAAAGGCAGCAAAGAGCATAAAAACTCATTAAAAAGTTTGGATGTCAGACCTACAAAGTGTTCTGAACTTTTCTGTTAATTCTGAGTGGCATATTAATAATGGGATGTTAGGTCTGCTCGCTGCTCGGAAAAAGGTAACGCATTTGAAGTAAACGTGCGCTTCACCCATGCCGGCCACAGCAACAGATTCATTTACCGCGTTTCCCCGATGATAAGGCACTGTCTTATATATTTTTTGAAATGACAAAATATGCCCTAGGTCTTATTTTCAGGGGAATGCCTTATTCTGATCACTCTGCCATTCATTGTCCCCTTCTGATCACTCTGTGCTATCCATTGTCCCCTTCTGATCACTATGTGCCAATCATTGTCCCCTTCTGATCACTCTGTGCTATCCATTGTCCCCTTCTGATCACTCTGTGCCATTGTCCCCTTCTGATCACTCTGTGCTATCCATTGTCCCCTTTGATCACTCTGTGCCAATCATTGTCCCCTTCTGATCACTCTGTGCCATTGTCCCCTTTGATCACTCTGTTCCAATCATTGTCCCCTTCTGATCATTCTGTGCCATTGTCCCCTTTGATCACTCTGTGCCAATCATTGTCCCCTTCTGATCACTCTGTGCTATCCATTGTCCCCTTCTGATCACTCTGTGCTAATCATTGTCCCCTTCACTGACTCTTTTTTTGGGTTCTACTGGTACGGCCGGGTAACAGACTCCGTTACGGCAGAGATCAGCAGCTTGCTTGTCCTTCCTGCACTGCAGCCAGCCCTGACGGAGTCACACGGAGGCACACAGTTACCCATTGTACCACCCGAATGGGAGATTCGGGCAGGGGCAGGTATCGGTGGGTGTCTTATTTGTGGGGGGTGGCTTATTTTAACGCTTTGGGAAAAATCAGGGGGGTGGCTTATTTGATGGGTATGGCTTGTCATAAGGGAAATAGGGTATTTTTCTGCGCGCAAAAAATGATAAAAGAATGCTGAAACATTTTGGTTTCTCACCCACCTCCACTGCCAACGCCACAGATTGAATGGTGTTTGAGCACCATATTCTGCACTATTCATTAAAGTGGGCCTACCACCAGAAATTGATCTACTCATTAATTGCACTAGATGTGCCCATAATAGAGGGGAAATCATAAAGAAAGAAATTTCAAAAATCCAACCATTTTGATGATTTCCAGTTAATTGCAAAGCCCCTGAGCATGGAATCATCACCAAAATTGCTGGAGATGTACAGAAGGGTGGGGGTATACTACAACAAAAAAGTATGACTATAACAAATAGTTTTTGCACAATTTAAGTTCAAAGTCAAGTCAGAAATTTCGACTTTAACTTAATTTATGCAAAAATTTCACGTGCTAGAGCAAAACCTTTTTTGCTTAATGTTCCCACAACCCTTCTCTGCATCTCCACTGATGTTGGTGATGATACCATGTTCAGGGTCTTTGCAATTAGCTCACAAAGTCAGAAAGTCGAAAAATGTGACCATCTCTAGTAAGGAGTAATTTAAGAAGATCCCTTGCAGCATCCCCTCACATCCTGGCCTAGGCGGCACATCATAAGAGCACTGGGATTGCTGGGTAATTCCATGATCTTTGCTCTCCATTGAAATACACGGACATAAAATTCCCTTTGAAAACCATAAAACGCCCCCAGCGGCCAATCGCCATATTGCACCCTGTGTTAACCCCTGGAAGCCTGGCGACTGGAGACTTTGATAGGATTCGTCGGAACAACAGGTAAGTATATTATTTTAGGATCGTGAAGCTCTAAAGCCCCCCATAGACAGGCAGACTCCTCCATGCAACTTTTGTACAACCAACTTTTCTTCTACCAAAACCATGTAATATGAGGACCTTTCTACACCTTCCAATCACTATGTATTCTATCAGGGAGGTCACTATACTACATAGTTGTTGGTAGGTCTCATGAAAGTTGTATGGAGGAGTCTGCCTGTCTATGGGGGGCTTAAGCCACCATCATACCAGCTCAGAGGTAAGTCAAACTTTAATTTTACGTAGGATGCATGCCTGTCCCTGACATGCATCAGCCAATCAGAACAATCCTGCTGTGTACCTTAACGAACCATTGAGCCCTGTTGATTGGTAAACTGGGGGAAGCATTATGTGAATGACTTGTCACTGTTCTTGGAGTTCATTTGTGATCCTATCCTTCACCTATATGACCGCATTAGTCCTGTTGACTGGAGGCTTAAGCACCCAACATTGTATATATATTAAATATTAGTTTAAAAAAACCTTAACTCACCCATGATGTTTGCTGTTATTCCCCATTCATTTCCCTTTACTATGCCTTAAGCCCCCCCATACACACTTAGAATTTATGGGCGACCGATTGGTGTGCGCGCTCTGGCGGATCTGTCGGCCAAAAAATTGGGTACCGATCTTAAGCTTAAAGAGCCTATATCGGCAGCCAAATCGATCTAAGCCATTACGGACATGTCCGTAAATCTAGGCATACACGGTTAGATTTTAGTACGATCAATTTCGGATTTGATTTTAGATCTCGATTTTTTCATCGGACACCCATCGTAAGCGAATCCAAAGTAGATCCACATGGAAGGTCCATGGAGGACACAGGAAAGAGTCATATAAAAAACGTGTTCATCGAATACAATCGACCCGACCAACACACACAATGTAATGATATTAGTTTGATCGTTGTACAATCGACAAAAATTTTCCAACATATCCGATCATTTTCCGATCGATGTTTTGATCAGTATCAAACAATTATCGCCGACCGAACCATGTGGGCAATATACGATTTAAACCCGATCAATCTAAACTTTCGTTTAGATTTTAGGCCGTCGTTTTAGGCCGATCGAACGCTAAAATCGCTATATACGCTTGATTCTTAGATCGGTCTGATACTTTAGACAGGGACAAAGTGTCCCCATCTTAAGTATGACTTCTCCTCAGCTCCGTGCTGAGGAATCAGCTTCTGAGGGGGGGGGGGGGG
>CM070036.1:22556303-22577822 GCA_036250615.1 Ptychadena robeensis | reverse complement strand
CCCCCCCCCCCCCCCAACAAGCCTATGCAGGTTTGTCTTTTGTATGTAGTACATGTGTCTCTGTCCTCTGGGACTTAAACCCTGGAAAGTGTCAGGAAAGGACTTCTCTATATATTTTATGTATATATTTATGATATGTAAGAAAGTTGGTACTTTATCTCATAAGTGGGTGTCAACTCAAAGTCCCCTGGGCTGGCCTTTGGTCGAGATTTCTTCTTGATAAATATTGAATTTCAGGGATAGTGATTCACTCGTTCATGATAAGCTTCAATTCTGCCCAAACCCTCTTGTGAAGTATTGGTGGGAAAGTATTGCTTACAGCTCTGCCCCAGCAGTCCTGCCAAGACAGGGAACCCTCATTGAAGGGATCCCATCCGAGGGAATCCTTTTCACAGCTTCCCATTCATCCCTGGACTCCAGTAATGATCACCCAGGGCATGGGAATTCAAGGGCCCGTAGGCCTCCGTCAGGGGCAATCTGGCCCGAGCAGCTAGGGGGGCCCGCAGGGCATTATCTCGGGGTCCTGGCGGCCGCATTCCGGAGTTGATTGGGCTGCCCAGTCCGCAATTACCCGGACTGCACACAGCCTCTTATGATCTCTCTGCTAGCACCCGCAAAGCGCACCCTCCTCCGCTCCACAACTTTGTTAAGGAGGAGCGGAAGTAGAGGAGTGTTTTTTTTGCTAGCATAAACCCCCCTGCTCAACAATTTTTTTTTAAGGTGGGGGACTTTAGAGTCTGGGGCCCCGGGATTTCTGACAGCGCTGATTGTACCGAGTCCTTCGCCTCCTTAGAGGCAGGGCAAGCAAAAGCACCTGGGCATTTGCACGTGGTTCACTTCTCTGCAGTCACTTTTTTTCACACTGGGAGCTAGGTCACATTTTTGTGTGCTTACACACACCAAGGGCTTAATAAATAAAAGAAACATGATTGTCCCTACCTTTACTTGTCAATATAATATTGTGATTGTCAACATGTTGACCAGATACACCTTAAAATCGATCCATACAATTTCCATTAGATCTACCAGCAACTGTGTAGTGCCAGGTCCTCCCTGATGGAATACATAGTGATTGGAAGGTATATATCACTGCTATGTAGAGCCGGGTCCTCCCTGATAGAATACATAGTGATTGGAAGGTATATATCACTGCTGTGTAGTGCCGGGTCCTCCCTGATAGAATACATAGTGATTGGAAGGGATATATCACTGCTATGTAGTGCCGGGTCCTCCCTGATAGAATACATAGTGATTGGAAGGTATATATCACTGTTATGTAGTGCCGGGTCCTCCCTGATAGAATACATAGTGATTGGAAGGTATATATCACTGCTACGTAGTGCCGGGTCCTCCTTGATAGAATAGTGATTGGAAGGTATATATCACTGCTATGTAGTGCCGGGTCCTCCCTGATAGAATACATAGTGATTGGAAGGATTAGAAATCTCCTCATGACATGGTTTTGATAGAACAAACTTTATTGTACAGAAATTGTATGGAAAGATTGTAAGGTGTAGATTGTATTTCCTGCTTATTGTCATGGTCTAGTTCTATTGTAATAGATTTGTTCGTGTTAAATTTGTTTTTATCCCTTGAACAACTTGTCATTTGCATATGATGAATAATGTTTTGAACACACCCCTTATTAGGAACCCATTGAAATGGTGCAGTTGCAGAATCCTGGGGTCAAGGGGCTATAGCTTTTATTTATAAGGGTATGCCTCCACAGCGTTTTGTGATCCATCGGGACCCCTACGTTAAGCACAGTGCTTGGCGGGGTTCCTGGCAAAGCACATACACGTTACCTGCCAGGAAGATGCTCTGTTCTCAAATCGCTGAGCCGATCGGCTAATGTGGGGGTTAACGTAGTGTAATATGTTAACCCCATCATTGGCGGATGGCTGAACAGAGCATCTGCCGGGCAGGTAAAGCACTGCGCTTAACGCAGGGGTTCTGACAGATCACAAAACGCTGTGGAGACATAGCCTAACACAAGTCGTAAGGGTAATGTACTTTGTAGTGGTAGTCCCCCCCCCTTAACCTTCTTAGTGTTCATGACGAGCCCATCTCGTCCAGAGTTTGTGTGAAGAACAAACTGTGGATGAGCTGTGCTCCCATGAAAGCCGCATATCCCCGGAAAGCTACGGCGATGCTGCTTCCAGCCGCAGCCGCATTTCCGGGGTTCTGCGGCTTCACAGGGGGCGAGGGTGAGCAGTGCCATAGACCTCCATGTTAATGGAGGGGGTTCTGCTCTCCAGACCTTACTGCCAGTGTCATGAATGACACCGGCTGTGTGGAGAGGGGAGGGTGGAGGGAGGAAATGGCAGGCAGTGTACCTCGTACATTGCCTGTACCACACTGTTAAAAACGGTGCGGTACAGGCAGTGCGCTAGGGAGGTTAAGTGAATCCTTCTATGTTTTACAATTCATCCTCCTGTTCTATTGAGTTTGGCCATTGCTGCAGCGGTCTCCATGGCCCTCCATGTGGTAAATTATGTGAACACACTCTCTGTATTTAAGTTTCGGATTGGAAATCTTATAGAATAGAAAAAGAAGAAGAATACAGTATATTTGCTTCAAAATAAACAGAGACCACCGCTGCAGTGGTAGGCAATTAATAGTCTACCCATGCATTGTGAATGTAAGATTTGTTATACTTGTGTCAGTGTGGTTACAATGCGGCAGTAGTGCTGTGGCCACATGTGATTTGGTTCCTGAATATTTTATAAAGAAACAGAAGTGCAGTACACAGCTCTATATTAAAGAATGGTATCTGATTATAGAAAATACACAGAATATACTACCTCATTTCATTCAGTTCTAAAAGAGATGAGACCAAGATAGAACTTTTACTACTCTAAGCGGTATGTGTGGAGAAAACCAGGCACTGCTCATCACCTGTCCAATACAGTCCAACAGTGAAGCATGGTGGTGGGGGTGTTTTTCAGCTGCAGGGACAGGACCACTGCTTGCAATCATAGGAAAGATGAATGCAGTTCACGTACAGAGACATCCTGGACAAAACCTTCTCCAGAGTGGTCAGGACCTCAGACTGGGCCGAAGGTTTACCTTCCAACAAGACAATGACCCTAAGCCAGTGGTTCCCAAACGGGGGGCCCTCATTCTTAACCTGTGTTTGAATAGGGAGGAGGGGCTCGATAAAGTTCCTTAATAGCAAAGGGGCCCTGCAAGGAAAGTTTGGGAATGCACACAGCTAAAATAACTAAGGAGTGGCTTCACAACAACTCCATGACTCCATGTTCATGATTGGCCCAGCCAGAGTCCTGACTTACACCGAGCATCTCTGGAGAGACCTAAAAATGGCCGTCTACCAACGTGTACCATCCAACCTGACAGAACTGGAGAGGATCAGCACAGAGGAATGGCAGGGAATCCCCAAACCCAGGGGTGAAAAACTTGTTGCTTCTTTCCCAAAAAGACTCATGGCTGTATTAGATCAAAAGGTGTGTCTACTTAATACTGAGCAAAGGGTCTGAATGCTTAGGACCATTGATATTTCAGTTTTTCTTTTTTTAATAAATCTACAAAAATGTCTACAATTTCTTTCAATATGTGGTGCTGTGTGTAGAAGAAAGAGAAGAAAGAAAGTAAAAGATTTTAGCAAATGGCTGCAATATAACAAAAAGTGAAACACTTAAGCCTCTCCTCAATTCAAGACACATGAAAAGCCTGCATGGAGTCTTCTAACAAACACCTGAAGGACACCAAGATGGTATGAAATAAGATGCTCTGGTCTGATGAGACCTTTTTTACCTTAATTATAAGTGGTATGTGTGGAAAAAACTGGGCCCTGCTCATCACCTGTCCAATACAGTCCCAACAGTGAAGCATGGTGGTGCCAGCATCATGCTGTGGGGGTGTTTTTCAGCTGCAGGGACAGGGCGACTGGTTGCAATCGAGGGAAAGATGAAGGGTCTGAATACTTTCTGTACCCACTGTAAGGCTAAAATACCTTATAAATAACAGTAATTGGAAACCTATCCTCATGTGATCTCTTTCTAATGTAATTAATGAAAATTGTTAAATGAGACACAACTAAAGACTTTATTTCTGATGATTTCCGGGCAGGGTCTTCTACTCCTCCTGTGTCATAACCTGTTCCTATGTGTACTATAGTGTGTTGTATCCCCACTCTAATGTGTTGTACAGCGCTGTGTAATATGTAGGAGCTATATAAATAAATGATAATAATAATGATTAAATCTATAGCTTGACAAATTCAAATTTTGGGGCATGTGGATGAGGTGATTTAAGATCACTCCTAGGATCAGACCGGACTGCTTGCCCTCCAACTCTGCTCTTTGGACACCACATACAAGCTCAAAAGTGCAATGGTAAATAGTGTCATTTCTTACTCTTATTCAACCACTCTTTACTTTATATATTGATGTCTGACTAAATACTCAACATTTACCTCAAGCTGTCTCTAAAATAGCACTGTAGTATTTCTGATCACACATTTCCTTATTAGATCTGTAGTAAAATTTGTAGAAATTGTATTTAGTATTTCGTTTACTTGCTGAATGTCACATTTCAAATAAATTCACATTTCACATACACATGGAACACAGCTCTACTACCATCTACTGGTCAGTTTTAGTATTACATAAGAAAATGAGTTTATAAATATATACAGTGAAGTACCTGTGAAGGTTATGTTGAGAAGGGATGAAAGGAATCAAAAAGCCCTCAACTCGAGCAGTGCATAGCACAAATCAAGCCTTCTTAGAACAGAAGGTATTTACACGGCCCAATCCAGCACAAATCCCAAAACTTTAGGTGGAAGCCTTTGTTTTGGGACAGTGGGCGGAGCCATGCAAATTATTCCTTACCCTTATACCCTTAGAACTGTGCATGCGCAGATAGCCCTTCTTTTTCAAAATTACAGGGTTAATTTCACGGTTATGGTGTCCAAATTAGGGGTTTAAGGGCTTGACTGTAGGGGTGAGCTTTAGGGGTTGGGTGTAAGGGGTTTGGGGGGGGGGGGATTTATCTCACCTACCCAATCCCCTAACCTTAACTCTTGGGACCCCCTAACCTTAACCCCCCACTCCTATTCTTGACACCTAAAACCTGTAAGATTAACCCTGTAATTCCCCCCAAAGTAGGGCTATCTGTGCATGTGCAGTTGTAAGTGTAGGAAAATATCTCAGAACAGTTCTGTATAATACCAGACAACAGGGAAAACATTCTTTCATGAACATTCCACAATACAATAACTGTAGATAAATAATTCAGCTTATAGGAATAATATGCAACAATATTCTTGCATGGCTGGGAAGATTCATTACAGCACTGACACACAGTAACAGCACTTATATAGTAGTACTTTGTACAATGACTGTTGTATACTTGATACACTACATTGTTTGCTATGCTAGGTAAGGTTACAAGTACTAGTATAGTACTAAGGTAGGAAATGGTTTCATATATTTATGTTGGTATGTAAAACTCAATCAAAGGTAACTGAGTATTTCCCATTAGAATACATTCTGTATTTTACTTTCCTGGACTTGTGTCTGTATCACAATGGTACCATTACCCTTTGTCCTTAGGTTCATAAATCATTCTGAATACAGGGACTTTGATCATTTCCGCATTGAAGACTATCAGATGTCATTTCTGCTTTCAAAAATCGAAATGATTAATTTACAAGCAACTTTTGTAAATCATAAACACGGTAATATTTTATTTTTTAACCCTTAACAATAGAGAACAAAGCCATACAACCACAGAACATATTATATGTACAGTTTTATGTTTACTGAATTCATATACAGGATTCATACATGCTGTCACATGTACATTTACATATAGAGTATGGCTATGTTCCCACTTAGGGCGTTCGGGGAAAAAAATCGCCCCTTGATCGCGCCCATAGAGATTGAATGAATGCGTTTTTTTGATCGCATCCACATGCATTTAGAAATAGCTTCCATTCATGTCTATGGACGGGATCAGGGCTGAAAAACCACGTCTGCCCGAAGTCTAAATGCAGTAAGCCGCAATTCTGATCGCAGGTCACACTGTAGTTGAAGTGGGGACAAGCCCATTCAACTAAATGGAAGCGATCAGCCGTGATTAAAATCGCGTCTGTGGCTGATCGTGTAAGTGGGAACATAGCCTATGGCTGTAGGATTGACATGTCACACACAGTGTATTTATTTAATTTAAGGGAATCTACAATCCTTTTAGTTTATTAAAATTTGCTTGTAAAAGAGTTCAGCTCTTATATTTTCAAGAAAATATGTTCTCTTATATTCTCAAGGAAATATTCATGTTTATGTGTGTTAGTGTTTCACAACATTGTATGTCTGTATTATTTACAATGATATCAGTACATGGGGCAGTTCTATCTGTTCATTACCTAAGCAGATTTTGCTTCCTGCTCTGCAGTGCTGTATTATGGTTGTTCTTTGTTCAATGTATTGCACATAACAAATGAAAAGAAAAATAAATCTTCTCTCAACAGTTGAAAAGCTAGAAGCAGTGATAGCGTGCATCAGTGATGGCGAACCTTTTAGTGCCCAAACTGAAACCCAAACCCACCTATTTATCTCAAAGTGCCAGCATGGCAATATAACCAGAATTACACAAACACAACTCATATACACACACAAAACATATAAACACACAACTCTACTTTCTTAAGCCCCACATACACCTTACAATTTTTCCATACAATTTCTGTACAATCAACTTCTCTTCTACCAAAACCATGTAATATGAGGACCTTTCTAATTTCCATTAGATCTAGCAACAACTATGTGATGCCCGGTCCTCCCTGATAGAATACATAGTGATTGGAAAATCACTATGTATTCTATCAGGGAGGACCGGGCATCACATAGTTGTTGCTAGATCTAATGGAAATTGTATAGAGCAATCTAAAGGTGTATGGGGGGCTTTATAAGATAGAATAGGAGAGGCTATGGGGCACTTTGTGCAATCAGAAGAGAGGGGAAGAGAACTGACAGCTCTGAAAGCCAATAGGCTGCCGTTCTCTCCTCTGTGCTGGCTGACAGCTGCATGCCCACAGAGAGGGCTCTGAGTGCCACCTCTGGTGCGCGTGCCATAGGTTTGCAATCACTGACCTATGGGACATATCTAGTAGCTCTTAAGCAAATATCAACATATATATCAATGACCAAAATATTTAAGAGAAACTTGTAAAAACTTTAGATACATCAACAACTGAAGTAAACATGTTTATACTAAACATATTCTTTACATTGTACTTTTCTCTGAGGGGCTCTTGCCTCTTATTCATAAGATCTTTAACACAGCTGACTGCTATCTTGTGCTATGAATGAATCTTCCCTTCTATTGTAGAGGGGAAGCAAGAGGCTGATATTTTAAATGCAATTGGTCATCTTTGTGAATATGTGGCACTAACCCGGAGGTCCCAGCAAGGACTGAATTTCCCTTTTACTTTGTCCCAGTTTTTGAAAATAAGAAGAAAAAAAGTTTTATGTGTTGTCGTGGAGCTTGTTGAGTTCCAGTCGGTTGTAGTAGTTATTGAAGTGCACATTCATGATGCTTGGTCTGTACATATGATGATACTTATAATTTACAAATCTCTACAGACAGTAGAAAATGTTCAGAATTATGTAGCCCAGGCAGCCAGCATATTCATGTCATCATCATCCTCCACCTTCCTCCGTGCTGATGCTGAAAACAAGCAAAACAAAGTCATTAGTCGGTGTGACAGAACGCTGATGTATGATGGAATTTAGTGCTCTATGTCTACAGAGATAATCTTTTTTATTCATATTATCTGTATATCAAAGTACACCCAGTCCAATGTGTGGTGTGAAGCATAGGGAAGTGCCAAGCTGAAATAGTGGTGTCACCTGCCTGGCTGCACAGTGTAAAAAACTATGCTATGACCATACTAACTGAACAAAATCATTATCAAAGTCATTATTTTGGAACGGTTCCTCTCTTTAGGGCAGTGGTGGCCTATACTGCTTATGTGCCCCTATTCTCAGGTTATGTGCCTCAATATGTATTAAACAATCACCCCTGTTCATTGGTGAGATAGAGGGAGCATAGGCACTCAGTAGTCTGCTGATGCCCCTCCAACACTAGAGGAGAAGAGGAGAGGCGAAGGACATGCACAGGCGCCATCTGGGTCGCTGATTGGCTTTTATGTACGCCTATCACATGAGTTTATTGCCTCTCCTCCTCTTCCCACTCTAAGAAGTTCCCGGGCGAGGACTTCTCAGCGGGGATCAGTGGACAGATGAGTTCCTATGGTCTATGCAATAACAGTAAGGTTTTGGGGAAGGACCAAGGGGGCCGCCAAAGAACACCAAAAGGGCCACAGGTTGGGCACCTGGGCTTTAGATAGTAAATGTTCACAATAAACGTAGCTGTCAGGGGTTGGTGGGTGTTGGCCCAGAATTTCATCTGACTGCTCTTGGAGGAATTTTATATGCTCCAAAATAGACAAAAGCTATTCAGAGTTTTCTTTTGGCTTCCATTGGACGTCAACAGCAAAAGTTGTGATTGAGTTGTGATAACAGAAACTAAGGGTCCCCATACACGGGTCAATACCTGTTTAATCGACCCACGATCGATCTCAGTGGGGTGATATTATTATGGTGTCGCTATGCTGCATTCCAATGCCAGTCGATAAAATGGCTTTGCACATTGATTCCTGTTTGATACGTTGGATGGGGACCCCGGTCCTGTGGACACCCAGTGTTGTGAGATATTTTCTTGGGAGTTGCAAGGCTGCAAGGAGGGGGGCTCCCCCTGCACTGTTGGCCCCACCCCCTTTCCTGGCAGGCAGGGCTGGCTGCAGGGAGGGTGTCTACCTTTGCACTGCCTGTGTGGTCCACATCCATGATTGACCAGGATTTACCAACATGTTGATTTCCTGGTCGATCAAGCTTTCATTCGATGCCTGAACGATCGACCAATGATTGATCGCCACGAACGTGCACGGTGATCGATCATGGGTCGATTAAATGAGAAAAAATGATCCATGTATGGGGTCTGGGAGGTTAGCTCAGAAACCATAAGACAATGCTTTCACGTAATTCAGTTCACTGGTATCATTTTACCATAGTGGGTAAAAACTCAATTTAGACATAAACTTATTATTCTGTCTATGTATGTTTTCTTGGGAGACAACGATACATACCGGTATGAGAAAACACCAATCTATGTTTGCTGTAAATGATTTAAACAATGCATTTCTCCACAATGTTGATATAATCTACACACAGTTGTAAAGCTATTAATTGGCACCAGACCTATGACAAATGTTGACAGACCAGTATTCATGAGTTTAGAATGCATTGACAAATTATAATGTAGACAGTCATACCAAGCCCCAGAAGCACCGGCTTGGTAATCATCTGAGTAAAGATGATAACATGACAAATCTCTGAAAATTGCATACCTGGCCTGGCAGGAAGTTTGTGAGATGGCACACTAGGCAACGTGACACTGGCCATATGTCTGTTAAGATCCTCCTGTTCCAGTTCTTCTAATTCTGCCAGTAACTCATCCTGGAAAGTTAACACACAGAGTAAATCAATATATAACAATACAAAATGGCAACATAATGGTGTGTACATCTAAAATACAACACTAAATTGATGGTTACAACTTACCTCATCAAACTCATCGCTAATTCCCATTGGTCGAGAAATGGCTTCAGAAATTTCTTGTGCAACATCTTGCTGCTCATGAATATCCTGCATCAGATCGTCGATCTTATTGACATCCCTACAAATAGAAAAGGCAGGCAGTTTATAACAACCACTAAGGAAACATCGATATCAGAACTGTCCTAAAGTGTGCACTGCAACCAAAAGCTTCAATTTAAATTTAAGTGTAGTGAGGAGGACAGCTGTGGTTATATACAGGGGTGCACATAAGTGGTACTCTGGTACTTAAATGGGGCCAAAACCTAGCTCTGCGTACCTGCATTATTGTTACACAGATCATATGCGTACTAACAACTTGGAGGCACTCCGTGTCTGGGCGGCCGCAGCTAAATGTTACATGTATACAATTTATGTCACTTGGATAACTGCAGGGAAACATGAATAACTACGAAAGGTTGCAGTTAGGGGTGTGAGATTGGGAATGTAAATTACTAATCCAAAAAAAAGATGCGACTTCAAAGTGCGTTGGAGATCTGGGGGATGAAAGTCAGAGTAGGCATATGGAAGGGTAAAATCTGACAAGAGAAAAGCACTGTGTGACAGCTGGAATGAGAAAAGGATGACATTTGTACTGCAGGTAGTCTCAGGGGTTAGTTACTAAGTCAGAAAATGTTAAAGTTGTACTAATGAAGTATGAGATCTGGGGGTTCAAACAGTGTTGTACTGTGAGAGTTACATGTGACCCAAAGCCAGCTGGTGACCTGTGGATGGAGACAGCTAATTGGAGGATCAATAAGGAAAAGGGAGGTCTATCTGCAGCAGAATCTACCATGCAGGTGGCTGAAGCAGAGGACAATGAGGGAGACCGTGAGGAAGACCACCCTACATATGGGGCGAGTATCACACAGCATCTCCTGGTACTCATCTGAGGAGCTGACTAAAAAAGTTATGTGCACCCCTGGTTATAGATAACGTGTACATATGCCAATGCTAACTGGGGTGTATGGCTTGAATTTCTGTACTAATGCTTTAATTTGGTAATGAACGCTGTGACCCAGTTTAACAGGAGGTGCTGGTTCAGTCTGAGAGCGCTGACTAGTGATGAGCAGCATTGGCAATATTTCTCCAAATATTCTAAGTAAATTTGAAAATTCAAGATCTCAGATGTTGCTGTAACAACACACGCAATGTGTGTTGTTACAGCAACATCTAGTGGCAGAATATGAAATTGCAGCCGCAGTAAAATCACCATATGAGAACACATGCAAAAATTGGCACTTGTACATGAGAAAATTGCAAACGCAATGCATGCTACTTTCCCCAGAATCTTGAATATTCGAGATTATGAGGATATAGCACTATAGTAGAGAAAGTGCCGATATTCACAATAAAATGTTGCGATTCAAATATTCGCGCTTAACACTGACCTACACTGTAAGAGGAACAGTCCTGTGGGAACAGACAAGCCTGTCTATAGTGCTACAAGGCCCGGCCTGCAAGATGTGAGTAGAGGGACCACCTTCCCAAGATAGACCATAGGAATCTTACAGCCCCTGATAACATAACATCAGTGGGCTTGTACAAGGACGTTGGGAAACACATAGCCACTAAACCAGGTTTTGGACTGTTGTTTAAAGGTGCAACATTATTACCCAAAGAGACATCCCTGCTCTCTGGGCTCAGCAGCAGCACAAGCCTGTAAATATCCTGTGGAATACAAATAAACCTGTGTGGACATTGGACTCAGTCTTAAGGCCCCCATACACTGCACGGATTCCCTGGCTGATCGATTCAGCACCGATGGATTCCGGCGATTCCGCCGGCATCCACAGGTGTGAACGATCAGCCAATTAGGGAATCCGATCGTGGCAGCCCACCTTGCACGGCCGGATCCGTGTCCGATGGATCGGCTCCCTGACCGCAACGCCCCCTGATCAGAGCAGAATCGGACCCGAAAAGACCAACAGGTTGGTTCTTCCTCGGATCCGATTCTGTGCCCCCGATCCATCGGATGCGGTCGGACGGGCAAGGTGGGCTGCAGAGGATTCCGGCACGATGGATCCGCGTGCACGCGCCCGGAATCCATCGCGCCGGAATCCGGCACGAATCCGTGCTGTGTATGGCAGCCTTTAGACCTGTGTATTGCCCTGCAGTAACAAACTTGTATGGGACAGCCAGTGTGTTGAAGGGTTTGCAAGCAGGGAGGGTTGTGGTTGGGGACAGGAGGGAAGGTTTTGGAGATCTCCTAGTGAAGATACACTGAGAGGGGAAGAATAGCACTACAGGTCATCCCTTCTACCTCAGAGATAAAGGGAGATAGAAAATTCACCGTGTCTGATAAGCATGTTGGGGTATTTCTAGCAGGTCTCTTAGATTTGGCCCTTAACTGAAGGGTCACATAGACTGCACCTGCCTCCTTCTACTTTATTAGTCAGGTTTTTCTCAAATCTAAACATGTCATAGGGAATGGTAAATCCCTACCAGCTTTTGTTTTGACATTGATGTCACACTACATTCATTTCCTATGCTTACATCCCTATGGGTCAGGACCCCCTTAGGGGTGGAATCACCATTTCACAGGGGTCGCTGCCTTCACTAAAAGTATCAATCAGCATCAAGTAACAAGCAGCAGCTCTGATTCCCACAATTGGAAAGATAAAGTAACGCCCCATCCTAACATCCCATCCCACACATCATTTACACAAACTGGGTGGAAAAATAGGATGGAATGGACTTGACACTAAACTTCTCATGCCTGAAGTGATGTCACGGAGTGTCCTGTTATTTGGTGATACCCAGCACTTCCTTGTTCCATATACAGGAAGTGCCACTTTGTGTCGTCACTTCCGTGGTCGTGGATCGAAAAAGGCTGAGAACCAGTTCTAGAAGTTTACAAAACTGACTCTGTCCAGTCCAGGGTTGTCCAACTTCAGGCCTTGGGTGCCAGATCCAGCAGATATTAATACAAAGAGTCAGGAAAATACTATTTATACGAAAACCTGGTCTGTTTATGGCCTTCAAATACTGAAGTTGGAAGCTCTGTTCCAGATGACTGAACCCTCTATCTGTTGGACAATATTTGAATACTGTAGTAGTCATGTTGTGGCGCACTTCAATCATTAGAATAACATATGTTATCCAGGGAACTTAGATACTTGTTTCTACCCTGCTTTTATGAACTTTGGACATGTTCTAATGTTTACTACATCATCATTAGTCATGCGCCTCATGATTGTAATTCATTTATGGTTATGTCTTGCACCGATATTGGTTTATGCTTCCTGCCTACCCTGAACTTCTCATTGCTCTATGACTAGGTTTTTTTTTTACTCCCAGCCTTGACAACCAGCCTATCTTTTTAAACAGACACAAAAATAACCTGAAGGGATTAAAGTGTACACTGCAGGACTATGGAAACCTTTATTGAAGTGGTTTGATTTGATCTGGTAATGAACCTATTCACTTTTATGGCAAGACTGTAAGATCATGGTGTTTGAGTTGACATTTAATGTCTTCACCAACTATTGGTGTAGTAAGGACATCACTGCCACTCTCCAGCACACTGTCACACAGCCACATTAGTAAACATTAAAAAATAGTGCTATCTTTCATGGAACATCTAGAAACTGTGTCTAAAGCTAGGCGCACACGGGTGGATCTGTAAAAAGATTTGAGTACAATCAATCCATGTGTGTGCTCAATCTGTAATCTGTTTACAAACCTACCTGTGTGTGCGCCTTCCTTCGAGAGGGGTCAATAGAGCACTTGATTGAACGGAGTTCCAACATGTTGGAAAACCCAGTTCAATCTCCATTACTTTGCATGGAGACATGAATCTTCATGCAAAGTATTGGATGTGCTGCCTCCTGCACAGCCGTCCACTGTCATTGTGAAGGAGGGCGGAGCCAGCACTCCTCCCTCTGAAGCTGTGTGAGTGAGGCAAGCTGGATTTCTCCCCAGCTTGCAGCGTGTTCTGATACACGGGCTGCCAGCTGGGGAGAACGGGTCCCAGAGGTCCCCATTGAACGGGAATCAATGTGCTAATGTGGTGCACATTGATTTCCATTCAATTGATCAGGGGTCGATTGCAGATAATAGTATATCTGCAATACAAGATCATCCTAAGCACATCCTTCTTTGACTTATTTCTTTAGATTTGATGGTTACGATTGTGCTGCTCACTGTTCTCATTCTTGAAGAGCAAGCTGTACCTATGGGGCTGCAGTGCAACGATCTTCCAGCTTATGCTTTATTCATTCCGTGGATTTGTTCTTTCTCTCCTGTTGCTTTTTGATCATTACCAGATAAGAATTCCCTAAGCAGACAACTCTTCTACCAAGATGGTGGTACCACAAAGGTGATAGGAGGTCGAGACATAGGAGGTGGAGTCTCTATATATAAGCACAATGAAAAAAGAGGAACAATGTATAAAGCTGGTGGGTCAACCACATGGGTATTGAACCATGTATGTCCAGCTTAAAACAAAAAATGTGGCTAATCTGTGCACACCACTTTGAGCAATCTATTCCTGGCCGATACTTTGGATGGGGGCCCTCGGTCACCATCCAAAGCATCAGCGATCAAACAGAGGTTTATTTACATGTTTGATCGAGATTTCTTGCAGTGGGATCGATCAAACCTGGAACAATCACAGCGTACGTGCACAGCTGTCTGTTTTAGGAACAACATCCACAGTTCAGTTTAGACCGAGCCTATAGCTCCATCCCCTGGGTATAAACATTAATAAGAAAAAATTTATATATCCAGAAACACCATACGTTACCTTTAAGCTGACAAGAGACATAGATGTCATAGAATATTTCAAAGGAACCTTTACATAATACAATTCTATTCTTTTCTTTTATTAATGCCGACAATCTATGTTTAATAGCAGAAATAAATAGCTATGTTTGTGCTTGCTGTGAGCTTTGTGTTGGGGTACCTGCAGGGTGCAAGCTGATCAAAAGCAACCAAATAGAAATGAGGAAGTATTTGATTGCAGGAAGCCTGAATATTAATATGTAGCGTAAGTGTTACAGGTAGCACGCAATAAACCGCCCATAATTGCAGAACTAGTTTGAATTGACTGAGGATACCAGCTATGCATTGTATTCTTTAAAATCTCTTGTATAGACCCTACAGAGCTATTGAACACCGTTGCCACAAAAGCCATTGTTATCCCTCCAATAAAGTATATTGAGTTCTTCTAAAATCTTTTTTTTTATCAATTTAATGTCAGGATACAAGCAAGCAGCATATGATATCCCCTGTGGATTAACCGGAAATGTGTTACTTTGTTATAAATAAACGGTCTAGACATCTAGCAAAATAAACATTTATCACCATCTACTGAAAAGGAGCATTTATAAAATATGTATTTCAAGTTGCATTACCCCCAATAAATTATAGAAAGGGAAATGCATTTATGTTCAAACGTAAATATTCAATTGCTACCAGTAAATTCTAATTGTCATGTTCTGCTTGTCTTTTGGGTGACTTCAAAAGTGCAAATAATGAGCTGTATCCCCTTCCTCTCCTCTAGGCAGGGATACATCTTTCTATCCGTGGAGCTGAGATCCGTCCTCCCTCTTCTCTGGGTCGGAAGATAAACTCAAACTTTGTAGAAAGCTAGATAACAGTCATGAAAATCAATAGTCTACATCAGGGGTGGGCAAAGTGTGGCTCCGGAGACAAATATGGCTCTTTAGCCCCTTCAGTCTGGCTCAGTGGCATAGGGACCAATTCTTTCTTTTATTTTTCTCCATTCATGCACTATCCCCCCCACAGGAAAAAACCTGTGCTATCACCAACACCTGTGAGTACCTGTAGGGGGCACTGTGGCTACTAATAAGCGAATATGTGGGGGCCCTCTGTTTACCATTAAGGGAGGGGCTTTATGGCTACCTACAGGGGGCTTTTTGGCTATCTTTAAGGGGGAGGGGGACTCTGGTTACCTACAAGGGGGCACTCTGTCTACCTATATGGGGTCTAAATTCAAATCAACAACATACAAACCTGACTTACCCAAACTTTCCAAGGAGATGCAAAGCCATGGTTCACGTTATTGGTCATCAGTCATTGTCATTGTAATATTGTTATTAAGTATGATATCACGTTTTATAAGTTTAATTTTTACTAAGACTTAAGCCCCCCATACACGTTCCGATTTTTCTCCCGACCGATTTTTTGTCCGATCAGGTCACCCAATTTTCACTTACAATGTTATGATCAATCAGTCGGCTGGCATGAAAAATCTGAATTCGAATTATCACTGATTGATAGGCCTGACACTTTTTATTAACGGCAGATTGACCAAAATTTATAGACAGGCCTGAAGCAGTCCCAACCGATTTTTCGGGCGATTTTTCGTGATCGGCCGGGTACATAATTCCACATCCGATTATTCTCCCGATTGTTCACCCCGACCGACCACGCTGGTCGATCGGGCAAAATTCGAACAAAATATTGTGTATGGGGGGCTTTAGTTAGTTTTCGGGAAAGAAGACATTATTTCAATTGTTGTCAATTTCGACAGCACCCCAAGCCCCCACTCCACCAACAGATCTCTTTTTCAAGCGTTGCACTGTAACGATTTGGCTCTTTGGTCTAATAAGTTTGCCTACCACTGGTCTACATTAAGTCTCAAAATCCTGGCCTGAAGACCAGCCAAGTCCAGAAATGATGATGGTGACCCCACAAACTATTTTATATTATTATTTCATAATCCAGCTTATGTGCAAATGTTGGTAGAATGCACAGAACCTATTGACTGTAGACGCAGTATGAACATTTGTTGGTATAGTCCAGTGATGGTGAACCTATGGCACACGTGCCAGAGGTGGCACTCAGAGCTCTCTCTGTGGGCATGCAAGGAAAGAACTGCAGCCTATTGGCTCTCAATGTTGTCAGTTCTTTTCCCCTCTCTTCTGGACCGGGTGACACCATGGTTTTGTGTGTATATGAGTTGTGTATGTGTAATTCAGGTTAAATTGCCTCTAAAAGGTTCGCCATCGCTGGTATAGTCCAATCAGCATAGTCAGTGTAGTGAAAAATCTATATACTCTGTATTTGTCTGTAAAGATGGCATGACACTGCTGTATATAACATTTACATATCTCTTTAAGTAAGATGTATCATTGTATAAAAGCTGCTGAAAGAGTGTAGAAGGCGAGGTCATACTCTTACACCTGCTATTTTGCTTTACTAATCTGCCCAGTAACTGCTAGTTCCCACCTCTGGGCAGAAGTTATAAATATAATAGATTCGTTTATTTGTTTGACTTTTTGCCCTCAACCAAGCAGTGCCGCTGGTTGACTAAAAAGCCCCTGATGATTGACATGGGTCCAATATGTACCAGGGCAGCCCTTCCCTCATCTCACCATGAGCTTGCAGGCTCCGGTAAGTAAGTGAAACGTCAATCAAGACTGTCTGTTTTCTCCTGTGCCACTGATCACAGACTGTGATCAGGTCCTGGCAGTGGCAAGGGGGTGGGACCTGTCACTGCTCTGTGGAGAGGGGCGGGGGAGCCATGCTGGGCTGCCTCTCCTTTATCAAGCTGTCAGCCCGTGTTGTGAGGTGTTGTGAGAGGTTTTCTCACAACACGGGTGTCCCCATCGAACAGCAGTTGATGTGCCCATGTGGTGCACATTGATTCCCGTTCGATCAAACAAACAATTAATGACAGCGTGGTGACGTCACCACACTGTGATTGATCATGGGTCAATTGCACGCCAATCCACCCATGTATGTCCAGTTTAAGTAAAGTTTTTTTTCGACTAGTGAAACAAGTTGCTTTGATTGACTACTCAAGATACAGTATCTGTACTAAGAGCATGCCTGCACCTATAGATGGTGAAGGAAACACATTTACAAACACAATGATTTGTGGTCATGAGGGTGGCAATACAAAGTGACCAATATCCTATGACCATATAATACATTTTTCGTCTGTTCTAGCAAATACATGCTGAGCTTTGCACCACCTTTAAGTCATGTCATGGCCTGCATATGTATACAGCCCTAGATAAGGAATCATTAGACACTCGTGATCCTATCGCTATCATGGAATGGCTCCTGCATGTGACTTGTAGGCACGAAGCCCTGTGTAAACAGGTTTTTATCAATGTGGGTTACTGTTTTACAAGCAAGCAGGAAAGTAAACAGCTCACACTTTCTGTTGAAACTTCTGGTTTGTACATGCAAATATTGCATGCGCAATGCATGGTACTTTCCTAAGAATCTAAAATATTCGAGATTACAAAGATATAGCAATAAAAACTCGCAATTTGAATATTTACATTTAACACTACTTTGGAGCACATGCGTAGTACGATGGTAATTACGTATGGAATAAAAAAAATCGAAATACCTAGAAAAACTCTCAGATATGTGTATGATCGAAAAAAATTTACCAACACGTCTGATCACTTTTCAATTGATTTTCAGTTCGATCACTTTTGAATTTCCGTGTATGGCAACTTTATGACTTGAATGGTAGAAAAGTGGAAAGGTTTTCTTTAAAATGTTATTACTACTAGGTAGACTTAAATGGAATTTTTTAAAGTTGTAGGCCTGTAATTTCCCAAAATATGTCCGTACACAGTTCTAGTAGACATCCTGAATATAATTATGTTTGAAACACACAATTATGTAAAAAAAATTACATACAAAAATTATATATATAATAAAAGGTATTATTTGAATGATAAAATCTCTAAAATACCTATTTTGTATGATAGATTTCAAAACAGTATGTATTTATATTTATGTTTTTTTTTTAAATTCATATTCATCAATAAAAATTTTATTTAATTGGAAATGTGTTGAGTGTTTTTTTTTTACTTTGAATTGTATTGGATACCGTTATCACTGTATCCAATACAATATCTTCTGGCACCCTCTCCCCCTTGGTGTAATGAACACACAGGAGAAAAAAGAGTTAACTGTAAATGGCACATCTGGAAATCACACTGGGAACTGTTCTGGTGTCATTTCCATTTGAATGTCCCGTTGAAACCCCCCCCCCCCCCAGATGTGACATCATCACGGGGGGGGGGGGGGGGGGGGGGGGGGGGGGGGGGGGGGGGAGAGGGGTCCGTTCTCCTCCTCCAGCTTCTCCTTCAGATCGGAGTCCCCTAGCAGCACAGAATAGTAAATCTGTGCTGCCGTTGGTCTGATCCTCTAACCTGATGGCTCCATCTCGTCCATTGCACGACTGACAGGTCAGTGCTGGACAAGATGGAGCCGTCAAGAACGGCAGGAAGGTTAACCCCCCTAGCGCTCTTGTGAGGTCCAGATTTCTGTACCAAAAGCAGACCATAGACTTAAATGGATTTTGTTTTTATGTTGTCGGCCTGTAACTTCCAAAAATATGTCTGTACAAGGGTCAAGTAGACATCCTGAATATAATAATGTTTGAAACAAACAATTATATATAAAAAAAATAATTATCATTGGAATAATTAAATCTATAAAATACTTCTTTTGTATGATAGATTTCAAAACCGTATGTATTTATATCTGTTTTTTGTTTATAATAAAAAAATATTCATTTGGAAATGTGTTTTTTTTACTTTGAATTGTATTCCATACACTCATCACTTTGGCTCTCTCTTCTTCGTTCATCACACCAGGGGAGAGAGGGTTAACTGCAAATGGGGCACATCTGCAAAGTGAACCACACTGAAAACAGTTTTCTACATTGGATTTTTTTTTAGTGGACAGCACAAAATGGTAAGTATGTGCTGCCGGGGCACTGATCTCTGCCGGACAGCCCCATCTACTCCAGTGCAGTACTGACTGGACAGAGCTGGACGAGATGGTGCCGTCGGGAACGGAAGGGGGTTTAAATAAGCTTTTCAACATGCAACACAAGGTATTGGCATAATGAAAAATATATAAGAGGTTACTTTCGGTATTAATCACATGCCAATATAAGGTGCTGATCCAGAAATACTATATCAGTAGCTATACATATAACTACATTCCAGTTGCAAAACAAGGTGTGCGAACTCAAAAGGTTTTATCGTTATTTTGCCTGAATGTGGTATTCTAAACATCATTTACAAACATTTGGTATAAAAAAGGATTTGCTGCAGCAAAACTATATGATTTGTGGGGTACTTACATGTTCTGGTGTACGGTTTTCATGGCCTGGGCAGCTACACCCATGTTTTTTAGCACCTCGGTGTTGGTGTGGGAGTTTTCCAGTGCTTCTCTCTGGAACTCAATGGTGGAGAGGGTACCGTCAATCTGCGTCAACTGCTTCTCCAACCTCTTTTTTCTCTTTAGGGCTTGTAGAGCAGCTAAGCAAGAAAAAAGACATATTATGAGGGTTTATTCAGACTGGTGTCTGGTCATCTATGAAATGTAAGTATTGTCAAAAGTGTCACTGACAAGAACAGCATGTACAAGAGAGCAAGAGAGAAGAAGAACACTACTGTAGCCACCAACTCGAACAATATATGACATCTCTGTTAATGGGTATGGACTTTGAAGGAGTAATCATTCCTCTTAATACGTCTGTCACCATTGTTCTCTAAGCTGGCACTGATTTGTCTAAAATTGCACAGAAGAAACCCCATTAATGGCCTTTGTTGTCCATTTCTTGGATGGTTGCTTTTGGGATGGGCTCTGAATAGTCAGTTAATATCTGAAAGGTCATATTCACATTACACACTACTATAAAATATTAGAAAAGAACAGGAAAGAAAATGGAAGGAGTGGAGGTCAAGGGTGACTAAGTGAGTGGTCACTGTCCCCATAAAATTCAACAAATTTTTATTAATTATTTCCAATGGACTCCAAAAGCAATCATGGGAGTCTTGGGATCACCCTACACCCAAAGGTGAGGATTTGACGTGACCCTGACCAGGTCTGGTCAAGGTCATGTCAAATCCCCACCTTTGGGTGTAGGGCAATCCCAAGACTCCCATGATTGCTTTTGGAGTCCATTGGAAATAATTAGAAAAGAACACATTTTAGCATTATTATAGCATACCTCCTTTATTGGCCAAGTGAAGGCATTGAAAAAGCAATAATTCATAAAGAGCTACAACCTCTTGCGCACACTTGTGCACTCCCCTCTGCCTGAAAATCCTTGGAAAGCCCTGCTCAATAGGCGCCCGCCTCAACTACACCATAAACTGACATCATATGTGTTTCTAGCCACTCTGCTAGTGAATGTGAGGTCCTGGAAGCAACCGACCCTGTCGTTTTCTGAGGTAAAGCAACACTTGGTGGGTATCCTGATCAAGGAGCATCTTACCTCGGTCCTATCTGACACCCATAAGGGCCACCATACACCTTTAGATTTCTCTGTCAGATTTCCTTTAGATCTCCTTTTGTTTTACCAAAACCATGTAATATGAGGGACTTTCTAAACCATCAAGTCTACCTAGTGTTCAATCACAGAGGACCCTATACTACATAGTTGTTGGTAGATCTAATGTATATCTGACAGAGAGATATTAATGCGTGTGGCCAGCTTAAATGCTTCCTAAAAATGTGGTCTCCCTGGATCGAGTACCAGAGGCCTCCCCTTAGATTTTGTGCATTTCTAATGGTCCTGAGTCCCCTCTTCCTTTTACCCGGACCTTTCCTCCCTCCCCTTCTTTCTCCCTCTCTCTGTCCTTGCCTCTCTCTTCTCTCCTTTCTTTATACTATGTGTTCCTTGTGACAAACCATTCTGCCGATGGTCGTTTCACATGTGCCTTTATGTTCCCCATTCTTTGTTTGATACATTGTATTGTGTACTTTGAAAATCAATAACATTTCTTGTAACAGAAAAAGCAATAATTTTTCAGGCTTTAACCTACTGAGCGTCTAGCCCGAGTTAACTCGGGCTGAGTTTCATGCATCATGAAACTCAGCCCCA
>CM070036.1:22535464-22554371 GCA_036250615.1 Ptychadena robeensis | reverse complement strand
GGAATAGAGAGGCCCACCCAATGCCATCCTCTCTATCCCAGCGTCCGGGAGCCCTTTAAGTAAACAAATCAAAAACTCAGCAACCGAACGGTGCTGGGCAAATTAATCCCGGACTCCTTCCAGGACACCACATAAAGGTCCATCCACAAAGTGACAAATGACCAGTCTGTCACAGAGGGTACAGATGGGTTTGATGCCAGTCAGTGACTGGTAGAAACTTAAGGTTAGTACAGATGTGATGATCCAGTAGGGTAATTTTTCGCTCAATAGGAATCACCTTTTGCCTCCCAAAATCTGGGGGGAAATCTATGTGCATCATAGTGAAGGTCTTTAACCCCCACGGCTGAGCTGGAGTTCCAGGAGGCCGGGTAGTGGCTGTAATGCTCTCTGCTGAGCGGCGAGTTTTCTACTCTACAGAAAACAATGACTTTCAGGAGGACATTTCATTGATATCCTTAACCTCCCTAGCATTTTGGGCTTTTCGCACCATTTTTATGGCGAGAAAAGCCGCTGCCTGGGCAATCGCGGTTGATTCCCGGCTCTCCCCCCGGCCCTCTCTGTGTGGGTAGAAAAGCGACACTTTCCTCCATTAACATGGAGGTCTATGGCACCACCGCCCGCCCCCGGGACCGGAAAGAAGGTTACTAGGCAGCAGGTTTAGAGAAGAAACAATTTTACTACTAATTTTATTTAATTGAAACCTTACGAAGGATTTGAATAAGGGAAATTTGATGATTTGGACCATGTTTTCAGAACATTTCCCAGATCTGTAAAGCTATGTTCCAAAAAAGGCGTCTAATCGCCTTGCGCTTGCGATTTAAATTGTGTGTGGAAATCGGCGTTGATCACGTCCATTCAGTTGAATGGGCTTGTCCCCACTCAACTGATCGTGCATGTGAGTTTTTTTCTCTGATCGCGCCCATAGACATGAATGGACACGATTTTTGATCACGAATTGACGCAATTTCTTTTTATAATGGTGGCGGGTGAAAATCGTCTGTTCATTGCGAGGCAATTAATGGGGAACATAGCTTAAAGGTGGGTTTACATGTGTAGATTTTTTCGTTTGAAGAACGAACGATTTTTTGGTTGATTGAACAAAAATCTAGAATGGCCAATTTGTTCAATGGATACATTTTGTTCAACCTTTTCAGGATAAGGTATCTACGTTTAATCAGTCATTCTATTATTTGTTCATACTAGCATATAACTAAATAATAGTGCATACAAACGAAACCCAGGCCAGAATAACTGAACAAAAGGTTATTATGGTTTTCTTTATTTGGTGTACAATCCGTGTATAGCTGCAATGGAATGTCATGTTAAGGTAGCCATACACAAGTCAATTTGTCACCGATCAATTCCCGATCTGATCATTCATGGCGATCGTGGAATCGGTGATTGATCAGATCGGAAATCGATGGAACACCACCTTGGGAATCCGATTTGTTGTGGATTTGGACATGTGCCAATCTCCAAAATGGCTGATTCCACAAAATTCATAGATCGGAAAGGCTGCTGCATAGGGCTATGGGTCCACCAACGTACTTCGATTGCCAAACGATCGATCAAAAAAACCAACATGTCGGTTCAGTGTCCGATCCAAGTTTCAGTCAATTCCGATTTTGTTTGGTCGATCGTTCAGGGTGAGCAGAACGCGATTGATCCGTGTATGGGAGCCTTTAGAAAAGAAATTGTCTCTGATTATTTTTATTTGTTCGTTCTATTATTTGTTCGTACTAGAATATAACGAAATCCCAACTAAACAATGAGGAGCACAAGGCTACCTTGTTTCCACTATCATAAGACATCCCCATCAAATAAGACACCCCCCCCCCGCAAACAAGACACGCACTGATATGAGCATCACTTCTGAACCCAAAAAAAAACAAAGGATTTTTCATTCGAGGAATGGCGATTTATTTTCATTCGATAACAGCGATTTTGGTGTATATGTTACATTCGATAAAGGAACGAACACATTAATCGAACAAAAAATCGAATTGCCAGTTAATTGAAGAAAAAATCTACACGTGTAAACCCACCTTAACCTCCTTGGCGTTATGCTCGAAGCCGGGATCGGGCACATTTCTACAGAGCTGCAGGCACACAGAGCCTTTCCTGGCCTGGGTCTTCGGCGTCATCGACGCTGAAGGAGGCGGGGGGGGCGGCGCCATAGACCTCCATGTTAATGGAGGAGGTGGAGAGAGGCGACAATCATGGCAGAGCACAGTGTTCTCCGATTGCGATTGCCCAGGAAATGGCTTTTCGTGCCATAAAAAATGGCGCGAAAAAGCCCATAACGCCCAGTGGGTTAAGATGCCCATTGCCCAGGAGGTCAAGATGTCCATGATGAGGACCTCCATTGTGACACTGTAGGTGCCAGGCATATGAGTGTTCTCTGCTCATGTTTCTTTAGGAGAGGTCCGCCTGTCAGTGGGTTTTTTACGAAAGCTCCACAAACCTTCTGACATTTTTTGCTGTAACACCTCAGGGTATATTACAGATAAATATAGAGATGCAAATAGTAGGCTCACCTACAGCAAACCAGCTGAGGTGCATCACATCAATGATTGTTTTGAAGCCCCAGGAGTCAGCAAACAAGATGAGTTCTCCAATGAAGTGTAATAACAGCAAAAAAAAGGCCAAGTGAGAAAGAGTACGTGAACGATGTTACAGTGACTGCAAATTGGGGGTATTGATGTATACTTAGAAGAACAGCCGATATTATCTGGAGTGTAAAAAAACAAACCTGTAATTTGTGACAGATTTTCCAGCTCTTCAATTTCCAAGACAGTGAAACACATCATGATTGGATTTAAAGACTATTATATTTCAAAAACAAAAAGCTCCTTTGAGGATATTCGTAGAACAGACATTTATTAAATCGATTAACTTCAATTGTAAGATTTGTCACTTTATTAAAACCTGTTGGCCGTCCACAAATGACCATGTGACAGTACTCATGAACATATTAAATGTATGGCAGGGAAGTTAAGCTATGCCCCTCATGTCAGCATTTAGGGATAATTAATGAGCATTTCAGCTTTTTTTTTTCTCTAATGGAGCTACAGTAACCAGTCAAACTCATTTGGAATTCAAATTTTCTTAATTTTACTTAAACAAAAAAACAACAACAAAGTTTTGGTTATAGATACGCAAATATTTCCTATACAAAGCTGAAAGACATTGTAGGCCATCTTGTAGACCCGGGGTCCTCAATAGGCGGACCCAGGTCCGGATCCGGACCCAAATTGGGTCCCATGTGGACCGGCGGCTGCTGCTTGCCCCCTTCCCTCCATACTCCTCAGGTCCTCCGACCCCTTTCACCCTCCACTGACCCCTCAATATATACTTGTGAGGTGCCCCTTGTCCAGTAATTAAATACATATGATTGAGGCTGTGTCCTGTATAGACTATAGGGAGAATATTTATATATATTTATATAAATGTACTCGACTACGTCAGGCTTCTGTCCGACGGACCAGGTCAAGGAAAACTGCCGATCCGCCGGCAGTGCATGGTAAAATTCCAAACTCCGGACCTCAGACTGAATAAACATTTGGTAAGTGGACCTTTCAAATTTATGTTTGAGTAGCCCTGTTGTAGACCTTATGTAACCTAAACTAAAGAGTATATGTATAATATATTATAGAACAAGAGTATCCTAGCTTCATGATGTACCTTTTTACATCTGTCTATTCATGTTGTTCATATACTTTGGATATGCTTCCTTTTAGGGTCAATTGGCACTAGCAGCGCTACAATGTTCACCAGCAACTTGCACGTTAGAGTAAACGATAGCATGCATGTTTGTAGAATATAATACCCTGTTTCCCCTATGATAAGCCATCCCCATCAAATAAGCCACCCCCCAATTTTTGCCCAAAACGTTAAAATAAGCCACCCCCCACAAATAAGACACCCACCGATACCTGCCCGAATCTCCCATTCGGTTGGTACAATGGGTAACTATGTTACTCTGTCAGGGCTGGCTGCAGTACAGGAAAGACAAGCAAGCTGCTGATCCCTGCCATAACGGAGTCTGTTACCTGGCCAAACCGGTAGAACCCAAAAAAAGTGAGTCAGTGAAGGGGACAATGATTGGCATAGAGTGATCAGAAGTGGACAATGATTGGCACAGAGTGATTGGAGGGGACAATGATTGGCGCAGAGTGATTGGAGGGGACAATGATTGGCGCAGAGTGATTGGAGGGGACAATGATTGGCACAGAGTTATCAAAGGGGACAATGGCACAGAGTGATCAGAAGGGGACAATGGCACAGAGTGATCATAGGGGACACTGTTTGGCACAGAGTGATCAGAAGGGGACAATGAATGGCACAGAGTGATCAAAGGGGACAATGTTTGGCACAGAGTGATCAGAAGGGGACAATGATTGGCACATAGTGAGCAAATTGGACAATGAATGGCACAGAGTGATTAGAATAAGACATCCCCCTGAAAATAAGACCTAGGGCATATTTTGGCGTTTCAAAAAATATAAGACCTTATCATTGGGGAAACAGGGTAGACACTATGTGGTAATAAAATGTGTGCTGCAGGACTGTGTTTCACGTGAACCCATCACACACAAATGTGAAAGGTACAACAGGGTTTCTATGCAAACCACAGCGAGCTGTGTTGAAGTGACAGCAACATAACGCAACTAGTGTGTAAGAGCCCTTAATGCCTGTTGTAATATGTTTTTATGCAATTACTTGAGTGGGCTGTGATATTAAATATATTATTGTATTGTACAGCGCTGCGTAATATGTTGGCGCTATATAAATAAATGATAATAATAATAATTAAATGGACGTGTCAGAAGTTAAGTCTGTGCCTCCATTAACTCCCACTAATCTTGCCTACACTTTTTTGCCACTTGTCATACCTTTTCCCCAGCCACCTGGAAAACTCTGTAGTTGCAGATAAGGGACTACTTTCCCCTTGGCTCACCACTCAAATTATTGTAAATGACAGATAACTAAGTTGATGGAGTGTAGCAAGAAAGAGAAATTAGGTTTGACATAACATTTGGAATTAAGTTTGCTTCCCGAATTGTGTTTTTTTTTAAAAACTATTTACTAATAATGGTCATATCCCTCTTTTTCCTTCTGTGTGGATGAGTTGCTGACCATTAAGGGAGCCATACAGGGGCCGATTTTCCACCCGATTCCTGTCCGATCAATCACCGGGCGCGTGCACGCCAATCGATCGACAAGGAATCGCGTGCAGCCCACCCTGCCCGATCGACCACGGCCGATCGATATGGGCCCCCGAATCGGATCGGCCAGAGAACCGACCTGTTGGTCTTTTCTGATCGATTCAGCACACATCAAGGGGAGTTGCTATTTGTGAAGCGATCGATCGGGCACGGAATCGTCCAGGAATCATTGGCCTAAGGTGGTAGGCACAGACGTAATTGGGCGATCGATCGCCCATCCGATCCCCTGTGGTATCGCCGGAATCGATTGGATTGGTGATCGATCGTTCATGGAATCGACACATGTATGGCTAGCTTTAGATGCATCCCACAAGTTTGAAATTGAGGATCAATGGGATCATAACCCAACTGGTAGCACCTGACTTTTTCCATAAATGTCTAATGGAACTCATCTACCCCATCTTCTATTTATATATTGGCTCCAATGGAAATCTATAGAATAGAATCGTCCACATCCGAGGACAGGAAAGATGAAGCATGAAGCTGGAATGTCAACAAACCAGCATTGTAGTAAGTAGAGGTCTGTTGGGAATGGGAAGGGTTGAGGTAGGCTTGTGTAAGGACAGGGAAGGTTTGTTTTAAAGTACACTTATACTTTAAGGAAAATACTGAAATCAATAGCACCAATCCACAGCCCGAGGTCTGATTCATGTAAATAACCATAAATAACCAACATGTTTTGGGGGTGCAGCAGAAATAGTGCCTCATAAATAACAGTATTGCTGGACGCAGGGGCGGTCCTATTGGTGCCCTGGGTACCTTCTCTCATGGCCATAACCCCCCCCCCCCCCCCCCCCCCCCATGGGAGTGAGGTGAGACTCTGGATCTCTAAGTCTCGTCTCCCCTCACTCGAAGGTGGGGGCAGGGATGGAGTTGCTTGTGAGGTCTATATCACACCCAGGGGGGTGGATAGGTTGGGGAGGAAGGGATGTGGAGCTGCTCGTGAGTGAGGTTAGACTCTGGATCTTTGAGTCTCATCTCCCCTCATTTGAGGGTGGGGGCAGGGATGGAGTTGCTTGTGAGGTCTATATCACACCCTATCCACATCCCCGCCTCCCCCCGGCAAACATCTCCACTCCCGGGGAGAGAGAAGGGGAAGGCTAGTCTCCTCTACTCTCTCCCCAGGCGAGTGCACGGATAGGGGGAGAAGACATCTGGGCATCGGAAAAACATTTCTGATGCCCACATGACGCCCCCCACATGATGCAGCCCTGGGCAACCGCCCAGGTTGCCCATGCCTAAAAAGTTACCAAATAATTATACTTTAAGAAGACAAGCTATAATGAGTTATTCCCTCTGCATAATCTCAGTTCTATCTAGATAAGTGTCTATGTCAGAAGAGACGTGTTATGTGTTACATTTCCATTTATTGGTGATCGGCATTCATGCCCCAGCAAAGGCCAGTCTACCCAGTGCTCATCTATGCTCTTATCTCCTCAGAGCTTTGGGTTTCTAATCTCTTGGTAAAGCATCTCTTCTCTCTTTTCCCGGATAGTATTTCACCTCAGGATTCTGTTCTGTGACTAAGCCGCTCCATTATTCATTAAAAGAAATTCACAAACAGAACAGCTAACATCTAAGGTCAACACTTCTCCCGGCAGAGACTGTGAAGCGAGCATACTAGAATATGATGTCTGTAATCACAAAGCCATCAAAGAAAGAAAACAAGGCGCGCCTTTCCTGCTGAGTCCTAAGAATAGATGTGGATCCTGTGGTTTTGCTTAGAGAGGATAAGTCTCCAACCAAAGCTAAAAGAGTACCTGTAACATGTGGGTTATACTAAAACCTGAACGTGAATTCTTAAATTGTGCAAACTTTATTTGTTTTGAGTCTGATACTTCAGGAACCTCAGGGTCACAGGTCACCATGTGCCTGACAATGGCTAACTTATCTATTGAGTTAAGGCCCCCACACACGTACCGAGTGGCGGCCGACAGAGCAGCTCAGATCAGCTCTGGAGTGCAGCGGGATGACGTCATCATGCTGCTCTCCAGAGCTGACAGCATCGGCGGGTACCCTTTGTGTGCCAGCCGTTAGCTTCAATAGAGACCCATCGGTCGGCAGCAAAATCGGCCACCGCTCGGTGTGTATGGCAGCCTTTGAGCTCACCATATAACTTTCAATCTCTCTGTACAATTTCCTTTAAATCTACCGACAACTATGTAGTATAAGGACCTACTTGCATGTGCACAGAGTAACGAGGTAGTGTAGAAATCCCCTCATATTTCAATGTTTTGGTAAAACCAAATCTAATTGCGCAGTCAGATTGTAACGTAAATGGTCACCTTTAAGTTTTGAATTGCTGGGAGCTGGGAGATTTGCGTAAGATCCAGTAGGTGACAGGGCAGCAGATGATTGACTTCAGAGGCAAATATAAATGTCAAGTTCAGGTTTAGTGAGGAAAGAAACAAAAAGGAATACAATCTAAATCTTTGACAAACAATGCTGCATAACTGCTGCATATGTAACCGACAGTGCGCTCCCGCAGCTGTGAAAAATAGTGCAGGCATTCATCTAATTAAGGACCCCATAGAGGTCCTATAAGGCAGCAACCTGAAAACCGAGCAGCGGACGCATAATGTGGCGTCCACCGGTCAGTTACATTAAAGGGTTGTTTAATGGACCCTAACTTTTTTATTTCCCTCATTACTTGTTTCTATCCCTCCTCATTACCTAGCACGAGATCAAATATTTCAACTCCATTACACACCTTATTTTAGACACAGTGACATCATCACTGTGTGTCTGTGCTTCATAATATAATCATTGGTAGGACAGGCCATTGGAGCAAAGTACAAAGCAAGAAGCTGTGCCCACTTATGATAAGGAGCCACCAACATTAGAAGAAAAGTAGGGATGTCAAGTTCACCTGGACAAGTTCTGCTGGAGGAGGGCCCATGCTGAAGGACGTGAACACTTTGATTAGATTAAAAATAATGTTATTTAGCTACACCTGCTGTAATTCTTGCAAAAAAAATACTTATACAAGTCAGTATAGATTGAAAATGTCATGTGCGGCTCTATAGTGATGTCAAGGGCAGCACTTGTTACCTTCTGTATCAACTTAGTTGCCCACCAGGTTCAGAGGCAAGAATAGAGTTCGGCTTTAAGCAGACATTTCCTTTTATCAGACATTCTCTTATTTGTTGTGTCTATGGGACAGTAAATTAAATCTTCCCAATTGGACACAGTAAAAAAAATATCTTTATATATACTTTCAGAGTGTTCAGTATCTTGTATTATCCTTGTTGTAGCGGGTTCTCTTTAAAGCCCCCCATACACCTTCAGATTCCTCCATACAACTTTCATGAGACCTACCAACAACTATGTAGTATAGTGACCTCCCTGATAGAATACATAGTGATTGGAAGGTGTAGAAAGGTCCTCCTATTACATGGTTTTGGTAGAAGAAAAGTTGGTTGTACAGAAGTTGCATGGTAATTGTATGTGGTGTATGGGGGGCTTTACTCTTTTTCATGAAAACATACATATATAAATAAAATACCAGTAGGTGAGTTCCACTAGGCTTACCCTGATAAAGGATTCATCTTACTAATAATGATTACCCCCCCCCCCTACACATAAACTGAACACACAACTAAAAAACAAGTCACTAGGCAAATAAAATGTTTCTTGTTTAAGCATAGAAGGGAAATGTAGGGCAGTATTTCTAGAAATATGAATCTAGGTAGATAAAGAAAGCAAAATTCAATGTTTTTACCTATCAAATTATACAGTACTGACACTGGAACTTTATTGAGAACCTTAAACTGTTTACTGATCTCTGATAAAGTTTACATTCTAATATCAATAGGTTCCAGCTTCAAGAAATATATAAACTGTCTATTGTACATTGCCATAGAAGATAATGGAGCTATATAAATAATTGTAAATTTAATATAAGCAAAAGTAAGAATAATAATAATTATTATTAAAAAAAGGCACCCTGTTTCCCTGAAAATAAGGCATTCTCCTAAAATAAGGCACCCTTACATTTTTGCCTCTCATTGAAATATAAGGCATCCCCCTGAAAATAAGGCACCTCCAAAGATACGGTACTCTAACTCTGGACAGGGGGATCAGAGGGGGCAATCAAAATGACACAGGAGTAACCCCCACCCTCTGAGTCTCCTGTGCCATTTTGATTCCCCCCTCTTATCCCCCCTGTGTCATTTTAAGTGATCCCCCACCCTGATACCCCGTGCCGTATTCTTCTTCATAGAAAAATAAGACATTCCCTAAAAATAAGACATAGGGCATCTTTGGGAGCAGAAATAAATATAAGACACTGTCTTATTTTCGGGTAAACACGGTAATTAAATAACGTGAGCATATTTTGGTGTCTGGGAGTATACTTGCCTGCACATAACATGAAATAGCATACAGACATAGAGAAAATGACAACAGGAAAATAAGTCAATGCTGCGTATATACACACATCTCTATATTTGGCCGCCATTTTACACACAGCACACAAAACCCCCCCTGGGCATCAATTGACCATAATAATAACCATAATATAACATAATAGCTTTTTAAGTGATTGATTATTTTGAGAAGTAAAGCTAGTTTTAGGTGTGGTACCAAGTTATGAAGAGTTACAAAGGGTTAGACAAGACAAGCTGGTGATGACCATCATCCTTACCTCTCTTGTTTCTGGTTCCATGCTTCTTCGCTGTGGCCAGTTCCTGTTCGATCTTCTTTTCTAAATATTCCTGTTTCTTAGTCAACATATCCTCAGTTTCTCGAAGTCTGAACAAAGCCTCCTGGGCACTGGGTCCCCCTTTTCTGTTTTTGGACCCAGAGCCAGCAAGGGGCTTGAAAAGTTTGGTGATCTTACTCATGGTTCTATTTAATTTGCTGCTTGTCACCGATCACAGAGAAGCCATCCAGCAGAATTGTACCCGCACAGAAGTCTAGAGACAGGAACAAAGTCTGAGAGCAATCCTGCTGGGGAGGCACCTGTCATTTCCTGACCAGTAAAACTTGAAAGACAACTTCAGCTGACCTGCCAGAGGGGTGGGGTGAGATTACAATGATCAAGTGACTTGTTACGTAGCAGAATACCTGACTGATCATCTCACACCTACCTCGTGCCGTATATGAAATGTCAGTGTTTCCCTGACATCATCTGGAGCTAAACATTGACTAACCATTCCACATTTAACATGTAAATATAAAATGTCACAATGCCATGTACAAGATGTCTCAACAATGTACCTGAAATTATGTCATTATGGAGATTAGCTATAGTCTACCTCCCATATTAGAATGAGAACAATGGACATTTATTAAAGCCACTCTCAACTTTACTAAAAGAAGTAGTCTTCAATAGATTGTTAAAAATAAAAAAACATATGCTAACCTGGTGATTTTCAATTGCCTGCAGAATCGCCAGTAGGCGATCGCAAAGCGATTGACCAGGCGATTTTCACAGACGATTTTTTAAAAATAAACGTCACCATTATAAAAAATAATTGCCTCCATAGAGAATGAATGGAGGCGATTCTGGCCGCCTGCACAGGCGATCGCAAATCACCTCCATTCATTTCTATGGGCGCAATAATCGCGCCCGTTGACCGCCGGCCATCAGAATGCGGAGAGCAGCGCTTTGATCGTCTCCCCCAATCGCAATCGTGCGCGATCCTATCAATGGGGACAAGCCCATTGAAAGTAGTGTAGGCGATTCCGCTGGCGATCTAAAATCGCGAGCGCAGGCGATTATTTGCCTAAGTGGTAACATAGCCTAACCATGGTGGGCTGCGGGGTGAAGGTCTGTTTGGGAAGGTAGACATCACTTTTGATGTCTACCTTCCAAAATCTCCTTGCGGCCAAAGATGTTACTGGAGAGGTGGATTATTAGTAGTGTTGAGCAGCATATGGTATATTCAAGTTTGCGAAATTTCAAGAATATATTTAGGAACATTAGAAATTTGTAAAATTCTATTCAACTGTATTCTAATGCCTTACATCACACGTATCTGTTTGCAATTATTCACAAACATCCAGCTTTACAGCTTCTCTCCTTCATTCTGTGATCTTAGCCAGTACGAGCACTGTGCGTATTGCGCAAATCTATTCACAATGCACACAAATATGTGCAATGTATGCCAGTAAACAATGTTGAAGCATAATATGACGAATATCCGCTATTGCAAATATCCGAACGCACATTCGCGAAATATTGCGAATTCTCGAATGTCAGATATTCGTTGAATATATTCGAATTTCTAATATTCTCCCTCAACACTAATCATCAGCGCTTTTAGAGGATTTTTACATAGGTTACTGTTTACCCCCGATGTAGATAATAGAAAGCAGAAAGGAAGGTAATAGGACTGTTGTAACCCTCCTGAGGGTCCCATTCTGTTAAATGTTCTGTGCCAAAAGTGGTACGAAAGAGTAAACTGATTAAACTGTGCATTTCCCCTATTTTGGCAACATCTACCCTCCCTCCGCCTGCACACCTGAGATGTTATGAATGACACAGGGTATGTGTGGACTGACAGACAGTGCAGGCATAGGTGTGGGTAGCTCCGCCTATCCGCCGATCTCCTGCTGACAGGTCCTCTTCTGGGACTTTCTTAGAGTGGGAAGAGAGGTGATAAACTCACATGACAGGCGTACGTAAAAGCCAATCAGTGACCCAGATGGCGCCTCGCCTCTCCTCCTCTAGTGTTGGCAGGGATCAGCAGACTGGTGAGTGCCTATGCTCCCACTATTCCACCAATGAACGGGGAGTGATTGTATAGTATACATTGTGGCACATAACCTTGGACAATGTATATGACACAAAATGTGTATTACCATACAGTTTTCCCTAATATAGTACAAAAGTATAATTAAAAACCAGTTTTGTTATTTAAAATAAAAAATAACGTCTTCTAGCTCTGCCTGCCTGTCATCTCTTTATTAAAAAATGCTTATGCAAATCAGTGTAGATTGAAAATGTCATGTGCGGCCCTTTAGTGATGCTGAGGGCTGCACTTGCAGTTGGCCACCACTGCTCTAGAACAATGATGGCGGACCTTTTAGAGGCCGAGCCCAAAACGGAAAACCAAACCCCCCTTACATATCTCAAAGTGCCAGCATGGCAATTTAACCTGAATTACACACACGCATCATATACACACACAAAACATGTAAACACACAACTCTACTTTCTTATAAGATAGAAAAGGGGAGGGTATGCAAGGCAACAGTAAGTTTTAGTAATTGTATTATAACTAAAATCCATTAAGAAATCCCTCACTCACAAGCAAGTTTCCCATGAACTATCACTAGCACATTGGGAAGTATAGGCAGAAATGGACTCCCTTATAAAAGTTGAATGAAGCCCAAAACTTTACTTTAAAGAAGGACTTACCTTAATGAATATCTCTTACTCCATGATATCCTATGAATTATGCTGTAGATTGAGAAAAGAAAGGAATACAATTCACACCAGGATAACTGTATATATATGAAACATATTACATGATTACACCCACATATTTATTCTGTACATGTCATAATAAATACATTGCAATGTAGACAGTCAGCAAGGATTGTTATATCATTGCATTCTCTCCTCAACACAACATGTTTTGTAATCAATGCTTCTTTGATTTCATATACCCTGTTTCCCCGGTAAATAAGGCACCCTGGTAAATAAGGCACCCTTACATTTTTGCCTCACGCTAAAATATAAGGCATCCTCCCCAAAATAAGACACCCCCGAAGATACAATACTGTAACTCTGGACAGGGGGGGATCAGAAGGGACAATAAAAATGACACAGGAGGATCAGAAGGGGTTACTAAAATGGTAATCCCCCTCTGAGTGTGGCCATTTTTATCCCCCCTCTGATCCCCCCTGTGTCACTTTTAAGTGACGCCCCCACCCTGATACCCCGTGCCCGTATGTTTCTTCCTGGAAAATAAGACATCCCGCCAAATTAATAGGTGGGCCCTTTTGGGAGCAAAGATTTATATAAGACACTGTCTTATTTTCAGGTGAAACACAGTATTTAATCTATGAACCCCCCTCTGCTCCTGGCTCTGCTGCCCATAACAATACAGTTAGAAAATACAGACATTGACTGTGACAAGATTAATATCAGAAGGATTGGGGATACCGCCTGGGGCATTGTAATTCAAGTATCCATGAAAGATATACATATCAGATTTCATTTTTTGCCTGTTAAGCAATTAATGCTAAGTCCATACAGCATGCCGATAAGCGTGCCGGATTTTTATTGTACGACGACCGGCGTGCGGCGCCCTTACACGCGCCGTCGGTCATGTTATAAAATCGGCCACTAATCGGTCAATGTGGCACCACATGGGGCAGAGATAAATCCCTGTCGCCCCACTTCTTCGGCCGGCCAGAGAATGGGACATGTCCTGATCTTCTCTGGCCGATTGCATGCAGATGAAACGCCGATGTCCATAAGCTGCAATGAAGCGGCGTCTTCAGTTGCAGCTTATGGTCCGGCCACACAAGGGTGCACCAGCCGATTGAAGGGGCCCAATCTAATGCAATCGTGGAGGCTAACGTATGACCCGTCATCACGTTAGCCTCCCGGAAAGATATTGGGACTAGTCTGCCTGCACACATCGGCATGTGTATGGCAGGCTTAAGACTTGGTAAAGGATATCCACCTAAAGGCCCCCATACACGTGTCGGATTCGCACCGGATTCCGGCACGATCGATTCCGGGCGCGTGCACGCCAAACGATCGTGCCGGAATCGCATGCAGCCCACCTTGTCCGATCGATCAGGTCCGATCGTTCAGGGGCCCAGAATCGGATCCGACGGAGAACCAACATGTTGGTCTTTCTCACCCGATTCTGCCCGGATCAGGGGGAGTTGCCATTTGTGAGGTGGAATCGGAGGTGGAATCGCACACGGAATCGTGCCGGAATCCACTCGGACATGGTGGTATGCTGCGATGGATACTCTTAATTGGCCGATTGATCACACCTGCGATTCTTCATCGGATGATGAATCGATCGGACATGGAATCCGACATGTGTATGGCTAGCTTAAAAGGTAGTTATCTTTTAAAACAATAAGAATTTAGTGTCAAGTTATGTGGTTTGGATGTCATTGTACCCAGGGGGCATACATTCCAACATCCCGACAACATCAGATTTTCATCAGTGAACTGTCAACATATCTTTTTGAAGTAACCAGTACAATTAGCTGATGTTTTTTTGCCTAAAGGTCCCCATACACCTTACTATCTTACCATACAATTTCTGTAAAATCAACTTTTCTTCTCGAATCTCCAGAAATTTTAGTGATCACCACTTGTTCAGTGGCTTTGTAATTTAAAGCCCCCCATACATGTCTAGATTTTCCTTTCAATCAACTTAAAAAGATACATCTTTGGGGGTCAGGGAAATTGGTGATTGATTGTAATGTATGCTAACTGTAGTAACAGATATTTGATCGAATTTTTGGGGATCGAATGAAAGCAGAATTGAATTACGGTTCAATTCCAATGCAACTGATCAAAATTTTCCAGCATGTCCGATCATTTTTCGATGGAAAATTTTCCCAATTTTATTTGTTTTAGGTCGCTCTAACCATGTGGGCTGCCATAGATTTTTAATCAATCAACAAAAAAAATTGATTGAATTAATTTGATTGAACGAAAAATCGAGACGTGTATGGGGGCCTTAACTCACAAATCAACAAATCAAACATTTTTGACCATATTACATGAGTATATCTTACCAGTGATTTGATCATTACCTTCTGCTCTGTGCTGTCAATCATCAAGGTGTAATGGAATAGATAGAACAGACACAATATTTCGGCCAGATCCAGGGATGGATGGCAATTTCCGTGACTCCCTAGCGCTCTTGCAAGGTCCAGATTTCTGTACCAAAAGCGCACCATAGACTCTAATGGAATATTTTTTTATGTTGTTGGCTTGTAACTTCCAAAAATCTGTCCGTACAAGGGTCTAGTAGACATCCTGAATATAATATGAGTATTTGAAACACACAATTATGTAAAACAAAATGACATTTAAAAAAAATTATATATATAATAAAAGGTATCATTTGAATGATAAAATCTCTAAAATCCTTTTTTGTATGAAATATTTCAAAACAGTATGTATTCATATTTATGGGTTTTTTTCATAATATTTCTCATAATAAAATGTTTATTCAATTGGAAATGTGTTATGTGTTTTTGTTTTTACTTTGAATTGTATTGGATACAGTTACCACTGTATCATATACAAATCTTGTTGGCACTCTCTGTCCCCTGGGTTAAATGCAACTGCAACATCTGGAAATCACACTGGGGTCTTCTGCATAGAAGAATGTTCTGGTGTGATTTCCATTGGAATCTCCCGACGCCCCCCCCCCCAGCCCCCCATGTGAGGGGGAAGGGGTCCGTTCTCCTCCTCCAGCTTATCCTTCAGATTGGAGACCCGTAGCATCACAGAATAGTAAATCTGCGCTGCCAGGGCTCTGATCTTAAGACCTGACGGCTCCATCTCGTCCATTGCTATCAGCGCTGGACGAGATGGATCCGTCAGGAATGACAGGAGGGTTAAACAATATATTTGGCATTGTATTTTTCCAATAATTTGCCTGTTATTATGAAATGTAACTCTCAGAAAACAAATACATGATATAAGTATTGAGCCTCAGCGCTGTTTAGAATGTATGTACTTCTGCATCAGCATGAAGCTCCCTACCGCTCCCGATCCTGCATGGCTAATTTGCCACAACATTAAAATTCAATTCAAAGCGCCTCTGTCTTGTGAGACAGTAATTTGATGTTTGACTTGTTTTTATCCCCCTGCTCCCATTGAGCTCCTTATCTTCTCTTTCACAGCGCTGAGGAATTTTACACTCTATGAAACCCAATCCTCTGAGACGTGGAGGTTGCCAATGTTCTTCGGTGGCTTATTCATCCACGTTCGCCTATCTTCACACAAATGAGCTTTTGTTTGTGACAAACTAACTGTGCGGACTGAATTGGAAATTGGAGAAAATGGAAGAGCTGCAGTCGCAAAACTCAAGACCTGTACAAATAATGTAACCTAGACAATGAACGCGAGGAGATAAATAACGTCTTTCACATGAAAGCATCACAATCGCATTGTTGTATTTACCGGTTCGGAGATGGGAGTTTGGATGACTGCTGTGATCAACATTTGTTTGTTTCCAGTATTTGAAGACAGTTCTGTGCACATGGCACATATCCCCGAGCTACTTTAAAGGTAAAAGCAATGCAACGTAAAACACAAGGATTGCCTTAATCATGGAAGTCCAGCTATTAATTACATTGCCATCACATAAAGTTGAAAATTCCATAGGTTGCATCAGGTCAATTAAAACCAATGTTATGAACATATCCTTAAGTGTTTTCTGCTATGTATTTGGTATAATAGTTCTGGTATAAAATATATCATTATTTACATAAACTCAGCAGCCACAAAGTATACTGCCTCATGACCACGGCATAGAAAGTTTCATGGAATGGGTTTCCATGGCTAAGCAGCTGTATCCAAATCTTAGATCACTAAGTACAATGCCAAGCATGGGATGCAATGGTACATGCCGTGTTTCCCCGAAAATAAGACAGTGTTTTATACAAATTTTTGCTCCCAAAGATGACTACGTCTTATTTTCGGGGAATGTCTTATTTTTCCATGAAGAAGAATATGGCACTGGGGTATCAGGGTGGGAGATCACTTAACCTACCTAGCATTACTGGCTAAAAGCCACTGCCCGGGCAATCGCGGCGGAGTACACTGTACTCCGCCCTGATTGCCGGCTCTCCTCCAGCCCTTTACACACCGCTTGTCGTGTATTAGACGCTGACGATGTGTGGGAAAAAGCAATGCCCCCTCTATTAACATGGAGGTTGATGGCGCCGCTCCCTTCAGCGTCACCGATGACAACGAAGACACGGGCCCGGAAATGATCTGTGTGCCTGCAGCTATGGAGAAATGCAGGCTCACGGAGAGCCACCGGTTGCGCCTGATCCCGTCACGGGCGCAGTTTGAATCATGATTCAACGCCCAGGAGGTTAAAATGTCACAGGGGGATCAAAATGGCACAGGAGAGTCAGAGGGGGGGGGGGGATTACAATTTTAGTAACCCCTTTTGATTCTCCTGTGTCATTTTGATTGCCCTCTCTGATCCCCCTGTCCAGAGTTACAGTGCCGTATCTTTGGGGGTGCTTTATGCTCGGGGGGATGTCTTATATTTCAGCGTGAGGCAAAAATGTAAGGGTGCCTTATTTTAGGAACATGCCCTATTTTTGGAGAAACAGGGTAGCATGCCAACACTGCACTCTAGAGCAGTGGAGATGTCTTCTCTGCAGTGACAAATCACACTTCTCCATCTGGCAATCTGATGCATCAGTCTGGGTTATCGTTTGCCAGGAAATCAGTACTTGCATTGTGCAAAGTGTCAATTTTGGTGGAGGTGTGATTAAGGTGGGGGGTTGTTTCTCAGTGGTTGGGCTTGGCCACTTGATCCTACTGAAAGGTTCTCTGAATGCTTCAGGATACCACAATATTGGAGACAATTGAATTCTCCCAACTCGGGGGAATTTGGCTCTTCCAACAAGCACACAATGCATCCATAAAGACAGAGATGAGCAAGATTGGTGTGAAGGAACTTGACTGGCCTCAACACTCTATTGTCTTCTCATTCTACATCAGTGCTCGACCTCACAAATAGTCTTCTGGAAGATTGGCCACAAATTACCATAAACATTCATAGACCATTTACCCCCCAATTGATTTGAACAGTTTAAATATTTTTGGGGGTTTGCCTGCTCTCAAAACTGGTTGAGTCTTATGGTTAGTGATGGAACTTTGGCCATGTCCGTCCGCGAACGGGCGGAGCGGACTTTTAAAAAAGTCCGCCGTCCGCCCGTTCGCGGACAGATTCAAATTCCCCGCCTCTAGGCGGGGAATTTGAATTGGAAAACCCGGATGTGACGTCAGTGACGTCACATCCGGCACCTGGAACGCATAGTTTCTGGTGTGCTAACCGGATGTGACGTCACTGACGTCACATCCGGGTTTGCGAGCCGGTTTTTCACTGAAAGACCGGGTTCTCTACCTGGTCTTTCAGTGAAAAGATTCTTACTGCTGCGGGATCTCGCTGCTTCTGATCCCACCGGAGAAAGAATAAAGGGCTCCTTCTCGCCGGCAGACAGGGCGGGTCGAACACTACTTATGGTCAGGTGCGTCTTATAATCTGAAAAATACGATAGATTGGAGCTATTTAGGATTAGAACTGATAGAGATTGTATGGATCGATCTTAAGGTGTATGGGGGGCTTTAGCCATAGAATGAGATCTTTGAAATTTAGCTTTTTTTTTTTGCAAATATGAGGTGATAATTTATATCTCCAGAAATGACAATTACAGTAAATCCAACAATGTAGTTTAAATAAAGGGGAGATTTTTTAATGAGAACACTTGACTTCATGTTTTTAAAACCCAATCCCCATCACTTTAGGAAGATATCCTCTCACTTCCTTTTGCATCCTTAGGGCGAGGGCCGTTTCTTGTGCTATGCAGAATATGCATGCGAATATGGCCACGGGGGCCCCTAAGCTCTGCTCCATAACCCCCGATCAATTCCGGATCACAGCCATTCAGGGATTCATTATCTTCTTCTCTTCTCTCTGTGTGGGTGGGGGGGGGGG
>CM070036.1:22473331-22489364 GCA_036250615.1 Ptychadena robeensis | reverse complement strand
ACAAATCATTGGGAAGAACCAGGCGAGTTATAAAGTTACATGATGTTTTATAGATTTCTTTTTCAGGTAGGTGATTTTCTTTTTTCAAGACATAAATGTTTGATGCGTTTCAAACTTCCAATGCCTAATCTATTTCCTTTTTTGTTTTTTTGCATAGTGATAATACTAGTTTGGTATATGAACAGTAAAGAATTTCATTGAAGAATCTTGCAATGGAAGACAATGTATATGTTGAAGAGTTGATAAAAGGAAGAAGTATAAGATATAATATAGAGAAGATTACAAAGGGTGAATGATCTGGAAAAATGAAGTTAATCGACTCCACCACCAAACAAGATGAATATGGGTAAAAGCTACTATGTATGGAGGAAATCTCTGAAATGAGGTCAGTTATCACTTTAAGTTAATCGTATCATAATTGTACCAGAAGTCCTAGTCAATCGGCCATTGGCCATAGTAATGAGTGGTAAATGGAATTTGGGACTGCAGGAGAACGGGAGGAGAGAAATAGAAACCATGTATTGGCCAAAGTCAGTATATAGGAGAAGTATCACCCCATTGAGCAACATACATATATAGTAAAGAGAAAATGTTTATTTTAAATAAAATATAATAATATATAATAACCTAAGTGGTCATGTATATATATGTGGAGAACCCACTGATGCTGATTAAGAATTATGCATTGCTGTTAGAAGGTCATAACTTGAAACACGTCCACCTCTAATACTTTGTATCATTCCTAGATCTCAGCTCAGTCAGTCAACAGAGACAAAACTGTGTTCCTTTCCACTGTCAACACGTATGTAGTTTCAGACCTCCGCATTCCATTACCAGAGACCCGGAAGTGGAAGTGTGGGCCTATTTAACCCCCCCGCCGTCGCCATGGTGATCGATAGCGGCGATGTAATCGCCGGTAACGAATTCATCTGTGCGACGTACAGACGCATAGGAGAACTGCCATGCCCCCAATCCCCCACACGGCAAAACCCGACCAGTGAGGGAAGAGGAGGAGGGGCCGGACGTATGAACCCCAGCTAGCGGCATACGCACATGCGCAGAAGCAGTCGAGCAGTCCGCCATTGGTATATGAAGAGTAAAGAATTTAATCGAAGAATCTTGCAATGGACGACAATGTATATGTTGAAGAGTTGATAAAAGGAAGAAATATAAGATATAATATAGAGAAGATTACAAAGGGTGAAGGATCTGGAAAAATGAAGTTAATCGACTCTACCACCAAACAAGATGAATATTGGTAAAAGCTACTATGTATGGATCAAATCCCTGAAATGAGGTCAGTTATTGCGTTTTCTTCTTGGACATGTTTTTCTTATACATTACAGATTTCTACAAATCATTGGGAAGAACCAGGCGAGTTATAAAGTTACTTGATGTTTTATATATTTCTCATTCAGGCAGGTGATTCTCTTTTTTCAAGATATAAATATTTGATGCGTTTCGAACTTCCAATGCCTAATCTATTTCCTAAGAATCTTGCAATGGAAGGCAATGTGTATGTTGAAGAGTTGATAAAAGGAAGAAATATAAGATATAATATAGAGAAAATTACAAATGGTGAAGGATCTGGAAAAATGAAGTTAATTGACTTTACTACCAAACAAGATGAATATTGGTAAAAGCTACTATGTATGGATCAAATCCCTGAAATGAGGTCAGTTATTGCATTTTCTTCTTGGACATGTTTTTCTTATACGTTACAGATTTCCACAAATCATTGGGAAGAACCAGGCGAGTTATAAAGTTACTTGATGTTTTATAGATTTCTCATTCAGGTAGGTGATTTTCTTCTTAATAATAAATAATAATAATAATAATAAATATTTGATGTGTTTTGAACTTGATGTGTTTTGAACTTTCAATGCCTAATCTATTTCCTTCTTTCTTATGCATAGTGATAATACTAGATTGGTATATGAAGAGTAAAGGGGTTCATTGAGGAATCTCAGCCCTGAAAAAAATAATTGCTGCTGCACATAAAGATGGCTTTCGCTCATGCATGCCCCACCCCCCAAAAAAAATATAAAGTATTCATGGCACATGTAACCAACTTTGGCTACAAAAAGTCATACCATACCATCATCTCCAGCCATGTGTGTTATGTGAATTTACATATTAATTAACATAACACAGATGCAGAGAACCCGATGCTGTTTGGGCACGGCTTTTCCACGTCTTGCAGATCTTGAATGGACGCATTTCTGGAGACACCGTGCGCCATTGTAATGAAAACTTGCCACTACACATAATATAGAGAAACATAGTGCATAGTGCATTAGTGCAGGGGTCGGCAAACTGCAGCTCCAGAGTCAGGTGCGCCTCTTCCTCTCCTGCTCTTTGCCAAAATCCTTCTGCTAGCAGCTAGCAACATTAGCAGTTTTAGCAGGGTTAGCAGTTCCCTTCCTGACGATTCCTGCATCAGCAGAAAGGGAGAATTGTTGCTAGCAGAGCTGTGCTTCAAGTGTTCTGAGATATTTTGCTACCCTGAATATTTAGAACACCGGAGAAAGGCTCTCATCCTCTTCTCATGCTCTCCTCTGCCTTCTCTTAACATAACTATAAAATGTTGCAGTTAAGGGTGTGAAATTGGAATGTAAATCACTAATTCAAATACAAGATTGGACTTCTAAAGCCCCCCCCATACATAGTCGAATGGCCGTGCGACAGTGGGGGCATTAAGCTCAGCGCAATGAAGTCATCACGCTGAGCCCCATATTGGAGGCCCCCATTTAAACGGGCGATGGACACAGTGGAACAAGGTTTCCAACATGTTGAAAACCTGTCTAACCACGAGGGAGCAGTTGATCCCACATACAACTTGATCTTCTGACAGATGCAAGCACAACCAAAGACCACTGTACATATGGGGTGAGTACCAAATGTCATGTCCTGATACTCCTCCAAATAGTTCACTAAAAAAGTTATGTGCACCCCTGACCCCTAAATATGTGACACATCCCAGATGCAGTCCCCAGTAGAAGAGGATGATGCTCTTCTGCTGTTGGAGACGGAAGCAGAGCAGTGTGATGCACAGTGCCGGGGGGAGGGGGGCATGGGGTGGTACTGTGGGTGGGCATAAAATCCAGGTGTGAGCCAGTATAGAGAGCATATCAGCGCGGGTGAGGACAGCTAAGAGCCAAACCTAAGCATCTGCAGGTAAACAGTCCTCCAGTGTACACACAATGCACAACACACAGCACGTCATCATACAGAGGGGGCAGCTATTGACGTTATACTTTGGGCAGCTGGCTGGACGTAAAAAATGTATTGTGTTATCTGTCCGATACACCCAAAAAACCTTCACACTCACCACACACTCAGCTACATAATATATGAAGAACCAATCATGTGATTACAGGAGGATGTTGTAGGGAGCGTGCAGATAACCACTGCCACCGGCATTTGACAATTTTGTAAATAGTTACCTTTCCCTATTGATGACCTCCCACAGTGAGCTGCAGTGTCTGGTAGGGTGAGCATATAACCTGGAGTGCACATAACTTTTTAAGTAAGCTACTCAAATGAGGACCAGGAGATGTAGCGTGGTTATAATCAATGCAGTCCTTCTCACTTGTAGTGAAAGAACATATAGTAGATTGAGTAATGTATGTTGAGTTGGTTAGATTGTAAGCCGCATCGGACAGGGTCTTATACTCCTTCTGTGTCATAACCTGTACCTGTGTGTTATCTTGTATTGTACAGTGCTGTGTAATATGTTGGTGCTATAAAAATAAGTTAAAAAAAAGTTAATAACAATATACCTACCTATATATTTAAAGTTTAAAAAATGTGGCTCTCATAAGAAAGTTCAGTTGCTATTTTGTTGATATTTGGCTCAGTTGACTAAAACATTTGCCCACCACTGCATTAGTGGAAACTTAGCCTAACTATGTTTCCTGCTCTGTACCATAGTATTTTCCTTTGCCTCAAAATGTCTTCCTCTGCTGACTAAAAATAGTAACTCCCCTACCTTGTCATGTGTTTCTACTTCCAGCGATATTGAAGGAAGCCTTAGGCAAGGAAGTTGTCTGAGCAAGAAGGTCTTGGTGTCTCAGCTACTAGGTTCCTGGGATGAGCAAAGTCCATTACTTTTTTGTGGGGTGCTCTGGTGAATACTAGGTGGTTCTTTAGACTCTGTGCCTCACACTGTGCCTCATTATTAACAAGTTAAGTTGTTTTTTCCCCTTTTCCATCACATCCAAAAATGTATTGCTGTTACTTTGTATGTACCATTATGGAGATCAAATGTTTATAACAGTTTTAAAATGAATCCCATATTTACTTAACCACAGTTGAGCCTGAACAACCAGTTCATCATTTCTGGGGAAAAGCTTTTAAAACTTAGAAATTTACTTTTGCAAGTAAATTTAACCTAGAAAGCAAACCAGTAATATGCACATTATATAGAATTTTGCATTTTTCTAAGTAAGTTGCCGACATCCCAAATATAAATATATATAGAGAACTACACATGGTGTAGTGAACATCCATGAGCAGCAGAAAATTCCCCCCAAAAAACAGTTCAGGGGCTAGGGGACTTTAATGGCAACAGATTTGAATCAAAATGAATAATCATATCAAAGTATTAAAAGTAGAACATAAGAACATTTATTATATAGTCATGATAAAAAACATACAGCATGGCATAGCTAGACTGGCTGAACAATGATACATCAGATAGGTAAAATCAAAGGTCCATATGTTGTACAAGTAAACAAAAAAGAGTTAAGTTCATGGGCCATGGTTATAGACAATGCTAGGATAAGGGACCCTTTTACACAGCGTCCACTTCACCCCAATGCGCGTTTCGTGTATATACTTCCTCAGGGGGTGTTTTAATTATCCAAATGAGTTCCATATCTTCAGATATCCGTGTCAGATGAAAAGAATCCAGAACAAAAATAAACAGCGGAGGATGTAAGTTAGCATCAGGGTATAGGTAAAAAGTAATTTAATTTAGTAGATACTGTTACTGGGGGTTCACTCACTTTTGTAAGGGTGTAAAGAGTACCAAATCAATGGAGCGTAGCAGCCAAATGCCCCCAACGGGGCCATCCCGGGCCAAGATTGAGGGGCCAAAGAAAGTGTAATATGCACATAAGAAATTACTATGTCTGAGAATCATTGTGAAGTTATGGAGCTGGGTTTTAGAATGAGTGGGCAAGTCTTGGATCCTTGGGAACTCTACATTTTTGCTTAACTCATTTTCCATGGAAACATATACATCCCAGTGCAGTAGCAATTTGATCCATGGGCCCAAACAGTTCTAATTTTGTTTCATCAGTCCACAGAACACTATCCCAAAACGTTTGTGGGGATGCATACTGCAGTTGCCTCTTCTTAGTCTTTGGAGACAGCTATGTTTGGAGAAGGAAGAACAAGGCCTATGAAGAAAAGAACACATTGCCTACTGTGAAGCATGGCAGGGGGGTCAATCATGCTTTGGGACTGTTTTATTTCTGCAGGTACAGGGAAGCTTCAGTGTGTATAGCGTGTACAGCGTAATAGCAAACCAAGCTCATATGACTACAAGTCCCAGTATATATTGTAGTAAACCCTATTACAGTACTGTATATACACAATTATTTAACCTCATATTATTACACCACGTTTTCACATAATAGTTTACCAAGATAATAGGTCATCAATTAAATTTTCAGGGATTAAAATATAAGAGTTATCCTTACAAGAGCTTCCAATGTAAAAACAGGTTATTTACTTGATGGTGGTTACTATAAGACACTCTAGAGCAGGGGTTCCCAAACTGTGGGGTGGATGCAGAAATATTCAAGAAGGGGTGCAGCTAGGGGGGCAGCCAAGGTGGTACATGGAGCCCTCTATGTGAGAATCATCAGCCAGAGAGAGAGATCTCCGCCCTCTGTCAGTTCTCTTCTCTCCCTGCCAATTGCACACAGTCCAACCACCCTCTCCTACCATTGTCAGCCAAGACAACCATAAGGGAGCTAGCTAGCTAGTGTGTGTTTGTCTCTATATGAATGATACGTGTTTCTGTATGATTGGTGTGTTTATATATGATGCATGTCTTTGCATGATTGGTGTGTAAAAAAGAGAGTTGTATTTTAAATAAAGTTTATAACTAAACTTAAAAATAAATAAATAATGGTCCATCTCACACTAGCCGCTACAGCATTTTTTTTTTACCATAAAGGACATGCTACTAAATCTGTTGCTGGTAAGGAAACAAATTTCCTGTATAGAAAAGTGGGGCTCTGCAGAGAAAGATTGGGAACCAAAGAGAGTGAAATGAATAGGCTGCTATTGCTGACATTCTTCTGGAATGCTACCTGCCTGGCAGTCTTTGATCTCAGTAATCCCTCAGTTAATTGACTAGAAAAAGCATGCATGAAATTACTTAAAACATCTACTGTAAAATCATTATTGTAAGTCATACACGAAGATCAGCGTCTCCAGTAGAAGTGATATATACTTGCTGTACAAAAAGTGGAATAACTAAAGTGCAGAAAATAGTTAAGAAGTTGTGATATTAAAAACAATTTAATCATTAAAAAATGCTTTTACAAAACAAGAAGCCTTAGGGACAATAGGGACATTAATAATTATACACACACACCAATCCCTGTGGAATATTAATATTTCTATATACTACTACTACTTATAATAATAACAACAATATAATCGTATATAATGTAACAGTAACTATTATAATGATTATTATTAATCTTACATTGCTGTACTGCTTTCTCACCACTAGATGGCGACAGAAGACCAGATTCACCCCCATTGATCAGACATCAGAGAGGATTTGACTTGGTAAATGTTGTATTCCAGTGTACAAAGCCCTACAATGGACAGTCAGCATGTACGTCATACAAATGTAAAAATTCTAGACGAAGCAGTGATGTATTTCATATAAATCTATAGAACATGAGGTGTTAGTTCACACTGGAGGAGAGTAGGCTAGGGGGTTGTGCACTGCTGATGATTAGGAGGTTGAACACACTTGGGAGGGACTGAAGGAAGATCAGCAGAGAGAAGCTTGTTATTAGGAGTGAGCATCACTATCTCACAGAGCTGGAGCACCTGAAGTGAGGATTTCCCAAGTACAGATCCCTCTTCTTAGAGTGCACTCATCCCACTCATTCCACAATGGATGTCCAAGAGATGTCTTCACCTTCCAGGACTGACTCTTCAGAGGAGCTCAGCTCATCCCTGCAAATGTCAAAAGGCATGACCATCTTCTTGGATGTAAGTATGACTAGAGCAATAATCTGTGGGATTTTATATACCATGACTGTTCTTGTGTGTGATATGTTTGATACATAGACTAGTCTGGGGTTTAGTGTTTTCAAATCATTTCCAGGATGGGACACTTTGCTGGTAAAACATTTATATTGTTAAAACAATGAACTTCAATGTCTTTAATGTCTGAATTAAAATTTAATTATAATATTATAACAACTTAATATGAGTGTAAATGGTGTAAACATAGACATGTAAATTTAAAGCTGTTTTAACATGAAGTCCTTAATTTGGACTATGTATAATTTATACTTTTGTTTAAATAAAATAGTTGGAATAATAAGGCAAATAGAGATATTTTCACTCTTCAATTCACAGAAAATACTCCCCCAATGCAGATGATCGTCACCCCAAATGCGGGGCTTTGACCGCAGTCAATCTTACCTGGCATTGGATTTTGAACTCTAGTTCTATGATTTTTACACACTACAGAAAAATGGGCTTTTAAATAACTTTTGTAGAATGTCACTTTCCTGAATTAGTCATTTTATTTGCCAATAAGGCTGACTTTTGAGCAAAAAAAGTTCATTCTTATTGGTATCTATGAGATGTAGCCATATAATGGTCAGAGCTGTTTGCCTTGTAAAATCAGTCTATTAAATAATACATCCAGTAATAAATATTTAAAAAGCAAGTCTACAAATTAATCTTAACATGTAATTGAAATTTCTCTGTAATTTATTCCATTTATCTTATTTTAATATAGCACCACTTCTGACTCTAATCCTCTCCCATTAGATATGACATGTTAATTATCCGTGTTATGTAATGCCGTACAGACACCTGGACCAATCTTCTGCTGTATGAGCTCTTCTTACCCCCCACCTGTGCAATGTTACATCATTTATTTCAATATCACAGAATATGATAAATCACCATTGTTAAAGATCAAAAGAAAGAGTGTAGAATCGTTATTAGAACCTGGCACTCAGGGCATGTGCCTTGGGTCTTCTGCTCATCTCCCTCATTGATGTTTCTTTCCTTTTCTCATTCTTTTCTGAGTGTAATTGTGTTTGTAAACAGATCATGTCATAGGATTCAATTGACCTGCTTGAAATTCTATTTCTGGCTTTGTTTACGTACAACCCCATTCTTGAATTATGAATGAACCTGAAGATAAACAGATCTGCTCGTATGACCAATTCCAGAGGTCATTATACAGGAGCTGCAGTCAATTCAGCTTGTTGCTTGGGACGTTGACAACAGCACTTGTATATCGATAGATGAGTCCATACTGGAGTCTGAACACCCGAAGGGCTTCATACAATGTCCACATGTTGGGCGCTACTGCAATAGGCATTATAATGATTATTTTCTATCTTTTATATCCACAAATGACAATGCATATTTATTTTCCTCTCGAATAGTGTAAACAAATGAAAAATTAGAATATAAATTCTGTGCATGTTATCGTACCACATAGTTGATTAATTCTTTAATGAATTCTTTGTCCATATAATTGCTTTTCATATGTATGTGACCAAAATACAAGTTAACTTCCTCTCTATTGTTATGTAGCTACATTACATGCAAATAGTTAAAAGTGTTGTGGAAGTAGTGACATTACAAGTTATTTTATGTTTAAAAAGCTTTTTTTATGTCCTTGTATATTTCAGGGGTGCCAGATGTCTAATTTTAATGTCAAAATTTCTTTAAAGCTAGTTAAACATGCATCAACTTTTTGTTGGTCCATCTTTAATTTGATGGCCTTGAAATATCGACAGTTTGTCAGTTTAACATCGATCACACCACCACACAGTGTGATCAGTTAAAACACAGTGGATGCAATCCAAAGCCCTGTGTGCATGCTCCATCAGGTGCAAATTGATCGGGATACCGAGTAAATCCATCAGATACTTTAGCTGAAATTTACATGTCTGATCACTGCTCGATTAATTTATGTTCCATTTCCATCACTGTTTGTCGATTGATTCAGGTAGAAAGGAAGCAATTGGTAAATGATTGACTGAAATTGTAACCATGTTTGGCTAGCTTTAATGACAGTGCATGGGTTTTTGATTACCATAGTTAGAGGGGATGTGTATTTTTTATTTTGGGCTGTCATGTGTCTTCAGATTATCTTTAAAGTAAAGTTAAGCTTTTTTTTATACTTCTATATTCTGCATAGTGACACCAAGCTGAAATAGGACATTTTGATAAATTGAATCCTGACACCCCGCAAAGTTTATTTGACTTTTTATGAAAGTGAATTGAGTGCAGCTGACCTTTTGTTGCTGGCTGGATCACCAAGTGAAAATAGTTGAAGTCTTAAAAGAAAGACAGAAGCTAATACTAAGAACTGGCAAGCTGCATTTCTGTTGAGACAGATTGAATATTTTTCTTCAGAGCAGAAATAGTGGAGATCTGCAGCAAAGCTCAAGTTAATGCGCAGGTCTCCCAGATGGGGGTGGGTTAATTGTATAGTCTGTAAACTAATAATAACATAATTATAACTAACTTATTCTTCAGTCTAAGTCTACACATATCACTATTACTTTTTGTTTAGTTGACTTAACGTTCCCTCCAAAGCCAACTCCCCTATAGAGACTGTATGTTCTAAATGTACCCATTTCTATGAATGACCCCAATATATGTAACTGGCACTGTCTAGATCAGGGGTGCCCAGCATGTAGAATAGATAGAAATACAGGAAGATAAAAGTTCCCGCCTCTTGGCACAGGAAGGGGGGTTAAAGGATTTTAAAGGCATCAAAATAGGTCAGTAAAAGAAATCGCACCATGCTGTCACTCACATGAGGGTCATTGTGTCGCCCCAGTGGGGGGTAGCAGTACCTTAGAACAAGTAGATTTCAAAGCTGATTGTAGAGATTTTTTTCTTGTCTTTATTAACACAATGCCAGGAGCTTTATTACAAGATAACCAATACATATTGTGACAGGGTGTCCCAATATTTGCATGGGAAAGTGCTTGATGGTGCATATATTGCACCTAGGTTCAGGCACTTCTTGCAGTAAGGCTCCAGGGAAACAGTATGTTCTGTTTCTGTAAAATGGCTCAGAGTGAGAGCCGGAGTTTAGGGCCCTGGAGCTGGCCAAGGGAAGAGACGGGAGGGTCCCTTGGCCTCCAGGTCTGGGATTGGTTCGCACAGGTGTCAAGTGTGATTTAAAGGGTAGTCAGTTGCTAGCTGACTGGGCGTGTGTGTAGAGGAACCTGCAAAAGCTTGCTGCAGACAAGCTGGGGAAGGCATGGACTGAGCCTCAAGGTACTGTTGATTTAAATACTGCATTGCTGCTGTTTTTTGCCCCACTCTGTAGTGAGTAAGACTACATGAGTGAGGTAGCTAGTTGCCCCGCCGGACTGCTCATTTGTTTTGTATTGTTTTTTGGACTTGTTAATCTGGCTGACAATAAAAGCCCACAGGTGGATGCCTGAGTTTTGCATTGAAGGACAGTGTTTCCGCCTGATACTTTCGAACTGTGATCCCTGCAGCCCACGAGCAATTCCCCAACCCAATTAATAAATAAGTTTGCCATTTTTGTAGATGACTTTGAATTTGTCAGTTTAAAAATAGCTTGCAAGACAAAAAAGTGTGGGCACCCCTGTGCTGGATGGTACACCATTGTATAAATGGTACAAAACTGAATGATATAGCATTGTCTACATAACGATTGGACAAACTTTTAAACTGTTGGGACTCAATGGGTCCTTAAATTTGCTTAATAAAATGGTGAATAAAGCTGGTCATAGACATTTCAAAATACTCCCGGCAGATTGAGCCTGCGTGATGACATCATAACGCGCAAATGGGCACCCTTTGTGTGCCAGCAGTTTCTTTGGATGGAGACGCTGGTCTCCATTCAAAGTAATGGGATCGATCTAAGAAATTACAGACAGATAAAAACTGCCGCAAATCTAAACGTCTATGCCAAGCTTAATACAAAGGGCACAATGACACATTCCCTGTTTGGTTTTTGTGTAGTTGTCTGTGAGGATTACATGGTGGGGGGTTGTCAGAGTTTTAAACTGCACACTGTGGGTTTATGGTGAAACCTACTTTGTAAATTGATAAAAAAGACAGTCATTCATTGCCTCATTACTGTAAAACTTTGGCCTGTTGGCGACAAGATGCTCTGGCTACCCTGAGCTTGTTCCCTACAATGAGCAGTGATCCATCCTGATCTCCATGTGGATGTGTCCGCAGTATCATCACATAATTTCAACCTCCTCTAGGCATCTCTGCTCATTGCAGGGAACAAGTGAAGGGGAGCTAGAGTGTCAAGTCACCAAGGTGACAATGGGCCAGATTTATAACTAAATTGGGCAGAAACGGCCCGCGGGCTGTAGCTTGCACATGTCTGTTCTAGATGGTAATTAACTCAATCAACACATAAACACAATCATCTTATGTACAATTTTTTACCATTTGCTGGGAATTTTAAAATGATTTAATTTTGTCCCTCACAGTCAAATACCCCATAATACAAACCAATGGCGACACGCTTTTATCATTGAAAATATTTTATAGCACCATCTTGTGGCCATTTGTGACTCTGCAGTTAATTAATCCTAATAATGCTAACAGCTAGAGAGAACTAAATCAACAAAAACAGAAGGGCATAGGTCTACAGTTGACATACAGTACACCACCATGTCAACTGTAGACCTACAGTGGAGTATTAAGTCTTTTTTTGTTAGAGGGTTCAAAAACTTATTTAACTCAATGAAATGCAAATCAGTTGCTATCTTTTATTTAAAGTTATTTTTTTCAATTTTCCTTTTGATGTGCTATCTGTCACTGTTACAATAAACCTACCATTGAAATTATACTGTTCTGAGACTTTTAATTTCTTTGTCATTGGACAAACTTACAAAATCAGTGAGGGGTCAAATAATTATTTCCTCCACTGTATGCCCTTCTGTTTTTGTTAATCACTGTCCCCATAAATTCCAAGAATTTAAACGAAAATGTATATATATGTGCTACTTGACAAATGTCAAGAGCCATTCGGTGGCCCAACCCAGGGGATTTTTTTGTGACCTAGAGTCTTAGATGTAAACCAAATGGACGAAAAACAGAAAGCATTTTGTAGATATAAATTTTTACAACTTTATTGCAGATTATAAATATATAAGACTACCGTATATACCGACCCGAGTATAAGCCGAGGTACCTAATTTTATCTACAAAAACTGGAAAAACTTATTGACTCGGGTAAAAGCAGAGGGTGGGAAATGCAGTCAGATGGAGTTTTCTAAATGAGAAAATATAGAGAAAGCACCATTGCCCCTAGAAATTAATCAAACAGGATAAATCTTTGTGCCACATCATCAATAAATTTAAGAGAACACAAGATTATTATTATTACAGGATGGGTTGTGCAGGACAATTATTATTTTTAAGGCTATGAAGTGTTGTATCTGTACTAGTAACTGGCCACTAGGTGGCAGTGTGGAGTTTATTATTATTCATCAGCTGATTGTCAAAAGCCGATGTTGACAGGAACTGACAGGAGAGATCGCAGGAGATCTACCGAAGAGGGAAGCTGCCTGTCTGAAGCATTCAGCATGGCAATTCAGGTGAGGTGAGTGGACCCCCCTCAGCTGACTCGAGTATAAGCCAAGGGGAGCACTTTCTGCCCATTTTTTTGGGGCTGAAAAACCTGGCTTATACTCAAGAATAAACGGTACACACTAAAGGACCTACCAAACGTTAATGGTCAATCCCTTCTGTGTACTCCCCAAATCACTTGGGTGCACCACATGGTTACAATCAAATATATACCACTATAAACAAGGGGTCAATTAAAAAGACCTATCACTATGCATCACTCCATGATCGCCTGTGGCCCCTCAACGCGTTTCAGCTCCCGTAGTTGGCCTCATCAGGAGGGAGTAATACGGGATCAAATGCTGGAGGTAATTTAATTGCAACAGACTTCACCTTTGTAAACAAAGACAATGTATTTAGAGTCATGCTAATATATGTAATACTTGATAATTGCATAAATTTTTATACAAATGTCATAATATAGCGTTGTTGCACTAATATTCAATATCAACATTATTGTATATACAGTTACACCATGTAGAAAACATCAAAACACAATTGTTCATACAGTTATCAATCAATGATTATCCATTGTCCAAAATTGTCCATCATTCTTTCACATTTTATCACCCAATCAGTTCGTAATCTAGCTCTGAAGTTAACAGAGGGAAAAATATTACCTCCTATTATATTACACAATAACTTGGTATAGATCACAATGTACATACCATATCCTGGGTGAGTTGCTAAAATCCTGAAAGGGATCACTGTTCACAGAGAGGTACCTGGTTAGATAGTAGTAGATAGGTAGTGTTATATATCAAAGTTGGTTTAGGACAGGTCAGTCCAGGTCAGATAATGGAGACCAAAAGCAAATATAATATAAATAAAAAGACGGTATGCAGTAAAAATATCCACAATACACTATGGCCGGACTTCCAGCCAGGAGGCCCCTTCTGGTCCAAGGTGGAAACAGGTAAAGGGTTATATACTAAGTTTGTTATTTTATGTTTATGAAAAAGTAAAGTAGCACAGGTTATCTAAACTGAAGTGTAGTCCGGGGGACAATAAACCAAACAAAGTCTGAATCAGTTGTCTCTCCAGACCAATCAAGGGTATACATGGTATAAAGGATAGCAAGGGTATAACAGATAGCAAAATACCTGTCACAGGTCCATTGCTGGGGCTTCCAAACTGCCGGGCACTGCAGGACACCAACACAATGGGACCCCGCATGCTCACCATTTAAAACCCTCTTGGCCAATCGGGAGAGGTGTACCACCCTAGGTAAAACTAAGTATGAGCTTGAGCGTAAAGCATGTAAGTATATTTTTTAGCATTGTGAAGCACATTTTTAGGTTCCCTTTAATCATCTAAATTACAATAGCTCCTGTCCTATCTTCTTATCTTCAAGTTCTACATGTAAAGGTTACCATACAATTTCTGTACAATCAACTTTTCTTCTACCAAAACCATGTAATATGAGGATGTTTCTAAACCTTCCACTCACTATGGTCGAATTTTTAGACTAGCTGACTTTGTGAGGTGATTGCAAAGCCTCTGTAAATGATATCCAAGATTGCTGAAGATATAGAAAATGGTTGTGGGAACATTTGACATTTTTTTTGCTCTAGCACAGTTGTTTTTTCATAAATTAAGTTCAAAGTCGAGATTTCAATTTTCGTAGTGTACCCCAAACCCTTCTCTACATCTCCAGCAAGTTTGGTGATGATACCATGCTCAGGGGCTTTGAAATTAACTCAAAATCATAGCTCTAATCACTATTTATTCTATCAGGGAGGTCACTATACTACATAGTTGTTGGTAGATCTAATGCAAATTGAATGAAGTGATCTAAAGGTGTATGGGGGGCTTTAGGGACTTGCCTGGCTGGGGATCTCACAATGGTAACCCCAGGGATCGCAAGTAGAGATTGTCAAATTTTTTGACTTGCTAATTTTGTGAGCTGATTGCAAAGCCTCTGAACATAATATCATCACTTGGCCCGGAAAGTCAAGTTTTTTATGTGGCTTTCCCAGCAAAATCCAGATTTTTACCGGATTCTTGAAATAGCACTAATTTAGCAGGGAGAGGGCATTATTCTCCCTGCTAATGTCCCCCCCCCCTGCACATTATCAGCACAAGCGGGGTGGGACATTAGAAGGGAGAGTAACACTCTCTCCCTACTAGATCAGCCGAGAAGTCCGCCCGAGCCGGAAGTGACGTCACTTCCGGTACGTGGAAAGCGGAATAAACGAGATCCTTGTACCGGAAGTGACCTCACTGACGGCACGTCCTGTATGTCCCCCGGTTTTTCCGTTTGACTTGACAGCTATGTGCCTGTTTGTTGTTGTCAACAGTGACCCTGCCTGATATCTGACATTGCATGCTGGACCATGCTTTCTGCATTATCCATCGTTACCATACTCTTCTGGACTGATCTTTTGTGTATGGCCCTTTGCTTGTTTTCTGGATACTGAATAAAGCCTGTTACTTGGATATCTGGTGCTGGTAGTGATTGTGTGCCCAAGAGCATTTCACTACTGAAGTGTTACTTCCACAGGAGAGATGACCCTCTTTTATGAAGCTTTGTCATATCCTAGGATGACCATATGCAGCTCATGAAAGCATGTCATTTTAGCATCCCTTTCAACACAGGGAGCACATAAAGACTAATGGATTATAATGAGCTCTTGGCTTTTGAAGTACTGACTACTGGGCATAGACATGCTAAAGCATATAAAAAACCTAATATTTCATCAATCCGGGATATTCTGCTTTTAAATAAAGAAAAGTCCAGCTGATACTTATAAGTAGGTTGTCATTTACAGTAGCAAACAGTAGTGAACAAGCTTATATTTCGAGATCTTTCTAACATGTAACCACCTGTTTTGTATTATTGTCTAACCAGGCTGTCTTCTAATGTTAACTAACATAGATTCCTCCTAATTAAAGAATAATTCAGGCTCAGTGCAATGGAATTAATGAAAATGAATAATTGCTAAATGAACTAATAAAAGAACAGATTTATGCTTCATCTTTTGCAGTTGACCTAGATATCATAACATTTCACACTTCAAAAATATATTGGTAATGGGGGTTTTTGGTTGTTAATTAGGCTTTAATAGACTTTGACCCCCACACACCACTGTCCTACATATCCACATATAGTGATGTCGCGAACCCAAATTTTCGGGTTCGCGAACGGCGAACGCGAACTTCC
>CM070036.1:22459654-22473231 GCA_036250615.1 Ptychadena robeensis | reverse complement strand
AACATGCGATATTCGCCGCGAACAGTTCGGCGGCGAACAGTTCGGGACATCTCTATCCACATACACAAATACACACACCCAGCCTGGTCTACACACAAACTAACACCAATACTATATACATTGCTTCCTAGACACACACACACAGCTCTACATGAACACATAACCCAACAACTTCCAACACACAACCATGCATACATGCACACATACAAGAAGCACAAAAATATGACTTGGTTTAATTTTCTGGGCTTATACATTCTAGAGATCAGCGAGGATGCCCTGACGATGCTGTTATCATTGTATAGAAATAATTCAGTGACCAAGAACAAATCCAAGCCTGTTAACTATAATGTCATGGATATGGAGATGAGGGAAAACTAAAGTTGACGTTCTGTAGCTTTCATTATTTTCTGAGATTTTATATTATATATGATACATTGACCCCAACCTATTGTATACTAGAGATGGTTGAATTTTTCGACTTGATAACTTTGTGAGCTAATTGCAAAGCCTCTGAAAATGGTATCATCAGCAAAAGTTTTGCTCTAGCACATAAAAGTTTTTGCATAAATTACGTTAAAAAAAAAATTCAGATTTTCGAAACTTTGACTTTTGACTTTAAGCTTAATTTGTGGAAAAACTATTTGTGTTAGAGACATACTTTTTTTGTAGTATACCCCCATCCCTTCTCTACATCTCCAGCAAGTTTGCAAGTTTGGTGATGATACCATGTCCAGGGGCTTTGCAATTAACTCGAAATCGTCATAATTTTTGGTAAAATTTTTGGAAAACAAATTCGACCATCTCTACTTATCACCCCTCTCACTTCACTCCTTCAGAGTTGTTTTTTTTTCTCAATCTTATTCTTTCCTTCAGATTTCCTCCCTTTCGTTTCTCTATTTTTCACCATGTCTCTTTTTAAATTTCATTGAATATGTCTTCCTTCCCTTCTATTTCCTTCCTCCTCTTGTCTCTTGATCTTACATATATCCAATACACTTTAGAGCAAATGACAGACATCTAGAGCAATGTCAGTAACAGACTGCTTGTCTTAGAGAAAAGTTCAAAAACAAAACTATAGGTACACAAAATATTATATCATATAACTTGCAAAATGTTTAAAAATGTGGTATTAAAAAAAATCAGTTTTATACTAAGATATGTAAATGTTAGCTACCGTATTTTTGTACCATAAGATCCACCTGACCATAACCATAAGATTCACCCAGTTTGAAGAAGTTAAAGAAAAGTCCAGGCACTCATATTTAACAAGAAAGCTTGGCTTGCAGTATATGTTCTGTTGAGTTGAGGTCATGGCTCTGTGCAGGCCAGTCAAGTTCCTCCTGACCAAAATTCACTTATCTATGTCTGTAAAGATCTTGCTTTGCATAGTGGTGCTCAGTCATATTGGAACAGGATGGGACCATCCCCAAACTATTCCTACAAGATTAAGATAATTAATTTTCTGTAATGACTTGGTGTCCTCAAACATTCTGAGTTCCTTTCAATGGAGCTAAGGCATTAACCCCCCTAGCGCTCTTGCAAAGTCCAGATTTCTGAACCAAAAGCGAACCATAGACTTTAATGGAATTGTTTTAGGCCTGTAACTTCCTAACATATGTCCGTACAAGTGTCTACTAGATATCCTGAATATAATAATGTTTGAAACACACAATTGTGTAAAAAAATATGAAATAAATAAAAGCTATCATTTGAATGACAAAAATCTCTAAAATACTTATGTTGTATAAAAGATTTTAAAACAGTATGTATTTATATTTCTTTTGTTTATAATAACATTTTTATTACAGTTAGAAATGTGTTTTGTTTTAGTTTTTGCTTTAAATTGTAGTGGATACAGTTATCACTGTGTCCAATACAATGCCCTTTGGCACCCTCTGTGACATGCCCTTTGGCACCCTTTGTGACATGCCCTTTTGTCACCTGAGGGGTGACATCGGCTTCAGTGAAGAAGTCAGCTGAGAGAATCGGAGCCACCAGGACAGCACAGAACTGTAATTATGTGCTGCCGGGGCTCTGATCTTCGCTGGACAGCTCCATTTCGTCCACTGCAATACTGACAGGAAAGCGCTGGACAAGATGGAGCCATCAGAAGCGCTAGAGGCGTTAATTTAACCCTTGAAAAACAACCCCATGCCAGAAGCTCACCTCCACTAAACTGTACAATTGCCACACTGCAGTCAGGCAAGTATTGTTCTCCTGCCATCTACAAAACCTGAGCTTATCCAGCAGATTATCAGAAAGAATAGTGTGATTTGTCACTCCATAAAACAGTGGTTCTCAAATTGGGGGGGGGGACTTGTATTTGAATGGGAGGGGGGGCTCGAAAATGTTCCTAAATAGAAAAGGGGGGCCCTGCCAGGAAAGTTTGCGGACCCCTGCCATAAAACATATTATAAGCCCACTGGCGGCATTCTTTACACCACTTCATCTGATATTTTGCGCCGCACTTGATAATGTTGGGTGCAGCCGCTCAATCATAATGTTTAAGAAATAGATTGCATCCCCAATCAAGACTTAAATTCATTTTCACATGAATTGGTTTTATTGCCAGGCTAAATCCTGCACAGTATTCCTTTGTACTCTTTTAGTCAACAAGCATGTGAGGAAAACGGCTTGAATATGTTAATATAATGTACTGTATATGTATTTAAACAGCCAAATCCAATATCTTTATGATTAAAAACGTATTGGGTCAATATTTCTGGTAACAATTGGTAATACCATCAATTTACAATTACAATTGGTAAACACTTCTGTTTCATTAAATAAAAAAAAAGAAGAAATATATATATATATATGGTTTTTTTTACCTTTAATTTCAGTGTGACCTCCATGGGTTGATCGTTGTTGTGTAGTTTTGTTGTCAGCACATTCAACTATGTAAAGAACAAAGTATTTAAAAGGAGTGTTTCATTCATGCATCTGATCTAGGATCAGTCTTATTTTTGTGTTCCCTTTTATTTTTTTGAGCAGTGTATATACACTCTACTTACCATAACTTATTTAACTGCCTTTAGTAAGAACTGCCTTGTAGGCAGTTTAGTAGTTACTGTACTTTCTCAGACTGTTCATGATTGTTAAAAAAGATGTCAAATTAAATGTAATTGGTATGAATAAATCTGTCAGCACCAGAGATAGTAATTTCTTTTTTCTTTCATTTTCAGATCCTGAGACGAGCAGACAAAAATGGTGAGAACATGACAAAATTAAATATAAAATGAATATCTGTAGAAAAGTCATGATATATTTGTGGCTGTTGTAGCTAGCCTACGGCTTGGAGGGGAACGGTAATTGAAGGGAAAGATATATCGCTGATCATTTAAACAATGACTAAACTCCACTCTATCCACAGAATCATATATTTTTTAGAGGGGTTTTGGATACACTCGGCTCAAAGGTTTTGGTGTTTGTTTATTTATTTTATTTTAAACAAATACAAGCTGATAAAAATGTTAAAACTTTTTAAATTAAAATTCAAACCTTTCATCTAGAGCAGCCTATTCAGTTTCAAAGTAATGATGGAGACTGAGGGGAAGAAGAGCCTGTCTGGTACCATTTACAAAGATGACCATGATTTTGGGTAAATGCTAGTTTTATGATGTAGAATGTTACCTCCTCATTGTCCCCGGGCACTCTGTTGAATGCCTTTCTGAATAGAAATCATGACTAAAGCAGGGTACAGACGGCTCGATGTTTGAGCTGTCTGATGTTCCCTGCAGCAGCGTGATGACGTCAGATATCGGTGGAGCTAGTGAGACAGCTCTGTTCTCTCCCCAGCTCAGCCGATGCTTTGCATGGAGACCCCTGGTTTTCATGTAAGCCAACGGACATTGGCCGTATATAACGGTCATGTCCGATATGGCTGATTTTGAGCGGGAATCATTAGTCCCGTTAGAAAACAGCGATGGCCTAATATTATTTGGGCCAGATAGATGGCCGTGAGCGCGCACGGCGCTCGAAACGGCCTTTGATCTGGCCCATAGCTTCATGTCTGTACCCTGCTTTAAGCTAGGACTACATGGCTCGATTATTTTATAGATTCAAGCACAGGTTCAATTTTACTCTAATGGCTCCTCTGACGCATGGGAATCGACCCATGTATGCCCAGCATAGTGTTTAGAGCCCCCAAGACTAAAGGCCCCCTTACACCTGACGAGCCAGTCCCCATCCAAAGTAGTGGCACCGGCCAAAGATTTACGGGCATGTCCATTCTCTGGCTGACCGAGCTTTGGGGTGAGTGAGCACGCACATCGGTCAGTCGAAAAATCGTCCGTGGCTTGCTAGGTGTATGGGGGCCTTTAGATTAGGAGCACTTGTCCTGTGCCTTCCTTGTTGGCCATTCATAAATGAATGAATGATGGTATTTTGACACAGACCTTCAAATCTTAAGAGATATCAGGCTTTAGCTGTTGTTCCTATGGTTATTTTTCTTGAGTGGGGGGTGTACCATGAAATAGGCAACTAGTAAGTAGAAAGAAAAAGTTGGAAGCTAAAAAATGCACCCGAGGTTGAACAAGCTAGCTGTGAAAGCATTTTATTTAAAGGTAACATAAATTGTAACATAAAGGATCAACATTTGCATAGGCAGTTTGAAATGCATTTCTGAATTTAAGCATATCTCATAAAGTAATAGAGAACATACCGTATGTAGAAAAATCTCTACAAAGATAGTTTGCATTAGTGAACAAGACATTGGAAGATAACTGCGTAAAAAGAGAGAAAAAAGAAAGGGGGGGGGGGAGAGACAATGGGGGGGGGGGGGCTGAGAAGGTCCATCCAAACGTGGATATATCACCCACCTGCTCACAACCATGAAAACAATATGGTAGAAGGAGTTTTACATTGCAATTATTTTATATTATAATTATCAGTTATACAGTTATTTTTCAGAATGGTGTACTATCCTTGCATTAAACACACTTCATAGGTCCACCAGAAAGACATTAAACATTAAATATTAATATTATATAATGTGTGTGTGTGTATATATATATATATATATATATATATATATATAAAATATATATTACATATATATTAAATACTGTTCATGTTTTAACTGAATAGTTTTAACAATTTACATTAAATTATTTACATCTTAGGATGATTTTAAACAATATTCCTTGTTGTATTTTCTGAGAAAGTATTGTCAAAGATAATGTAGATTATGTGAGATTTGAATGAGCAGTAATGAGCATAAATTTTGACCTTGAAAGTAAAATCCAAACCCTTTTAGATGCGGTCCTGGATAATACTTATTATCTGCCAGCAATACAGTCTCCTCTTGTGATTACAGATGATGGAAAACTGTCCTTTGAAGAATTCAAGGCTTACTTTGCCGATGGGATTCTGAGTGCAGAGGAGCTGAGCGAACTTTTCCACACTATCGACACCCACAAAACCGAGTAAGAAAATTGTTCACAATCTTCTTTAATAAAACAAAGAAACAAACAAACAGGATTGTCTCACATTTTGAGAAGCTCGGGGTTAGTTGTTGGTTAGATACAGATAATTTCAGTTTTGGGTGACTACATATAGATTTTGCATGTATATAGAAATACGATTTTATATGTATTGTGGCAAGTTGGGGAATTGCTCGTGGGCTGCAGGAATCATGGTTCAAAAGTAAGAGGCAAAACACTGTCCTTAAATTCAAACTCAGGCATCCGCCTGTGGGCTTTATTGTCAGCCAGGCAAACGAAGGCAAAACAAAATAAAAACTCCAAGCAAAATGCACGGCCCGGCTGGGTGTCTAGCTGACTCACTCAGGAAGCTAACTCCCTATATAGTACAGCACAGAACAGCAACATAACAGTTTTGTACTCACAGTACCTTGAGTCCATGCTCAGCTTGTCTGCAGCAAGCTTGTGTATGTTCCTCTACACACACCCCCAGTCAGCTAGCAACGGACCACTCTTTAATTACACCTGAACTCTGTGTGAGCAAATCCTGGAACTGGTGGCCAATGGACCCTCTCTTCTCTTCCCTTGGCTTACTCCAGGGCCCTAAACCACAGCTCTCACTCTGAGCCATATCACAGAAACAGAACTGTTTACCAGGAGCCTTTACTGCAAGAAGCGCCTAAACCTAGGTGCAATATATGCACCGTCCATCACTTTCCCTTGCAAATATTGGGACATCCTGTCACAGTATACATATATATTTTAGTATTTGAGTGTTTTGAAAACTATATCCACTGAGCACATTGTATATTCAGCAACAAATACCAGACCAGAAAACAATAACTATTTTTGGCCATCATTTCATAGTGAGCATATTATGTATGAAAAGTATGTAGATGCTTCCACAGATTGGTGAGGTAAGCTGATTGAGGGTTGCAATTGATGCTACAGTATATGAAAGCAAATGCTCCTTTTCTATTTTGCCACAACTGTACCTATGTGAACAAATTTAGGTCCATTTAAAGCTATAATAATATTTAATGTACCATAAGTTGTCTGTGGCTGGTACGGGGGTTCCCCCCCAGGACCAGAGTGGGGGGCCCCAGAGGCCCAAGTGATTCCCTCCCAGATACGTCATCACTCAGGTATTTATGGGCCACTCTGTCATCCATTACCCCTCCGAATCCCGGTGTGCTGGTGGGTTTGCTGCCACATCCTGTGTCTTTGGATTATGGCATTCTGTGTTACTACCTCTCAGAGCAGCTCCCCCATCGGACGGGCAGGACGTATCTGGGAGGGAATCACTTGGGCCTCTGGGGCCCCCCACTCTGGTCCTTGGGGGGAAGCCCCTAACCAGCCATAGCTGACCTCCACTACTTACATGGAAAGTGAGTACACACCTGCTTTGTAACCATCTAGAGCCATAATTATGCCTTTAATGTACCATTATTGAACACTGATCATGAATTTTGTCAATTGTAGCAATGATTTACACGCAATCTCCTGAAGAAGCCGCAAGGCTAAATGCGTCGAGAAAGTGTCTGTCTAGCAATGTGATTTATCATGTTTAAAGATCTGTTTTGTATATATACAAATTTAGTTTCGATGTACAGTGTCCTTAAACAGGGAAGTGGGTAGGTCGTGTGCACAGGCACTGTTCCTCTCACTCCCAAATAGGTCTCTTTTTTCAATTAAATTTTTGGGATGTGGCACATGTATACACCAACCCATGAGAGAGAACCAGCTGCTTCAAATCCAATTATAGTACAAGAATGGTAGCCGGTAAGCTATTATTTGTATTACTGTCTTTGTTTATAAAAATGGTTCCATCATATTACAATAACTAATTCTGCTATATGTGCTGTGACTGCATGTTACCTATGTTCTTGTCGGTGTAGAAGTGTGAGAACCATTTAAAGATGTGCATAGGGCCTAATATTGTAGTAAACACTTCATTTTATGACATACGTTTCCATGGCTACATCAGCTCTGTACAGGATTAACGTAGTGTACTTTTTTACGATTACTTTTTTAATTTTTTATATTCCCTTATTGTTTTTTTTTAGGGTCATAAAAATTTTATTGTTTCCTGATATGTATACAAACAATTATATATTTAATTACAAAAGAGCAACCAATGTATACAATTGTATAAACCAAAATTCTTTGCATAAGCCCTGTATAATGTGCTAGTCAAACCTCAGTAAGTGTTCTTCTTTTTTGACATAAAACCCCTTCCTTCCTGCTACTTCTGTCGAAGTTCTGAATTTGGATAGGTCATAATGGGACCTGGGATGGAATGATTCTGACTTTTGCGTCAAAATTCTCTCTTGAAAACGATGAAAAATTCAACACTTTTTAAAAACATTCCAAATAATTCATTTGTTTAATTATTACATATAAACATTTTTTTAAGTCAGAATTTTAACTTTAACTTAAACAAATTATGGTGGAAATTTCTGGTGAAATTAAGTTTGATGGGTTCAAACATCTTTAATGAAGAGAGTGGGTGCGTTCTGATCATTGTCAATCATACCTGTAAAAAAAAGTATCCAATTTTGGCCGAGTCTTTCCCAACTAAATCCCAATTTCAAAAAATCCCTGATTTTTTCCGGGATTTTGAAATTGGGGTAACTTAGGAGGGAGGGGGCATTACTTTCCTTCCTAGATTCTCACCCCACTTGTACAGATGATGTGCTGGATGGGAAGTTAGCAGGGAGAACAAAGCCCCCTGCCTCCTAAGTTAGCCAGCTACTAAATAGAAGGGAGTTAATTCTTCCAATAATGGAAGTTACATCAGTGACATCACATCATGTATTTGTAATGAGGAAGTGTCGGCCCAAATACCTGAAGTGACATTAGTGACATCCCATCATGTATTTGTAACGAGCAAGTGTCGGCCCAAATACCAGAAATGATGCCAGTGACATCACCTCATGTATTTGTAACAAGGAAGTGTCAGCCCAAATACCGCAAGTGACGGTATTTTTTCCATTTTTGCCATTGCTCTCCTTTTGATTAGTACTTACAACTTTAAATCATTCACAGGTATCTCACATTATATTTTTATTGTGTCGTATAAGTGGTGGTACTTAGCCTGCATTGTGTTTTCTTTGTTGAAGGTTTGTATAAGGATATTATTTGTAGACAGAATCCTAGAAGCCCGTTGACATACAGCATCACATATAATCTGTCTATAGAAGAAAAGATTTCTTGTAAGCTCAGCCTGCTGTGTAAGAAGTGTATTTGGCATAATGATAGAAAAATGTAGCTGTAAGGTAGAATGTAGCAGTGTGCTAGAATCATGCTGGGTATTGTTAGAGAAGGCAAAATATTTTAACTGCTGGAATAGTTATCTCTTTAGGAAGCTTTTCTTACATTTTGCTTTGTAGGTATAATCCGATTTCCAGGTTGTAAACTCACACAAACATTATAATAACACAAAGTCACTATAATAAAACAAAACTGATACACCCACTTCCCTTGAGAAATTTTCAATACTCGCCCTTCACCTGTATTTTTAGTACTTATCTGTCTTGCAGTATAGGAAGTCCCAGTGGTGTCTCTAGATTTAAGCAGTGTACAGACAGCTCGATATTCGAGCCGTCCGATGTACCCTGCAGCAGTGTGATGATGTCATCACGCTGCTGTCAGATTTCGGCTGTGCTGGGGAGAGACGGCTCTGCTCTCCCCAGCTCAATCGAAGCTTTGCCTGGAGATGATCAGTCTCTAGGGAAAGCATCGGACATCAGCCGTATTAACGGACATGTCCGATAAGGCTGTTTTCAAACGGGATTGATTTGTCCAGCTCGAAAACAGCGGTGGTTTATTTTAAATTTGCTCAGCCCACTGCAAGCATTAATCATGCACCATGAATAAAGGGATGTCAAGGATTCACATCTAGATCCTGGGGAGGTGCTGCAGGAACAGGCAGATAAGTCCTGACATATGCAATAAATCAGAGACTGTACCATTCACTAAGGGGGCATGGGCAAAGACTGTAAAGAAATGTACCAAGAAAAGCACTTTGCTTGCCAACTAGTAAAACAAATGTAATTACAGTTAGCCAAAAACTAGAAATATTTTTAGTTTATTATACTGTATGCAAATCTATTACCTTCAACATTAGACCAACAAAGTACAAACTGCCTTTCTATCAGCTCGAACCACTCTGTCATTCTCCTCTGACCGCTGGCATCAACAAGGCATTTGTGTCCACAGAACTGCCGCTCACTGGATGTTTTCCCGTTTTCAGACCATTCTCTGTAAACCCTAGAGATGGTTGTGTGTGACAATCCCATGAGATCAGCAGTTTCTGCAATACTCAGACCAGCCCGTCTGGCACCAACAACCATACCACGTTCAAAGTCACTTATACCACCTTTCATCCCCATTCTGAAGCTCAATTTGAACTACAGCGGTTCATCTAAACCATGCCACCATGTGCATCAACGAGCAGTTGGCTACATGGCTACAATGCACTTGACACGCTGCATAACCTTCACTTGCAATTAAAGCAGATGTTAACTATAAAAAAGAAACATTAACAAATAAACATATACACATAACTTACCTACATCTAGTCTTCATTCAGGGACAGCGACCCCTACAAAAAAAAAATACTCACCTTTCATGCCTTCTTCTCCTTGTGCCCCGTGCCTGGAGTGGCCGATCCTCCAGACTACAAGATGAAGGAGCAAGACTCCTGCACCATGGCGGCATGTCACGGGGGGGGGGGGGGGGGGGGGGGGGGGGGGGGGGGCGTTGCTGAATTATAATCATTTTACCAGGTTAGTTTTTAAAATTTGACCTCCCATTTGCCCTATTATCTGCACCATAGAAGGTAGATGCGGAGGTGGTAGGTCTACTTTAATTCTTAGCAGATGCCAGATTCACTTCTTTATCAATGTGTCTCGAAGTCATAAATAAGTCAGGAGTGTAATACATCACTTAGAATTCCCAGCTTAGTTGCAGACCAGATGTGAACACAACATATCCCGATTCACACTTTTGACTGCTTCGATTTTTTAGGTTTGTGGGTCACTTATCCCATTTATTTATTGTCTGGTGCACCTGGAGCTGGTATGGAGCATCTGTTTTAGTAGACCTAATGAAAATAAAATATTGATGACATTTTGTAGAAAAGGATGACCAGAACAATCATTACTCTGTGTTTAAAATTGCCAGATTTGCAATTTAAAAATAAACCAATGATGTCATAAAGACAAAAATAGTGTTATTCATTTTTCACACCATACAAGAGCATTTCAATATATTTATTATATATTCAATTTCCCATATGTTATCTCCCCATGTAGTGCACTCCCTGTGTTGGCTTTATGATGCATTCTTAAAGGACTATTCCACTTATTCGCTATGACATTACTGGGAGTATGTAAGCTACGGTAAGCCACATTAAATGTACATCTACCACTTGTGTTTTTAATAGTTTTGCACTGGTCAAAAGCTAAATCTTAGAAGGGGCAGAGGTCAATCTTATACACTTAAGGTGGCCACACAAAGGTCGATGTTACCGTTCAATCAACTTAAAACTATTGATTTTTAAGTCGAACAAACAGAAATCTATTTCTGCTCACCTGATACGATCAACCAAAGTAATCCAAATGGATCAAAAAATCTTTGAAAAATAATCGGTTGTATGTCATGTTGGTATGGATTTATGATCGATTTACAATTGAACTATGGAGCGCATAGTGTATTACTATAGGTTGTATTGCAACCGTAGTGCAGACGATCGTAATCCGAATGATCGATTATGCTGTGTGGTAGTACGATTGTTCAATGTTCAGCAATCGATTGACGTTCAAATTGCACAAGGGGTGGGCTGAAAGGAAAGAATTGGGTGGGGAAAGGGATTTACAGGTCTGTTACCTTATACTGATGAATATCCCCCGCACCTCACCAAATAGGCCTATGGGTTTAGACACACTTAAGCCGGGCACATGCGGCTTGACTTTCCTCCAGATCGAGAAAGCTCGACTGCTGCAGACTAGCTGGCCCAATATCGAGCAGCAGCACTTCTGTGTCTGCCAGCCGGTCTGATACTTTGAAAGAGGACCCTCATCTATCGAGCTCTGTGAATATGCACGACGCTCAATTGTGCTCAAATCTATTAGGAGATTGAGCCGTGAATGTCCAGCTTTAGGGTCTAACTTGTTATGCCACTTATATGTCTTATTTCATGCCAAGTGTCTTCAAAGTGTGCCTCCAATTGTCTTAACTTTGCTGTACTGCTGGACTACACTTAAGATGGCCATACACCTTTAGATCTCTCTATCATATATCCTTTAGATCTGCCAACATCTATGTAGTGTAGGCAGGGGTGCATATAACTTTTTTTAGTGAGCTTCTCAGATGAGTACCAGGAGATGGTGTTTGGTACTCACCCCATATGTAGGGTGCTCTTTCTCACTGTCCTCTGCATCAGCTTCCTGCAAGGTAGATTCTGCTGCAGATGGACCTCCCTGTTCCTGAGCCTCTGATTAGCTGTCTCCATCCTCAGGTCACCAGCTGGCTTTGGGTCACATGTAACTCTCACAGTACAACACGTTTGAACCCCCAGATCTCATACCTCAGTTGTACAACCCTGAAATTTTCTGGCTTAGTAACTAACCAATGAGACTGCCAGCAGTCCAAATGTCAACCTTTCATAGTCATATTCCAACTGTTACACAGTGCTTTTCTCTTGTCAGCTTTTACTCTTACATATGCCTACTCTGACTTTCATCCCCCACATCTCCAACACCATTAAAAATCCCTTTTATTTTTTGTATTATTTTTACAATACCAATATCACACCCCTAACTGCAACCTTTCATAGTTATTAATGTTTCCTTATGGTTATCCAAGTGACATAAATTGTATACATTTAACATTTAGCTGCGGCCGCCCAGACACGGAGCGCCTCCATGTTGTTAGTACGCAAATGAGCTTTATAACAATAATGCAGGTACGCAGAGCTTGTTTTGGCCCCTTTTGAGTACTGCTTATGTGCACCCCTGAGTATAGGGTCCTCTGTGATTGAACACAGGTAAACTTGATTGTTTAGAAAGTCCCTCTTATTACATGGTTTTGGTAAAACAAAAGGAGATCTAAAGAAAATCTGACAGAGAAAAGACCTTTAGAGATCTCAGAGTTTGAGGAGATTTTTAGGTAAATGTAGGACCTGGAATTTTAGAAAGATCATATGACAAGAACAGGTAATTGGGTAATTGTAATGCTTTTTACAGATGAAGCAGAAAATACATATAGACTAGGTCAAGTGTGTTTTAAACCTTTCTCCTCCTGTCTTGAAGTTTTCAAGGTTGTCAATTTTGGCCAAGGAACACCATGCAAAGTATTTCATTTCCTTTTCATGACAAATATCTAGTTCATTGTATAAATGTATGCTATGAAAAATGAAAGAAGCTATGGGAGTCTTTTTTTTACATAAAAGTAGCAATATCAGATGAATATTGTTCTTTTTATCTTAAGGCACCTCTGTTTTCAGACTAAACCAGAACATCGGTGCCCAGCATGGTGCGAGTTTCAGTGAAACCCCAACCAGTCCAACCTCCATAGAAATTGCTTCCTGAGAATGATGAGAGAACATACAGGGACTGTTGCTGCTTTCATGTATCACTGTATTGATTACCTGCTGTTTAATGGCCTGTGTGACAAAAGGAAGGCAAAGAATTCAAAAACAACAGGTAAAGAGCTATTCTGGTGCAGCCTTTTGTAAAAGTTTCAGCAAAATCTTAGCAATAAGAAAACAAAGGTCTGTATTTTTTTCTTTTTTGTGATATAACATGAAGTCCAACTCCTCCAAAGGCTGATTTCTCAGTACTTCTTGTGAATCATCTTTTATATGGTACACTGTTGATCAAAAGTTTTTCTTCCAAATGCTTTTAATGGAACAATGTACTCATAACATTACAAAATTTAAAGTTATTCTACAGGTGATTTGCAAACAAGTACATTTTATACTTTTTATTTACAGGTTATGATTTTTTTGTGTTCTAATAAAATCTCTATTATCCAGACAAGGCTTCTCTAGGACAAGGGTGCTGTCCCTCCATTGGTTTTAGATGCCCCTGTGTATATATATGTATATGTATATATATATATATATATATATATATATATATATATATA
>CM070036.1:22433885-22459554 GCA_036250615.1 Ptychadena robeensis | reverse complement strand
TGCTGTTCACAAACGCTGTCCATCTAATCTGACTGAGCTGGAGCTGTTTTGCAAGGAAGACTGGGCAAGCATTTCAGTCTCTAGATGTGCAAAGCTGGTAGAGACATACCCTAAAAGACTGTAGAAGCACCTTTTGCTTCAATTACAGCTGCCAAAGTATTGACTCAGGGGGCTGAATAATTACGCACACCCTACTTTTCAGTTATTTATTTGTAAAAAAATTTTTGGAATCATGTATAATTTCTGTTCCACTTCTCGAGTGTACACCACATTGTATTGGTCTTTTTACGTGGAATTGCAATAAAATTGAGTCATGTTTGTGGCTGTAATGGGACAAAATGTGGAGGGGGACTCGTCCAGTCATAAATATGTATTCATAAACCCTTAAGGTCCAATAAAATGTTGATAAATGTATGGAAGAACAGGTAGACATTTATTTTGTTCATATTAGTAGATTGATTGATGTATGGTTACAAATAAAGTCCCAAAAAGGTCAGGGTTTGTTTTATCCAGTAATATATTAGCATGTTGTTGTCATATAAAAGTAGTTTTTAGTGGAACAAACCAATAAGAGATGTGGGAGACCAGGATTTCCAGGAAGGGTTTTGTCTTTGGGGCAGCGACAGAGCAGAGTATATGCTTCCTCTGATATAACACAGACCATTTATTTCTTAATGGAGACTATCTCACTTTTCCAGTATGATACAGTATTACAGTGCTGCATAAAACATTCATGTAGACTTTCCAGATTCTTGCAGCCTTTCTAGAGAAATGAATATTTCATACATTAGTGGACCAGAGTAAAACAGAATTAATGAAACAGTTTAAAGAGCTCTGATCAGATCAGAGAAGGACTTTGTTAGAAGCGACCATGTTGTAATGTTGTTAGTAACAGAATATTCAGGACTATCCAGACAGCCAAGGCTGCAATAGCAGAATAACAAATGATCAATTTAAATGCTGTTTCAAAAAAAATGATCAATTAAAAAAAATGAATGGCATAAGATAGTAAACCAGATCAAGGTTATACAGAGAGAGGAGCTGACTTGACAACGGCTGTTTTTGGGTGGTTCCCCACATAGGGTTCACATGGGGGCACTTTGGATTTCTGTAATCTGTGTACTTTGTAGTGAAGTGATTTTACATTTCTGTGTATATATTCTGTGTATATGTGTATTCTGTAAATAGACTATCAGATGCAGCAACTTTATGTATATTCTTTTAAGAGTTTGTTACTTTTCTGTAGCGGCTGCCAGGAGATGAGGTCATGGCTTCTCTTTCCCTCACTTTTGCTTTGATTTTCTGCCCAGTAACTGTAAATACTCTCCCTTTGGGCAGAGTCTATAAATTTACCCTTTGAATGTTTTCCTGGGCTTTTTGCCAGTAGTCTGCTGCTTCTATTCTGGGTCCCCCACCGGCCATCTACTTAGTGGTGCACAGGCTGACCCCCCTCCATGTTGAATGACAGGGATCCCCTTTGGACCTGGGCAGCCCTTTCATCATCTTGCCCAAGTGGATGGAAGCAGATTTCAAGAGGTGCCTGAATGGCCAGGGTGAGACACAGGATTCCTCCCTTTTCTGCCTCCACTGAACCACTTGTGCTACTTACTACTCCTTCTTTCTGGGTAAAGCACATTACACATACACATTTAGATCAATCCATACAGTTTCCTTGAGATCTACCAACAACTATGTAGTGCTGGGTCCTCCCTAATAGAATACATAGTTATTGGAAGGTTTAGAAAGGTCCTCATATTACACGGTTTTGGTAGAAGAAAAGTTGATTGTACAGAAATTGTATGGTAAGATGTATGGGGGATTTAAGAGAGCCATCAGTCTACATCTTCCTGAGCAGCTGGTTAGAACTGTATGGAACTGTAGTCCCTACTCTTTGAACCCCATCCCTGCCTACAGGTGATGGTTAGGTTCATGAACTTGTGAATACTCCCTATAGTAAACAGTTAGCCGCTAACCAGGTGTGTGGACATTTGTTTACTGTGTACAAGCCGTGTGTGACAGAGTTTAAACATAGGCATCTGAAAAGAACCTGGTTGCTCCAGTGAAGTTACGCTGGGCAACGCTACATCTTCAATGGCCATGTGAAATCAGTCTGGCAAGATATTATTGTTGAGAGAAGGCACTTTTGGCCAAGACTGTTCCCCAGTACATCATATAGTGTTATATGTATTTTACACTGAATACCACTCTCACCCTTTTTCTGTTGTTTTTTTTTTCTGCATGGGTTGGGTGGTCAGCCTTAATAATGCCCATGGTCTTGTGATGCACTACAAGCAAATAATGAATAATAATGAAGGCATTAGAACCATGTAATCCTGCTAATTACTCAGGGGTGGACGCACACGCCTTCAGTTTCTGGGCTCCAATAAAGGTCCACTTTTTTCATAAAATTGTTCAAAATAGTCTAAAGTTTTATGTTGGAGTCTGGACTGAAATTCCTCTTTATAACCGGCTTAACCTATTTGAAGTTTCCTATAAAGTATTTACACATTTTTGTTTCCCATGGTTTCAAGCCTTTTTCCAATTTGATCCAACTTACTGCAAATTACTGAAAATCCAATATCCAATGTACTGGGGGTTTTATTCTAGAACATAGTTGTCGTTTTCAGATTCAACACAAGTTAATCAAAAAAGTGATATTTCTATTACTGTTTGACTCCTTAGGGTACCTCACTCCCAACAAAAAAAGCTTTAAGGCCCCCATACACGTGTCGGATTCCCACCGGATTCCGGCACGATCGATTCCGGGCGCGTGCACGCGAAACGATCGTGCCGGAATCGCGTGCAGCCCACCTTGTCCGATCGTTCGCGTCCGATTGATCGGGGGCTCAGAATCGGATCCGACAGAGAACCAACATGTTGGTCTTTCTGATCCGATTCTGCACACATCAGGGGGAGTTGCCATTTGGGAAGTAAGTGATCGGACATGGAATCGTCCAGGAATCCGTGGGACAAGGTGGTATGCAGCGATCGGATACTCTTAATTGGCTGATTGATCGGAGCTCCGATTCCCGCTGAGATCGCCGGAATCAATCGGGTGAGTGATCAATTGGCCATGGAATCCGACACGTGTATGGCTAGCTTTAGACCTGGCTCACACCTTATCCATCTTTATGTGCATTGGGCAACACATGTTAACACATGTGGACAAACCCATTAGATATTATGTGTAAGCATTTAACATGTAAGCATTTGTAAAGCCCCCCATACACGCTTCAAAAAGCTGGACACCCTTTGTGTGCCGGCTTAGATTGATTGGTGGCCAATTTCTGGCCAAATTTAACATTTAATCGAATTGTGTATGGGGGGCTTTATACCTGGTTCACTCTAATCATCTTTCCATTTTAATGCATTTTCACGTGAACAGGCCCTTTGCATATGATCACTCGGATATTCGCAATGGCGGATATTGCTCATATTATGCTTCAACGTTGTTTACCGGCATACATTGAACATATTTGTGCGCATTGCAAATGGATTTGCGCAATATGCACAGTGCTAGTACTGGCTAAGATCACAGAATGAAGAAGAGAAGCTGTAAAGCCGGTTTGCGAATCATTGCGAACAGATACGCGCAATGGAAGGCAATACAATACAGTTGAATCAAATTTTATGAATTTTGAATGTTCCTTAATATATTTGCGAATAAACGCGACCTTGAATATACCATATGCTGCTCAACACTATGTGTAAGAATGGATAGGTTGAATGGATAGATGAACCAGGCCTTATGGTGGGCACTATGCTATAAAGACAGACCACATTCTAGTCCAGGTCTAGCTGTGGGTAGTAATGGACATTTATTGTCAACACATTTCCATATAACTTGAATGCTTGAGAAGTCTTCGCTGCCATTATATTTCTGGTAAATCTGCAGTAACGTTTACCCAGTCTTTGAGTTGAAAGTGTTCTGAAACAAACAGTTGCATGTATGCATATTTAGCCTACCTGTATAGTAATCCTATATTTTATTTTGGGAGAATGAAGGCTTGTGTTGTGTCCACTGCTGCTTTTGCCCCACTGCGGACTCGCGTCCTGTTTTCTCAAATACTGACAGCCTGTATACTGGAGAATTACCTTCTCAAACATTTATTTTACTGCATGACAATATCTGTTTAATGTTCCCATTTTCTGAACTGTGGACCCCAGAGTATGATAATATGAGAAAAGCTGGAAGTTCTGTGCTCTGGGAAAACCCATCTCTAGTAAATTAGTCCATTGAGACACTAAGCAGACATCATTTTCACATTTGCTGATGAGCTAGGAAGCTGTACCATGGACGCTAATTAGGGAATTGACAGCTTTTTCTTCTACAGTGTCTACGTTCTTTGGCTTTTTGTATGCTTGGTCACAAGTCGGACAGGAAAGGAGCGATCTGATATAGACACAGGATATGAAAATGAGCTTGCAGTAAATTTTTATTCGTCTTTATTTAAAATGATTACATATTGTATATGTAATTCAGGGGCAAAGGGTGAAGCCTTAATAAATACTCTAAAATGTGGATATAACAAAATTATTATGTGTATCATTTCATACACTTGCTGTCAGGCGACCGTCCTAAACTATTATGTAAAACATCAAAAGATATAGAAAGGGACCCTTTTTTAAATCTCAATCTCCCTTTCTTTATCTATAGCTTTATGGGTGTAAACTTGAATTGGTGGTTCTATTTCTAAAGCTGGGAATAGACGGTACGATTTACTGTCTATTCCTTATCCGATTCTCTGCATTAGGAGCGGGCGTGATGACGTCATCACGCCCGCCTGCTAGTGCTGAGAATCAGACGGCACTCTTTATGTGCAGCTCATAACTTCAGCTGGGGGCAGCCGTCCCCTGCCGAACTAATGGGATCGGGTTAAAATTTTCCATCCTGTTTGATAACTGTGTGATCTGACAGGACGGCTGATTTTAACCCAATCCTCGTTGGTTGCTGCATCCAAATCCTGAACGACCCGATCCTTTAGGGATGCAGGAGCGCGCATGGCATCAGTTTGGGGATGGGATCGTGCAGGAATTGGACCGTGTATGCCCAGCTAAATGTTTATCTTTCAAGTTAAAGCTCAGAAAGCGGTTTTGCATGTTTTCATTATTTTTACCATTGATTATTATATCAGATTTTTTTTAAAACGGTAACGATATACAGTACACCCTTGAACTTCATTCCTTCCCATTGGTTTGCGTGTATGTCAAGATTTTTGACATAAAAAAATATTAAAATACCCATAATGTGTTTTGAACTTGACAAAGCACCCCTTACCTCACATTTTCATAATAAATGTGAAATGTGTTATTTTACCCCAAAAAACTATAAATTTCCTGATATTCTCACCAAAAAGTTTATATGTGTAGAGCTTGCTAGAAATAAAAATTTGTAGCTGACATCTTCGGCTTTCAGGAAGAGAAGACCAGCAATCTAGCAGTGTCCTTTCCTTCCTTGGAAGTGTCTGTAGCTTTTTTGTCCTGCTAACTGTTAGATGGTCCACTATAATATTCTGTATTTATTTGTGAGATTGGTCACATGATTCCATGGAAGTCAGTGGTCACCTAAATTCAATGATTTAAGCTGGGAATAGACGGTATGATCTATTCCTTATCCGATCCTATGCAGTAGCAGGCAGCGTGATGACGTCATCATGCCGGCCTGCTGATGCCGAGAATTGTACGGCACTCTGCATCTGCAGCTCATTAGTTCGGCTGGGGGCAGCCGTCCCCAGCTGAACTAATGGGATCGGACTAAAATTTACCATCCTGACGGATCTCGATCGGACAGAATGGCTGTTTTTAGCCCGATCCACGTCAGTTGCAGCCTCAAATTCCTGCACGACCCGATCCTTAAGGGATGTGGGAGCGCGCACGGCATCCGATCGTAGATCAGATTGTGCAGGAATTGGTGCATGCATGCCCAGCTTTAGACCGTTGTCCCAATACTTTGGTGAAATTATATATAGGTATTCCATGTTACAGCTGTGAACTATAACACACTATAAAAGATTTGTTCCAGGATTGTGCTGAGTACAAGCACACAGCAATGGCTCTGTCCTGCCTAGAGCAGCAAGATTTTCATATTCAGATTATCTGGGACAGCTAAGTGTGGTAGTTTGCATAACATTTTATATTATCGCTACTTATACATTCTGGCTCTTGAGGTCCTGGAAATGGATACAAGATTTCCAGTTTTATAAAAAAAAGTCTTTATTATTATTAGGGTCATTAGTTTTTTGAAAGTGAATGAACACAATTAAAATTGTTACATAAAAATGAATAGTAAGTAAGTACATCAGTCACGATAATTAGCTTATTATCCCAGACTGCACACCGCAGCATCCCAGGCAGACAGTCCCATGTCCATGCCTGAGTGGTCAAATGGTCAAGTATATTAGCAACCGCATGAGCCATAGAACCAACATATGACACATATGTGAAAGATGCTCTACGTAGGGGGTATCAGTATGTCAAATGCAATATGATACACTGCAAGTGTAAAGTTGTTTTACTTCCATTCCCTAGTGTTTTGTAAATTTACTATAATAATCATTAAAAGAAGTACCATCAATGCTTTTACTTTTTAAACTAATTATAACACAGTTTCAGCCTAATACAGAGTGACTGATGAGGGAGTGCAGGATTAGGTAAGTAGAACGTTTTTTTCTGCCTAATAGGTAATTAAATCTTTTAGTGGGGGTGGAGGACCCACGTAAAAATTTTTTCCATTTAAAATTTTATTGTAGAATTAAGTAGGTTTACAATAGAAAATAAACCTTATTAGGGTACAATAAGGAAGAAAAATGAGGGGGGGGGGGCAGTTACAATGTGAAATGTAGAATGAATATTGGGTACAGTAAACAAAGTGCAGTGTTCTTACAGGTTGTACACAGAAGCTTCAAACTCAGATGTGGATTCAAAGTAATGTCAACACCTTCACATTTTTATAAAGGATTTGACTCTATCCATTTTAGTTTTCAATAATTCTTCCATTCCATGGTTCATTCAACCACTTACCATCAGGGTCTTTACCCACACATAGCAGCTCAAAGTGGGTTTGGGTCTGTGAATAGTGATGTGAAGAATATAATGATGTATTTGATGATGTATTTGTAAATATACCCACCAAGGCATGGGGCTATCCTTGGCCAGGGATTCTAAATCATTTGTCTGAAATTTTACCTTCTGAGAAGAATTGCAGGGGTGTGTAGGGAAGTGTCCTCTTTCCAGTATGTAAAGAAGGAGATTTCACAGCCCAGGAAAAACTCATGGTTCCTGCCCAGACTGCTCCCATACACATCAACTTAATTCAATAAACATTTTTGTTGATTGATTGAAAATCTGTGACAGCCCACAGGGTTAGATCAACCTAAAACAATTAAAATTGGGAAAAAAAATATTGAAAAATGACTGGACATGCTGGTAAATTTTATTGGTTGTATTGAAATTCATTACACTTTTTAGTCGATCCCAAAAAAGTTGATCAAATATCTGTTACTACAGTTGGCAAACATACAATCAATCACCAATTTCCCTAACCCCCCAAAAATTATCTTTTTAAGTTGATTGAACAGAAAATCTAGACGTGTATGGGGGGGCTTTAATTTATAAAGAATGCATAGTAGCCTTTATAGTAGGATGAAAAAGCATCATTGGCCAAAGCAATCCCTGTCAAACCAGAAAGAGAAGACAGCAATAGAACGTAATTATCCACACTTTCAGGGTCCTATGGGCGCCAAACGTCTGTGTTTTCTAAATACCAATCACTTTTCTTTTTTTGAATCCTGGGATATGAAATGCAAGTTCTATGAGGATCCATTGCAACCATTATGTACACAGTATATCCCAAGTGGTGTGATTAGTTGATGCATGAAGCCAGACACACAGAAGTGATTATATTTCCTTCTCGTAGAAGCAGAGAGTGAATATGAATGCAGCATGGATCTCATCAGGCACAGGGCTTGATTGAAGGATGTATTTACGTTCCAAAGGACTGCATGACTGTAAATGAGGATAGGAAGGTTGGTGGGGTGTGATAAAACATACTAGTCTGATATATGTCTTGCTAGTATAAAAATGTCAGGGTGTGAAAGGTACGCATGACTCAATTATTGGCTAATTACCTCAGATGATCATCCATAGAGCTGGCACACTGACATGAACTGAGGTGTGTGTCTGACACTGATTGCAAGACCACATATATTCTTCCTGGGAAAAGTCACAATTCTATATATGCTATTCTATATATATATCAATCTCACAAGCAACAGCTCGTCTGCCACTAATGATATCCTATTAGCTCCTTCCAGGAGAAAATTCCAACACACACATTCTGACCCGCAAAATAACATCAGATGCTTACTTGATGACATCTCATCACTTGTCTTGAACTTTCCAGGAATAGTTTAACAAGTACTCTAGTGTATACTAACACCCAACAACTAAAACAGTTTAAACCCCACTTTTCATAGTAACCCATATCTGTAGATAGACCCTTGTAGGTAGACCGATCAATGTTCTACTGTTTGAAATATATATAACAGGATTCCTCCTATTGTGAAGAATTTATTGAAATCACCCTATGCTCTTCTTTTAGCATATTATTCTATGAACATAGAACAAGTGGCTACTTTGTGTAAATATGGGCAATGAGATTATGATTTTTTTACAAAAATTCAACCATTTCGATGATTTCAAGTTAATTGCAAAGCCCCTGACCATGGTATTATCATCAAACTTGCTGGAGATGTAGAGAAGGGTTGGGTGTATACTACAAAAAAGTATGTCTTTAACACAAATAGTTTTTGCATAAATTAAGTTCAAAGTCATGTCAAAATTTTGACTTTGATTTTGATTTTAATTTATGCAAAAACTGCATGTGCTAGAGCAAAACAGTTTTTTTTCCAAACGTTCCCACAACCCTCCTCTACAGCTCCAGCAATTTTGGTGATGATACCATTTTCAGAGGCTTTGCAATGCAGCTAGTCGAAAAATTCACAAAGTCACCTGGTCGAAAAATTAAACCATTTAGTTACCTGACCATATTAAATTGTGTAGTAAAATGTAACACTGGCTTGTAGGACTGGTTAGAAGTTCAAGGGAACACAAAAACTAGTTTATCAATGAGGGGGTCCAACTGAAGGTTTTACATAATTTCTTATTTGATGGGACCACGTCTGGGGCAACATTGAGCACTAGTGCCTTGTGGGGGGAGGTGGTACATAAATACACCCCTAACTGCCCCCTCTTGTTCTCCAGAGACCTACTAATGAAATACCCACTCATAACATTATCACATGCCCATCTACAAGACTTCTCTAGGGCCGCTTCTACTCTCTGGAACTCTCTCCCTTGCCCCCTCAGACTTGCCCCTACCTTCGGTACTTTTAAAAAAGCCCTGAAAACCTAGCTCTTCAGTCTAGCCTACCCATCTTCTCAGTTCTAATATCACCAACATGCCTATCCCACCCCCTGCCTATCATAACCTGTACCTGTGTGTTATCTTGTATGGCATCTCAACTCTAATTTATTGTACAGCTCTGCGTAATATGTTGGTGCTGTATGAATAAAAGTAAATAGCATGAAAGCAGTTTTCTATGAAGAATACTGCTTTCAATTTGCACCTATGTACTAAATCTTGCTCAAATAATGTCACTGGTGCCCCAGATGTGCCCATTTGCAGTAACCCTTTTTTCCCTGGTGTGATTTCATCACACTTTTAAGGAAAGTAAAAGTTATGTGTCAAACTTATACAAAAGAGGCAGTAAAAGTGCTTCGTGCACATGACTATAGTCCCTACAAATCAAAGGTATTTAAGACATTTTATTGAGTTGCATTGAGGCTGTGCATAACGGAGAATGATGATTGATTAAAACCATGATTGATTAAAACCAACCAAGCCATCTCATTTATGTTGGTTTTCCAACTTAATTTCTATAATTCTGTGTCTGATTTGGGATGTTGGCAATAAACATACCTATGGTCCAGTGCCCATAATAACATAACAGTAATTTTTCAGATTTTGCATACTGTTCAAGTTCAATTAACAGGCAGAGTTTGACTTAATTTTTAGAAAAAAGTTCTTGCTCTTCTTCGTATATATGAGATATGACCAGGGCAGGTTCAAATAAAAGTTAACAAAATCAGGTGCCTTTTTGTCAAAAGATTTCTGTAAAGGGCAGCAAATCTCTTGGATCAGAGTGGAACTCTTGGTTCTTTTTTTCTGCTTTAATTTGTAATATTTCACATTTAGAAAAACCTTTCCAGATTTTCCTATTTATTAGGCATAATCAAGTTATGTTTCTGCCATGTTTCTGCAATCTTAATGCAAGAAGGCATGCACTCTTTTTAGAATCATACAAACCCACATAGTGAGGGTTGGTTAAAGATAAGCTGCAGCTTCTACAAACTCATCAGTAAAAAAAAAAAAATAATATTACTAAACATTATTAATACAATGAAAACCTTTCAAGAACCTTAACATTGAACATTCCTATAACCTATTGTAACAAATACTGATGTGCGTGTGTACTTTGGTCATTTTTAATTACATACCAAGTAACATTCAAAAAATTACCATAAAAAGGTATTGATAGGTAGACATGGAGCACATGCAGTCTGCTTAAATATTGAGTATTTCTACTAGGCATTAGCCCAACTAAACCCTTTATGCCAATATGTTTACCCTACATGCTCACTGATAACTCCATACTTTCCCTCCCATACAAAAAGCATGAAGTTTTTGTGCAAGTTTGTGTGTTTGACAGTTGAAGTTGTATCGTGTGGTCTAATGTAGTGCGCAACTCACATGACCAGGTCTTTTCGGATGGATGTCCTCTGTCCTTTCACCAAACACGGATCACACTCCGAATAAACCCAGCCCAGGCAGCTGGTAAGAGCTATGTACAGTATTAAAGGAGTATATACATACAGACACCAATGGAAATATAGGGGTGCCTACCCTGGGGTGACCTTAGGGCAGTAACCACGTAATCAGGGGGCATATGGACAAGGGCGGTCGTAGAACAGTGGATAACTACTCCCACACCACAAGCCACAGGGACTTTCCCAACACTTTGGGCAGGTGTCCAGCTGCTCATTAGAGAAGTAAATGCTGTGAGTAGGCAGGAATTAGGAGAGTGATTGATTAGTTAAATAGCTCCACCTCAAGGCTCTCAACTGGTGAGCATGTAGCAGCAAGTTAAACAAATACCTAATTCCGTGGACCCTCCCCTTCCATTGACCTGTGGTAAGATACTGCCATGTATGCCTATATGTAAACTAAAAAGTAGGTTAGTCTTAGACTGGCAGTACCTGTGCATCTGCTAGGGAACATAACCCAAAAATGTGTGTGTGCAGGGGGCAACCCAACAATATGAAACACCAATACCTGCAAAATAAAAGGTTAACCAGCATACAGTTGATTGGCAATAAATCCCAGGTTTGTAGAAGAGTGGACCCACAAAAGGGGAAAAGACATGTATTCAGTGGTAAGACATAAATTGCTAACCCGCAAGGGGAAACACAGAAGTGCAATTAATTGCCAGTGAAACAACAGATCAATTCCTTGGTTTGCACACCCGAATCAGCATGCTCTATAAAGAATATGTGTATTAATTAACCCTGTCCTTGCAAAAAGGTTCCAGCAACTTGTAAACAACAAGGGACCTACACCAGCTATAATAAAGCGCCATACAGCAGTTTATTCACATCACATTATATAAAGTTTTGTGGCCCTTTCTCGGGTCATTACAAGGCTATTAAGAAAGAAAATATAAGCAGCGTATTGACTGATCTGTTCTTTTGCATCAGTCATGAATTTTTGTCTAGCTGTCAACTTTTTGCATTATATTGTTAATGATGGAGAGAATGAAAGATCGTCAGTCAGCTCATTTATAGCCTGCACATAGAGTGTTAAATAGAAAACCATATGGGGTTTTCCCTAGAATACATTCTAGTAAGCAACGTATTGGCACGCAGCGGTATATTAAATCATGTATAATGTTATAAATAGGAGTAAGCAGCTGTAGGAGGCAGAAGTGCCCAGTCACCCGGGGGCTGTAATCAGACAAAGTGAATACAAAAAGATATTCTAAGATAGTGACATCAGCTTGGAACAAAATTATAAGACTGTCTAAAAAATGTAAAGTGGCTCCAAAGATAAGAAAACTGAATGTATGTGGCTCTACATCAGTAGCAGAGAGATGTTCCCCCTGCTACTGATGTGTTAAGCAGAGTTCCATGCTCTCTCTGCTAGTCAGTGCATGGAGCTTTGGCTGGAAGAGCCAGATTCTTTTTAGCATGGTAGAAACATGGCTATATTACTGAGGAAATCCAGTCACAACTGTATCCTATAACACTTGGCTTGATAAAGCCATAGGTAGCCTATCTGAAAGAAATAAAGAGCAGTCAGGCAAGGTTTTCTAACCTTCTTAAATGTTTTACTTCAGCATAGTAGAACTATTTCTCATCGTCTGATTTTATTTACTCCTTCACCCCAAATACTGCTGGGCCCAGTTATAGCAGACTGGCCCCAGTTATACAAAAAATATACCAGTAACTACAAATTGGATATGCACTATAAAGTGTAAAATGTAAAAAAAAAAACAATAAAAAACCAGAATCATAGCATTCAGTTTTGATATACCTTTTCCTCATTGTCCTAAGTTTTTGGATTGGAAATAGTGTTGTATGAAACCAGAGAAAAGACTGTTTGCTATGGCATTTTCAGCTAAATAAAATATGTGGAGACAGAAACAGATGATGATAAGTGGAAGTGGCAACACATTATATTGGAGAAGAGGAAAATATATTCCGCAGAGTCTGAAAGGTAGTGTAAGGAAATCGTAATGCTTCCTGAAGCATCAGTATGCTGCAGAGGCACAAAATCGGATTTTCTATATATAACCAATGGACAGTAGATCGATGCTGCATCTAACATTATCTTTTTCTTGCAGTTTATTATATTCACAGATTATCAAGGCAAGTGAATTATAATTTCAAATTGTATTTGAATTAATTTATCTAAATATATCATGAAAAACTAAATTATTTGGTGATACATTTGGAAGCGACTTATAATTCTCAATGTATTTACTCTAGGTATAATGAGTAGCTCTAGGAGAAAAAAATAGAACAATTATAGCTCACTTTTTTCACACCGTTAAAGAGTCTTCTCATTGTGTAAAATCCATACTCCTATTCCCCTGCACTACACAGCTTCCATGAAAAACATCACAATCTGCAGCAGGTACATTCAACTTTATTTTGCACTGTTGGTGCTTTCCATTTGCGCAGCAGACGGGTCCCCCTATTTGCGCTGTCCATGGCCCTCCACATTTGCACTGTCCATGGTCCTCTGCATTTGTGCTGTCCATGGTTTCTCCCTTATAGCATGTGGTCTATGGTCCTCCCCATTGCGCTATGTCCATGGTCATCCCATTTGACGTCTTTGTCCATGGTCCTCTCCATTTGCACTGTTCATGGTCAGCCGCCAAATTGCACTGTCCTTTGGCCTTTCCGATATGCGCTCTGTCAATGGTCCCCCCATTTCTATGCTCCATGGTCTTCCCATTGGCATTGGCATGGTCATTCCCATTTGCACCTGTAACTGTCCTCAGCATTCGATGGCAGTGGCCCATCGCCATTTGCGCTGTCCATGGTCCTTCCATTGCAGTGTTTATGGTCCTCTGCATCTTCGCGTCCATTGCCCTCACCATTTGCGGCTTGTCAATGGTTTCCCCATTCCGCTTGTCCCATGGTCCTCCCCATTTGCACCTATCCATGGGCCTCCCCATTTGTGCTGACCATTGCCTCCCCATTTGTGCTGTACATTGGCCTACCATTGTGCTGTCCATTGGCCCTCCCATCGTGCGCGTCAATGGGTCTCTCTTTTTTTTTTTGACCCCAATTTGTGTGTCCATGGTCTACATTTTACGCTCTTGTGTTTGGTTCCCCAACTTGCACTGTCCATGCTCTCCCCATTTGTGCTGTCAAGAGTCATCCCCATTGCGAGGTTAATGGGTCCCCCAATTTTCGCGTTGTTTTTCTGTCCATGGTTCTCCCAATTTGACACGTTCATGGCTCATGTTTGTGCTGTCCAGGTCCTCCAAGTTGCCTATGGTTCCCAATTATTGCCCACTGTACAGGGGGTCCCTCAACTTTATTTGCACTTTGGTGCTTTCTATTTGCACTGACACGGGTTCCCCCCTATTGCGCTGTACATGGCCCCTCCACATTGCACTGTCCATGGCCCTTCACATTTGCACTGTCCATGGTCTCTGGCATTTGTGTGCTCAATGGTCTCTGCATTTGGGCTGCAATGGGCCTCTGCATATTTGTGGCTTGTCCAGGGTTGGTATCCCTTTATGCATTGGTCTATGGCTCCTCCCCATATTTGCGCTTGTCCTGGTCCTCTCCAATTTGCCGTGTGCATGGTCCTTCGCAAATATGCACTGTCCATTTGGGCCTCCCATTTGCGCTGTCCATCGGTTAAACCACATTGTATGCTCCATGGTCTTCCCATTTGCACTGGTCATGGTCCTCCGCATTTGCGCTGTCCATTGGACTCCGCAATTGCACGCCATGGTCCTTCCCATTTGCACTGTTTATGGTCCTCTGCCATTTTGCTGTCCGTTTTTTTGACCTCCCACATTTGCGCTGTCCATGGTTTCCCCATTTGCACGTCACTGTCCTCCAATTGCAACTGTCCATGGTTTCCCAATTTGACGCCTGTCCATGGTATCCGCATTTGCGTTATGTATCAATTAGTACTCCCCATTTGCACTGATCATGGTCCTCCGCATTTGTCCCCATTTGTGCTGTCCATTGGCCTCCCCATTTGTGCTGTCCATTGGCCTCCCCAATTGTGCTGTCCATGGTTCCCCCAATTTGCGCTGTCCATAGTCCTTCCCATTTATGCTGTCTATGGTTCCCGCAATTGGCACTGTCCATGGGTCCCCCAATTAGCGCTGTCCATGCTCCTCCCCATTTGTGCTGTCCATAGTCATCCCCATTGATCTATTCATGGGTCCCCCAATTTTCGCTGTCCATGGTCCTCCCCATTTGCACTGTTCATGGCTCCATGTTTGTGCTGTCCATGGTCCTCCCATTTGTCTATGGGTCCCCCAATTTGCACTGTACATGGGTCCCCCAATTTGTACTGTACATGGGTCCCCCAATTTGTACTGTCCATGGTCCTCCCCATTTGTGCTGTCCACGGTCCTTCCCATTTACGCTGTCTATGGTGCCCCCATTTGTCTATGGTTCCCCCAATTTGCACTGTCCATGGGTCCGCCCAATTAGCTCTGTCCATGCTCCTCCCCATTTGCCCAGTCCATGGTCATCCCCATTGCGCTGTCCATGATCTAAACTTTTCAGATATTTGTGCTCATTATTTTGGTCTCTTGTTTCCAGTCAAAATGTTCCTGCATATGCATGGCTTACTCTTCTGTGTGACTTTCTCAACTGTTCATATTTCATAGGAATTAGCATTTAAGCTTTGCGATTTTCTTTTGAATTTAATAGCAAGCTGATTTTTAAAGCTTTGCTACCTCCTTAGATTCCATGCAATGCGATGTTTTATCTCACATTGGTTAGAAAGCTGAAAGGGTGGTTAAATGGAGATGAAAGAGTAAAGGATTTTAGGTGGGTAATGGTTTTACCCTCATTTAAATGTTTATTGCTGTGTGTATCTCTTCTGTGCATATTAGTCATGTTTGTCCTGCTTACTGTCATTGGGATTCATTGAGATCACCGTCATGAAGTTTGCATTCTTCACCCATGTGTTCTGTTCAGATTTCCTTCCAGTTGTCTTAATTGTACTCATGTATGCTGTATGCAAAATACATCTGTTTATGTCCAATTTATTATTTATTTATTTATTATTACTCACAATCATTGCTAGCGCCTTCATTAGAAATGACTGATCCTGGGCGTATATAAAATATTTAACATTTTGGTAACTATTTTGAAAAAAAATGTAAATATAAATATGTCATCCATTTTTGTATATTGTTTCATTGCTGTGATGGGACGTATTCTTCCAATATTCATGAATGGATGCATAGTCAGACATAGAGTATGTGACAGGAGTATTTCCCTGAATGCAGCCTTTTTCAGAAAGTCACAAATGCATTAGAATTTCCTTTACATTCATTTTTTTTCTCTAGAGAGAGAGTGAGACCAATTTAGAACAGCCAGGTTGACTTCCAGAGCTCTAAATGGGGTCACGCAGGCAGCACAGGGAAAACAAAAGTGGAGGCAGTAAGCTCTGCGAGCAGACCAACTTCTCCTTGGAGGATGAATGGATTTGCTGAATGTACAATTCAGATAAACTGTTTATGTTATGGAACATCTTAAAATTCCATTTATTAAAAATAGTTTAGCTAATATTCTTAGCAAAAGTGATGATACAGACTCAAGTCAAAGCTTAGTTTCCATTAACATTGAAAAATATATACTGTGGAGCCCATTCGCTGAATTTAGAACACTAGGGAATGTCCGTTAGCATGAATAAATTAATTATTTGTATATGATTTTACATAATTGCATTGCTAAACATGAGCGGGACACACAGTAAATAGTTGACGGCAATAGGTTAGAGATACGTGGGTAACAATAAAGGGCAATCAGGAAGGAAGTGTATGGAAAAATATATAGAACCAGACCTTAGACCTAGTACAACAGAACAGAGGCAGAGGAAATGGGGTTTGAGAATGGATAAAAACATGTGACAGATCAGACTGGGAGTGAGCAGGTGGGTTGGGAAGGCAGGAGGAAAATGAGCATGGAGTGCTGTCAATATGGCTGGGGAAAGTGGAGATGACAGGGATATGACTGATAAATATATGAGAAAGCATGGATGAAATTTCCACCATGACTTGACTTTGGCAGGGAGAAGTGAAAAGGAATAAATGGGGTAAGGAGAGAACAGAAGAGCATGGGTTTACAAGAAAAAGCAGGTTGTGGTATCCCCCACTTGGGGCTGGGTGCCTGCAGCCAGCCCTGCCCCTCCATGGCTCTGGGGTTGATGTTTATTAACCTCCAGGATCAGCCACACTCCGACACTGTCCTGAAAGGCGGGGGTGCAACGCCATAGACCTCCATGTTAATGGAGAGGCATCCCTTTCCAGACCCACAAGATGCCGGCAATGTTTACAGGGGAGGATGTGGAATCATGTATGAGTACAGTGTACTCTGCTTTAATTGATTGTATCGCACGATACAGGCAAACCTCCCAGTAGGTTAAACACCTAAAAAGTTATACTAAATACCAAATGTTATAGTTGTCTCCAGAACAGGTGGTAGACAGGTGCAGGTTCTTATCTTTCTTTTTATTGGAGATGGTTGCCTAAAGCTATCCATACACAGGATGACTTTTGCACAATTGATTTTAGATTCGATCCTGTTGTGTGATTTCAATATAGTTAACTGTCTAAAGCTGGGCATTTTCCTGCCTGATTTCTTGGCCGATTAACCGTCGTACACGTTCCCGCCAAGCAGCCTGCAGTCGGTCGGCAGAAAATCGGGTGCACCCACCTGGCAAGATCGACCAGGAATCTGCAACATGTCTGTAAATTCCCAGCCAATCCCATTACTCTGTTGTCCCCATCCAATGTCATGGCTGACACAATGCGTGATGCCCATGCCTAACATCGGGCAATCATACCAACACACAGTGCAACCAATTAACACAAGATCAATTAACGATTAGAGATGGTCGAATTTTTCGACTTGCTAATTTTGTGAGCTGATTGCAAAGCCCCTGAACATGGTATCCTCACCAAAATTGCTGGAGATGTAGAGAAGGGTTGGAGGAACATTTGAAAAAAAAAAAGTTTGCTCTAGCACATGTACTTTTTGCATAAATTAAGTTCAAAGTTAAAGTCGAAATTCCGATTTTCTAAATTTTTACTTGACTTTGAACTTAATTTGTGAAAAAATTATTTGTGATAGAGACATACAAGTCTGTGGAAATACATAGAAAACCAAACAAATGTATGATCGAGCAAAACTTACCTGCATGTCCAAGCACTTGATGATCAATTTTTTGTTCGATTTCGAGCATTTTTGGTCCATCATGGTGTGCGGAAAACTATTTCAGTACAAGTTACTTAAAAATCGTTTTACTTCATTTTATTGGAAATATTGAATCGTGTATGGTTACCTTAATTGTGAATAGTTTATTTAGGAGTCAAGGCCCTGAACATAGTATAATTTCCAAAATTGCTAGAGATGTGGAGAATGGTTGGGGAAATCTTTTAAAAAGTATTGTTTAAGCATGTGTAATTTTTGCATAGTTCAAAGTTAAGTAAAAATGTTATCAATAACAAAGCTGTAAATGTAGTTCTCAACTGTCAACTGGTAATTTATCCAAGTGCCTTTGCGTTATTTGTCTGACTATTTGAATTTCTCTTTTTCTTTAGCAATCTGGACACAGAAGAATTGTATGGTAAGATAATTGGTCATTATTTATACATTTTAGGTGTACATAGAAAGAGAGATCCAAGCATACTGACTACGTAGGTTGTCATTTTGTTGACAAATAGATGTAATTTTAACGTAATTATAAATGCCTCCACAGAACTGCCATCCCAGTCATTTGATTTAGCTCATGAAGAAATTTTCCTTTACAGGTCATCCTCACTTATAAACCTTTCAACATATACAGTATAACATTGATGCATGTATATGTAAATCACACCTGTGAGACCGCACCCACATTACAACAATTTATGTGTTGGTATATGAACCTGACCCAACTATGTGAGTGGGAATAATGAGTGAATGATAATGAAAAAAGCTGAACTCTTCCAACAAAGCATCCTCTCCTTATAAAGCATATACTTAGAAAGTATCTCCAGACAAAGCAGGTCTCAGGTTAGCAACACAGTAATTAAGATAAAAGGACCCAAAAGACTCCATTCACTCACTAATACCTCCTCAATCCCAATCTGAATGTCCATTTGGCATCATGAACCTCCCTCTGACTCTATTGCCATTAACTTAGAGGCATGCAAGGCAACATTATATGTGGATGTGACGATGAGCATGAAACGTATTCAAAACCTACTCTTTTTTTTTAATCAATTTATAATATCTGTAGTGTTTAATTCAAATCAACTTAATTGCTGTGTTTGTTTCTTAAACACGTTTCGCTTGTCATCTGACTGGCTTTCTCAATTCTTAGTGAAACACTATCAATATACGATGACCTGGATAAATGAGTACCACAGACATTGTATTTATAATGTGGCAACATGTTATGCAGTGCTGTACATTAATTGGGCAATAAAAGGCATAATAAGCAGGAAGATGGGTAAACAAGACTAAAGAGTTGGGGTTTAGGTCTTATTTGAATAGGTTAAAGTGGAGGCAAATCAGGGACAGATAAGAGAGTTCCAGTTGAGTTGGGGCAGCTGCAGGGAAGTCTTTAGTAGGTCTGTGAAAGAGCAGAGCAGCCAGCTTAGAGATGTATTTATGTATAAGGTCCTTCCTGAGATTTTTCTTAGCAGCGCCTAGATACTTACATTAGTATATTCTTATAACATTGAGAAAACAATGATGACTTCAAATGCTGGAGGTGATGTGCAACACCTAATTGGATTCACCCCCAGGGTAACAGTAAATTGGAGTTGGATGAAGAGCTACCTCTGATGTCATTAGAAATAAGAAATTGCTTTTATTAAAATGTGAGAAGCCATATGGTACAGTGGTTGCGAAAAGCAGGAGAAATGGGAAATATGATCCAATTTTTACGAGGAGACAATACTAGTAGTTTTAGGGTTTAAAAATAACTACAGGAGACATACTGGAGAAAAGTATTTCAGATGCTATCACAACAAGTGGGGGGAAATATAACACCTAAACCATGGGTATCCATATTGCATTTCCGACTGACAAAAGTATGTAAGACACCTTCACTCAATGTAACTGAGGTTCGTAGGAAAGTGACCCAGATAATGATTCATGCTAAAACAGAGGAAATAATAACAGATATAGGAAAGACTTGAAGTGGTGTGTTCAATCCGCACATCCACACTACATGTCCATATACTCCTGGTACACAGCCTCCCTCTCGGGTTAAGTGTCCTGTGGGCATAAATCACCAGGTGCTGGGCTACAGAGGATCAGCTCATCAACACATACGAAGACAAAGGTGTAAAAGAGCAACAGTCCGCACTCCAGATTCTTTAAAAATTCTTTGGCTTTATTGATATATCATCACATGAATATAATACAGACAGGGTCCCTCCAGGGATCAACCCCTCTGACGTGTTTCACTTTTATGAAGCATAATCATAGAGACCTGGAGGGACCCTGTCTGTATTATATTCATGTGATGATATATCAATAAAGCCGAAGAATTTTTAAAGAATCCGGAGTGCAGACTGTTGCTACTTTACACCATTGTCTTAATAACAGATATAGCCTAGATATACAGATATACAGATAACAGATATAGACAGAGTAGATTAGAACAAATCTGGGAACCATGGATGAGATGTTTTAGATGAAGGGGAATCGATAAAAGCCTATTCATAAGACTATGAAATAGTATATACTCCTAAGTGTAAGGCATCCTCTTCCTTTTTTTCTCCCCTGTTTTTTCTGTTTGTGGAATGTGGAATGTATTTTGTTGTGTAATATGTTTTGTTTTTTTAAATGAAAAATAATAGAAATTCATTTGAAAAAAAAAATAACTACAGGTTCTTTTTCTGCTCTCTGTACTTCTGTTACTTGCAGATATGGTAATGTGATCTTTATACAATGTCAGGGTTTATTTTTATCTAATCTGATGATTTGGAGAAAAGTGTGTTTATAAGGTAGGAGTAATGAATTAGAACTCAAATATTGTATTGTTTATCATAGTTTACTGTCTTTCTTCATTTACTTTCACCACCCCCTCCTGCTCACTCAGATTCCATTTAATGAAGAAGCTGGAATGGGTACAGTTGCCTGCTGTCATACACAATTCCTAATGTTTAATTCTATCATCGTTTAGATTACTCAGATTTATTCTGCAACACAGTTTATTTAAAGCTATTATCACGCAAGATTTGCCTTAAAAGCTCCAGGGTGTTTATGTATATACTGTACGAACAAGATTTAGAACAGCAATCAGGGAATATACGGAGAAGTCAGTTTATAGTCATTCTGCTCATGGCAATCTGCTTTTTAATAACACAAAGATTCCATGGAGGAATTATATCTATATTCTGTCTGATGTGTGTGTGTTTTCGTTGGCTGTAATTAGTAAAGCATTACAAAATCTGGAACGAAAAGTGCTTTGCAAAATTAAATAACCTTCTCTTAGCAACCTCATTAAATATTGAAGGTTCATATCTGAAATAAACAGAAAAATATCAATCTAAAGCTGACTTAGGGCCCCCATACACCTTTAGATCTCCTTTTGTTTTACCAAAACCATGTAATATGAGGGACTTTCTAAACCATCAAGTCTACCTGTGTTTAATTGCAGAGGACCCGGCACTACATAGTTATTGGTAAAGAGAGACCTAAAGGTGTATGGCCAGCTTTACACAAAATTTTACATACTGGCGTTCAACCATTTGACAAATGAGCATAAAGTGTTTTAATTGTTACTATTCTATCTTATGGCCCTAAAAATCTAATCCTAAAAAATTGCACTGTGTGATACATGACATGTTACAGGTCTCTCTCTCTCGCTGGAGAAGTAGGGAAGGTGTGACCATTGCAAAAATAGTACTGCTCTAGTACATTTGCATTTAAATTTCAATTTAGGTTTGAACTTAATTTATAAAAAGAACTACATGTGCTAGAGCAATCCTTTTTTTCTGTAATATTCCCACAACCCTTCTCTACATCTTCAGCAATTTTAATGATGATACCCTTTTAGGGGCTTTGCAATGAACTCAAATAAATTAGTCAAAAATTTTAACCCAGAGATGGTCGAATTTCTTTTCACATTTTTTTTTATTTGACTTTGTGAGTTAATTAGGAAACCCCTGTGCATGTCTGTGAAGGTTCTCATACATCCAGGTCATTGTATATCTGTGGTGTTTAATTCAAATCAACTGGACTTGCTGTGTTTACTGTATATACTTGAGTGTAAGCCGAGTTTTTCAGCCCCAAAAATTTGCTAAAAAGGCCCTCCTCTGCTTATACTCAAGCCAACGTCATAGTCAGGGTCCCACGTGTTTCGACATCAGCCACGCCACGAATGTGGTAAACTCCACTACTTATGATTCAAAAATTAAAATACGTTACCATTTCCATCCCATGTATTGGTCCCAATAATAATTATAATAAAGACTTTTTTAAATGGAAACTCATTTTCATGTTTGAATCATAAGAAGAGCCTTGAAACCCCATCATGTAATAACACTAAGCATGTGTTCTCTTAACCTTTTTGATTGCGTGGCACTAAGATTCACCTGTTTGATTAATTCCTAGGAGCAATGGTTCTCTATATTTTTCTCATTAAGAAAACTCCACTAATTGACTTTGCATTTCCCACCCTCTGCTTATGCTTGAGTGAATATGTTTTCACAGATTTTGTTGATAAAATTAGGTACCTCCGCTTGTATTCGGGTCGGCTTATACTTGGATATACACAGTAATTCTTGAAGACATTTTGCTAGTCATCCAACTGACTTTCTCAATTTAGAGTGACTGTAGACGATCTTACTGGAAATATATACTCTGGGTATAGCTCCAATACCCTGTGCATGGTATCATCACCAAAACTGCTGGAGCTGTAGAGAAGGTGTGAGGGTATACTACACAAAAGTAAGTATTTTTTCATGTTCCCACAATCCTTCACTACATCTTCAGCAATTTTGGTGATGATAACATGTTCCCAGGTTCTGCAAGCAACTCCTAAAATCAGCTAGTAGAAAAACTTCTACCATCTCTTATCTTTAGGGTACTTCTCTCTAAACCGGTGATGGCGAATTTATGGCACAGGTGCCAGAGGTGGCACTCGGAGCCCTCTCAATGGGCACCCGACCTGGTAGACAACATAGAGGCTGATGGAGGAAAGAACTACAGAGAACTACTCAATGCTCTCAGTTTTCTTCACTTCTCTTCCGATTGCACACAGCACCCCATACCCTCAACTAGCACTGCCAGCCAATCAGAAGCCTGGGGAGGGAATTGGGGGAGCTGTAGTTTCTTTACACAGCAAGTTGGTTCTTTGCCTTTTGTGCTATGTCATCAGCAGCCTAGGATACAGGAAGCAATGATCCCCTATGAACGACAACCGAGTTAAAACCCAGAGGATTTGTATGTGTGTAATTCAGGTTAAATTGCCAAGGTTTTAAATTGGGTTTTGGGTTGCAGTTTGGGTTACTAGAAAAATGATATACTCTTTTAATAATTTGCACTGGATTTTATGAAAACTACATATATAAGAGATCTAAATATGTATTCTTAACCTTTTCTCCACCAAAAAAAGTCAGAAGCAAACCAGTTATAATCTGAAATATGTAGTCAACTTGAAACTCCTATTACCAGAACAGTTGTATGTGCAGCCTTACAACTCATTTATTCTTGCTCTAGTACCCTTATTGATAATACAGAACTTGAGGATTCCTGTATTGAGAAATACAGGATTTCTGCTACACTTTGCATTCATGTAATCATTGTGACAGGGTCAACAGGAGAGTCACATGGAAGAGGTTGGGTCCACATTTTCACCAATGCGTTAAGTGATGCATGTTCAATATCTGACTGTGGGAGTGTGGACTCATCTATTCCCCCTGTTATAACCTTAAACCATTAACTTAACACTAAGAAAAACGACACACAAGACCTGAATTTCAGAAAAATAGTGGATAATATATTAAATATTTTGGCCACAGCATAAATAACAATATAATAAACAACTCTTGTCCCTAACAGTGCCCCCACATGAACCCACTAACAATTAAGCCATACCCATCTGTACCAGCCACCAGCCTCCTCTTCACCAGCACAGTGGGTACAATATAACACGTTGCCTCCTTCTACCACCTTTACCGACTCCTCCTTGGGTCATTAACCCTCACGAGAGTGCAACGTTACTTTTGGTAGTGACTGCCCCCTCCCACCAGCACGTCACCCAATTTACATAACATGCAAAAACATCCTAGGCACTGCCAGGGACCCGCCCCACGCTGTGACAAGAAAACAAGGGTAACAACAACCCCAAACAAAGCATAAACCCCCCCAAAAAGTACAAAATACAGGGAAGAAGGGTGGGGTGTCTGTTCTGGAAAAGAGGCAGATCCCCCTTCCGGTCCAGTCTTTAAAAGATCCTAGCTCCGCCCCTGGGTCTTTGCGTCACTTCCGCTGAAGCTGCTTCTGTCCGTCATCGCCAACCACTCCCCCCAGTCAGGCACCCTTCCGCCAAGTGCCTGGCTGCGGCTGCTAATGATAAGGGGTTTCAGTGAGTCAACATATAAGCAGGATGTCTGAGATTAACAGACACTTAAGTGACCGTCATGCATCATTGGTCACAGGACTGCAATAATTTGCTTCCAGAAATTTCTTTTAACTCAGAAAGGTGAACAGGCTATGCACATTCAAATAGTAACATATGCATCAATTTACACAATTGACAATTAAATTAGGCCCAGTGCAGCAGTACAATACAGTATTCATGGGATATTTTATCAGAAATGTGATTCATAAAGATTTAAAAAGTTTTATAAGTGTAAGCCCTGCAAGCACAACAAAAATTAGATGATGTAATCATTGACTTATGTTATCAATCCAATGGGCCACAGAATGACTTCCACAAGTTACCCCTACTATTTAAAAGCAGAGTGATTTTATTTATCTATCATGTTTAGTAAAGTTGGGGACATGGCTTATAATTCTTAAGATCCTTTGAAAGATTAAGGTACTACTAAGTACTATTTAAATATATTCAGCAACTTTAAGTACTTGGCAACTCAAAATCTGATGTTTTATGCAGCCGAAACAACTTGGCTGGAGCTAGAAAGGGAAGCATTAAAGATCTATTTTTGCCACCTAGTTGAACAGTAGCAATTATTAATGATGCCTACAACACAAGAAGAGCAGTTTTAGGCTGCATTTATTCAATTCCCTCTTGAGGTGTCAATGTGGCTCAGTGTACCGCAATACAACTAGACCAGGGGGCACCTGGAAGGTTAATGCTGGATAATTGCTAGGTAGCTTAGAAGCTATTTATTTACGGTTTGTAGTCTTAACATGTAATTCCAGGCTGTCTACTGTGATATACCAAAGTTGAAGGGGTTGTAAAGGCAAACCCTTTATTTTGGGGGAATAGTTAAAACTCCCTTTTTATGTCCATGTCCTACTGTGGAAATATTCCAGACCATTAAAAAATAACAAAGCCAATGAATATTCCCTTTTAAATTATTTAAATAATTTCTGCTTATCATCTATTGCTGTGATAAATTGAAAGAAAAATGCTGACTTTCCAATATTTTGCTGAACAGAAATAGTGGCTGGCACAATTAGTTTCCTGAAACCTGACCGGAGGCCCTAAATAAAAGCAAAAATATAATTTCTAGTGTTATTTTTATTGGGGCACTGCGACCACATGGAACAAGAGCAATTTGCACTAGGTCGGGAATCTGCAAGCTGTGGCTCCAAAGCCGCATGAGGCTCTTTAACTTCCTTGATGTGGCTCCCTGTCTACCAGCAAGCCTTC
>CM070036.1:22423388-22433785 GCA_036250615.1 Ptychadena robeensis | reverse complement strand
GGCACTCTCTAAAAGGTTCGGGGCACGGGCCCCCGTTTTACGAGCTAACGACGCCACTGCCATATGCAGTCCAGTACAGGTGGCCAGTTTGAGCATTGCTTTTGATATTTGAACAGTGAAGGATGTTCAGTCTATTTGCTTCTGGAAAGATTTCCATTTGCTATGGGAGGAGGTCCCTTAAATATATTGTGGTTTTATACAAGGGTGTTTTTTTTAGATTTCGTTGCATGGTATCTGGTTCTAGTGATTGTTTTCTCTATGTCTTGGGGACAGTGCTTACAACAAATGAAGGAGTAAATCTCAAAATCAGCAGACCACAAACAACAATAAAGGCTAATACTTCCCGGCTATATCCTAAGCTTTAACACCTTTCCATATAAGAGATATATAGAAGCACAGATATTACTGAGTTTTCTATAAAAATGTCTTGGCAATCATGCTGACCTATTGCCATCACTGCTTTTTATGGCATTTGTGCACATTGGGTGTACTACCCAAACCCAGAAAACTTTACCTTAATACTTTAAAGCTATGTATTATGCTCACATGCTAAGTAGGGTTAGGCTTGGTCTACACTATGATGCCCCAGAAACTGCAGGGGGCATCATGGGTACATTGGCGTGTGCGTGTCCATTGTGCCCGCCCGCAGGGTGAATAGGGTGTGGTAGTCACCGTTTTGGCAATACCGTGTCCTATACATTTCTATTAGCACACCATGCCCAGAAACATATTGGGAGCGATTTACATGCTTCCCACACCATGCCCATTGTTTACCAATGGGCGCTATGTGTTTCTGGTACATTAACGGGACGCCCCTGGATACCCAACACCCATCCAGTTGTAATGTAGACACAGTCTTAGTCCAATAAGTACAAAGTTGTAGATCTGTAGTTTCTCAATACTGGTGCCATTGTATTGGGTGTAAACTGTAGTAGGGATTGTGTTGATCGTGTTTTTTTGAATTGCTAATTTTTATTGCTGATATCGACAGTTTGAGAATTTACAAAGATCTTGAATATAGTGTTATATACATGGGTGCACATAGGTGGTACTCTGGTATTCAAAAGGGGCCAAAAACTAGCTCTGCGTACTTGCATTATTGTTACAAAGCTCATATGCGTACTAACAACTTGGAGGTGTTCCGTGTCTGGGCGGCCGCAGCTAAATGTTAAATGTATACAATTTATGTCATTTGGATAACCGCAAGGAAACCTGAAGGGGTTTGAAACTGGAAAAGCAAATTAATTATCCCCAAAACAAGATTGGACTTCTAAGGGTGTTGGAGATCTGGAGGATGAAAGTCAGAGTAGGCATATGTAAGGGTAAAATCTGACAAGAGAAAAGCACAGTGTGACAGCTGGAATATGACTATAAAAGGTTCACATTTGGACTGCAGGTAGTCACAGGGATACTAAATCAGAAAATGTCAGGGTTGCACTACTGAGGTATGAGGGTTCAAACGGTGTTGTACTGTAAGAGTAATATGTGACTCAAAGCCAGCTGGTGACCTGTGGATGGAGACAGATAATCAGAGGCTCAATCAGGAATAGGGGGGTCCATCTGCAGCAGAATCTACCATGCAGGAGGCTGACGCAGAAGACAGTGAGGGAGACAGTGAGGAAGACCACCCTACATATGGGGTGAGTACAAAATTCCATTTCCTGGTACTCATCTGAGGAGCTCACTAAAAAAAGTTCTGTGCACCCCTGGATATATCTTCGAAATAGCAAATATTCAATAAAAAGATTTTTATTACATCAGTACCCGGAACTACAGTGCGTTGCATTCCCAGTATGTGCATATACAAAGGTAATAAATTTTTAGTTTTCATGTGATAATCGGGAAAATATGTGAATATCTGCACTTTTTATTGGGAAAATCTTTTGTGCAATTAAGGAAATAATGACATTGATAATGATTTACGCTTTTATTGCGTAAATTTGCCAATATTTTGTGAATACGAATATTGCCTATGCCGCTCATCACTAGTAGGGATGTGTAAATCACAATATTGGTTCAGCATAAGTACTCATTTTATTTACATTTATAAGTAAAATAGGTGAAACAATTCTGTTTATGTGTGGTTACTTGTTTGGCTGGATTTCCTCTTTCTAACCTTGTATTAATAGAGAGAAATATTATTCATATACATGTATTCAATTTCAGATAGAAGCTTAAAAATAACCCATGTGTTTAGAGAAGTCGTATAATTACTAGCAGTAAGTTGGATGGAGTTTGGCAGAGTTATTTCAGATGTTAATTACAGAGAAGGATTCTCTATAGAGCTGATAACCTGATACAGCAAATATCCTGCTGGCTGAGAAGACGATAATAAGAATTCTTAATAATAAAACTGCTTGCTTGAAGGAAAAATAGATACTTCATGAACTTAGTTCCAACCATTCGTTGAGCTGGAGTTGCAGGGTTCTCGAATTTACATCTTAGGAACATCAAACTCTGCCCTTCAACACAGGTCGCACCAAGGTATTTCACTTTTGATTTTTTTCTATTGATGGGTGAACTCCCTAAGTTCCTTTTGCATGGAGTTCACAAACTTACTACAATAGTTTGTGAACTTGGAGTTCGCCAGTGAGCCACATCAAAATCAATGGGGGGCAAATTATGCCATTCTTTGTCTATTTTAAAGGTTAATAGCTGACAGACTCACCAATGCAAAATTACACTAAACGGTGTTGAGAATTTGGGGAGTTTTTACTTTCTGGCACAACATTTTGAGCTTATTGTTACCTGGTGGAGGTGGGTAGTAAGATAGGCCCTTTTGGTAACATCCCATATGAAAAAATGCAAAAAGCACGCAGATTTTTCAGAACTTGAAGTCACCTTTTAGGCATGAAGCGTCTTCTCTTAAGCTGTGTTTTATTCTTTTACAGAATCACTTTCAAAAGTGTTGGCTTTCATTTATTACCTTTAGCTTTACGCATTTGTTTATTTATCATTAAAAAGTGATTTCCCCCTCATATTAATTCCAGATCCAAGTCATTGAGTCCGGCTGGACAAGAGGAAGAGTGTGTCCCCTTTGCTGCCTGTACTAAGCGCTCACTGGCAGGACATGTAAAACAAGACCCCCTTCTGTATGCGTTAGGGTCCTTTTAGACATCTAGTCTGGCTTTGTAGCCCTAATTCCAATGTATACCACAACTTGGGAACTCCCATGGCCAGTGTTGGGTCTGGGGGAGTGGCATTAATGATAGTTGTCCCCTTAATAACTGCCTCTCTAGGTCCCATTTCTAGAAAGAATCTAGACACCTGTACTGACACCTTTTCCTTCTGTATAAAATATGGCTCACAATGTAAATATTGATTCATAACACCAAATTTGTAAACATAGCAAAGTATCTTGTAAAGTAAACATTAGGGTATTTCAAATAGAGAAAGTTCTTCCTTTACATTAAACAATTACATTTTAATTTCTTGATGAATCAACTTTACCTACCTCATCTAGGAATTAAATATAATATTTTAAGGCAGCCAGAGAGGCCCTGACAAGACATAAAGGGACGCGGTTAAAACCAGAAAAACTTTAAGGCTATTAGACTGAAAGAGACATGAAAAATTTTGGAATTTCCCTGGACTCACATCAGTACTTGATAATGTCCCTGGACTACCCTCCTATTTATACTTTTTTTGCTATCTTTTGCATAAAACAATGTCTTAGGAGGTATCCCTTCCCGTCTTTGGCTACATTTACACTGTTGTTTCCCAGGCTGCTGTCAGTCCGCAGCACCTCGAAAAATGATCGTGCGCTCCTGTCTGCGAGAGCCTGAAAATTTGTGCAGGCACTCGGGGGTCACTTAGTTAACAACTCTGGGTATATCGGATGAAACCCGAAAAAACTATTGACAGGCGACTTATGACGATTGTGCTAATTGATCGTTTATTGTGTAAATGACCTAACTAACAAAAAATCTTCACCCAGAGACCCAAATTTTGCATACAACAATTTTTTTGCTACTAATACTTTTTTTCTGCTAAATGGGGAAGAATGTATCAGTGTGTTTGGGAGTAGAGCTTCTTCTGCTCATCTTACCTGCTCAAGTGTAGTCAAGCAACTAGGATCAGCAGGCACATCTTTGGAGCTGGGTCAGTAGTAGTGTTGTGCGAGAATATTCAAAATTCGAATATATTTGATGAATACCCGACATTTGAGAATTTGCAATATTTCAAGAATGTGCGCTCAGATATTCGAAATGGCAGATATTCGTCATATTATGCTTCAACATTGCTTACCGTCATACATCGCGTATATTTGTGCGCATTGTGGATGGATACGCGCAATCCACACAGTGCTCATACTGTCTAAGATCACAGAATGAAGAAGAGAAGCTGTAAAGCTGGTTCATGAATCTTTGCGAATAATTGCGCACGGCTACTCAATTATACAGTTGAATTGAATTTTACGAATGTCAAATTTAAATATATTCACGAAATTACGCAAACTCGAATATACCTTATGCCGCTCAACACATCTCTGGCAAGGGAAGTGGACAGCAGATTTAGGTGTAAATATATCTTTCTTTATTATGTGAAAAAAAACTTTTCCAGGATAAGTTAGAGAGGCAATTACAGGACGGGTGATGGGAGAGAGCTCTTTTTTATTTGTTCTTCTCTTCTCGAGCAATTTCACTATTTTAAGACTTCCAGCGTTTCCATGAAAATACACAACTACAGTGGGAGCAATTCTTCGATGCCTTTCCATTTACAATGGTTATTCTGACAATGAACATAACCTGACAAATTGCCTTGTAAGAAATCGATGCATCAGAGGCACAAAGACATGTTTTTAAAGAACATATTACATAAAAGAATAAGGATTCATGCTGATAAACACAAAGAAGAAAGAGAAAAAATACAATAGACTAAGAACATATAGACAGTCCTCGGAAACTGTACATATACTTACACAGAACACCAGTCAGAGACATCACTTATTCAGGTTATGTATTTAAAAAAAAAAATATATATATATACTAGAATATAATGTAAATCTACCAGTGTATAAAAAAAATCCATAACAATGGCTGATTAAAACTGTATTAAATGAATAGTGGATCACGGATGAATTAGGACTCTTGCCTACAGCTTTGGATTTTTGGTTTAATATATATTTTACTAATTATGTACATCATATATAAGTACAGATGAAGTGAAAGATTACGTAAGCTGGACTGTGTGCATTAAGCTGTTTCAGTTCATTATCCCCAAGCACTTTAATGCAGATATTAACCCTTAATGGATGACATGCATTTTCTTGTATTACTGTATAAATGAACTGCATGTTTCTCTTTCTGAAAATTATATTCCCTTATTATTATTGTATGCATAGCATTGTCCACTGAAAGGTTGAAATGGTTTCAAAAGTGGACTATACATGCACAGTGCACCACAAACACATTGGAAATATCCTGTGTGTTGATTCAAATTCACTTTATTCCATCAAATCCAAGTGCAAACAAACATGGACACCGACTTAGCCCATCTCTGGTGAAAAGTGTCTCAGAAAGGAGCCTCATGTATGTAGTCCATGTGAGTTTGGACTTACATTTGTGAGTTTGGAGCTTGTTGGAGTTGGAGAGGTGGAAACACACCCTAGATCCCTGGCACTGGAGTTGCATTATTCAGGAGATCTATTGTATGTAGCGATGAGTGCAGCCAGGGCCGGGACAAGGCAGAGGCAGAAGAGGCACGTGCCTCTGAGCGCTGCTGAATCTGGGCGCTGCTTAGGGGGTTAAACTCCCCCTGAGCAGCGTAGAAACGGGACATGTTACACGCATATCTCCCCTCTGCAAGGCAGAGGCTGAGCTGCCCAAGCAAGTGCGCCTCCCCGGCTGGAGAGGGGGGGGGGCGCACTTGGGCAGCTCAGCCTCTGCCTCAGCTCAGCCTTGTCCCGTTCCTGAGTGCAGCAGTTTTTTTTTATATGTATATGACCACAAGTAAGGCTTTAAATATTGTGCCCTATAGATATATGTGTATTTAATTGGTCAGTCTACTTCATAGACATTATATTTTTTCTGTCAGGAACTGATCTTTATATAACAACATTGTATCTTTAAAATATAAACATTTAAATATAAATGATTGAATCCATCTTTCTTCCACTTTGTCAAAAGATCCTGATTGAATCTACATTTTGGGTGTGTATCGTCACGAATGTGCGTAGAGTTGAAGCTCCATATCTTCCATGTAGCGGCTATCAGACATGTACACAGGTTAATTGACTTGGTTCCATCCTGGTCGCTACGCAACAAATCCAGCATGAGTTATCCCCCGTGCTCTGACCAGCCTCGGATTTTCCTGCAGCTCTGTTACCGAGGCTTGCTAGTAAAGTAATACAGTTCGTATGAGCCATTTAATTGGCTTTTTGTCCCCAAGCATTCAGGGTTTAGCAGTATGTCATGATTTCTCCAGAGTGCAGGGCTCAGAGCAAATGCTTGTTTGAAGCTGATCCAGAGGTGTTAACCTCACAGATGTCAGATCACTGAATCATCTCTTACCAAAGTTAGAAGTTTACTAAATAAATAATCCTTAAGCCTCATATACACCTATGATTTGCCTCTACTTTCATTTTTTGTATTAGAACAATCCTCTTAAGTGAAAGCAGGTAGCCTCTTGCTTATGCAGCTCTCTCTCCATAGAGAGCCCAGCAGCCTGTCTGTCGAAAAAACTCATTAGTAAGCTTTCACCTGATACATGATAATTATGCGAGTTAGGTTATAATAAGTTATACAACCATGTTACTGATGAATCAGAAAACTAAAATCTAAAGTATTAATGTCAGAGACACAAATGCCATTTTCTTATCCTGCTAAAAGCAACGGGCACCCTCTTCTCCCTTCTCAGGCGAGATCAATCTGGAGTTTCCTTTTCTGGAACTTTCCTCCATAGGTTCTGCAGAATTCCAGCATATACTGTGCACCTCCCTTGCAGCGGCTCTTTTCCTAGGATGATCAGTAGCAATAAAACATTTCCTTATCAAATTGTCTATGGCCACCCAGCTCATTGGGCTTCACCGTGTATGCTGGTCCAGAGGTGCACAGGTCCCTGGATACAAGAAAACCCGATGTCCACATGTTCTTGCAGATGAACATTACCTGGGGCTTTATTTAGGAAAGATGGTATTTACAGGCTTTTCACTATATCTGGTCCCAGAGATAGGATACAGACTTTAGGGAAGATATTGCAAACGGGATAACAGTATATTAAGCCTGTGCCCAGTTAAGGTGGCGTGTTGCTTGCCCCCAGTCTCTGTCTACAGTGGTGACAGTCCCACGGCCTTCAGTTATCCTCCACCATAGCTCTGGTGAAGGGGCTCTAGCACACTCATAATGCTGTTTAGAATCCTACAGTCCGACAGGCCAGCCAGTCTGCCTTCCCATGCAACAATGGAACTCTCTCTCAGGTCACACCAGAGGAAACTGCAGGAGACTCCCTTATCACTAATATTTATAACCTCTGGCACAAGCAACACACCTCCCCCCTGCCTGGGACACAGCAGCTGCAGTTAACTCTCATGAGACAAACAGATGTATAAGATTACAGTAACAGCAGTACACATTAAGGCTATATCTCTACGGCGTTTGGCAGGCCCCCAAGGCCCCCTGTTAACGTTGACATTAACATAATGGAGCACAAGCACATCACATCAATGCATGTGGGAACTGGATAATTGAATTAAACAGAATGTATCAGCAGGGGTATTGAGGCCATGGAAACATAGCCTAACACAGACAATACTTACATCTATGACTTATATTAAAACAAGCCTTAACCTTATCCTATCTAAGGAAGATTCTATCCTTAGGGACAAGGTAATACTGTAGTTGGCCATAGTACCATCCTGCTACACCATTAGAGATAAACTAATGCAAATTTTTTCATACCCATCCCATAAGGTGCATGAAACATCCTTTCTAACTATACACTTACAAATGTGCAGCAAAAAATAATGGATGAATGCTTGTGTCAGCCCAACGTAGAAGGTGGTTAACCACAGAGACTTAAGCCCCCCATACACCTTAAGCTTGATCCATACAATCTCCATTAGATCTACCAACAACTGTGTAGTATAGTGGCCTCCCTGATAGAATACATAGTGATTGGAAGGATTAGAAAGCTCCTCATATTATATTTGTTCTTTTTTTGGTTTTGGTAGAAGAAATTTTGATTGTACAGAAATTGTATGGAAAGATTGTAAGGTGTATGGGGGCCTTAAATCATGTGTTGTGGCAGATTATAATTTTGGTGGCTATAATGCCGGCCATACACATGCCGAGCTGGAGCGATATCGCCCTCCGATATCGCTCCGGGAGGCTAACGTGATGACGTCATCTCGTTAGCCTCCCATTGCATTCTGGGGCCCCACAATCGGCCAGGCACCCTTTGTGTGCCGGCCATAAGCAGCGATGGAGACGCCGTCTTCATTGCTGCTTATGGCATAGGCTCCCATCGGCCAGAGATTTTCCGACATGTCGGATCTCTGGCCGGCCGAGAAGTGGGGCGACAGGGATCTGTCGCCCCATGTGGGCACATGCCGATAAACGGCCGGATTTTAACCTGACCGACAGCGAGAGCACGCACGCACGCCAGTCGGTCAGATTAAAATCCGTCCGTTTATTGGCATGTGTATGGCCAGCATAAGTTGAATGTTCGCTCTTCTCGCAAGAGAACAGTACGGGTATTCGACTTGCCCCCTTACCAGCGAGAAGAAGTCTATAATCAGGTTTCTTCCTCCGGCCAGACCAGGTGAGGAAAGTTCTGGCCAGAGGAAGACACCCGATCTCTAGTATTATACTGGGCACAGATCGGAAGTGATGTCCGACCGACGTCACTACTGGTTCAGGAACAAGGAACTGTTTGTTCCATACACCAGAAGTGACGTCGCGCCGTCAACAGGCAGGGAATTTAACGTTTTCCACGAACAGGTGGGCATTGGACTTTTTTAAAAGTCAGATCCGCTTGTTCGAGAATGGGCAATCACTATTGACCACTTTCTCAGAAAAGGCTCACATTACTGTTTCCATGTAAAACGTGAAAGCATTCTGAAAGCGTATCTGACATGCATGACCATTGGCCAATTCCAGGGCCTTCTGTGATTGATTTTCACGTGTTGATATACACTCTGTTTAAGCACTCACAGATGTGAACAAGCCCATTAATGACTATGTACCCCCCCCCCCCCCTTATGGTAAGGGAAACTGTTTAACGTGCATTAAAAAAGACTAATGCTGGGCATACACATACCGAGTAGGTCAGACCGACCTACTCCGATGTGTGCCGAGATGCTAACGTGATAACGTCATCACGTTAGCACCCTGTTGCATTCTGGGGCCCCTTCAGTCGTCTGGGCACCCTTTGTGTGCCGGCCATAAGCTGCAATGAAGACGGGGATCTGTCGTCCCATGTGGGCACATGCCGATTAGCGGCCGATTTTTAACCTGACCGACGGCGCGAGCGCGCACGCCCGTCGGTCAGATTAAAAATCGCCCGCTTATCGGCATGTGTATGCCTAGCATAAGTGTTACTAAATTGCAGTAGAAAAATATCAGGGTTGACTTGTAGAGCTACTGTATGTAACTCTCAAGACCATATGGGCATAATAAGAGTACTTTTGCAGATAAAACAACTCTTGTACATGTATTTGCTCTGTGTTTGTATGTTTTCTGGTTCTGTTTGCACAAGAAAACTGGATAGGTAAGCAAAGAGTTTTATAACCACTTTAGGTATTATCTTGATGAGCTTTTTTATATTGCTAATAATGTGGAATGTATTATATAATTGTCCTGGCTTTTTGTTGTGTGCATTGTTACTATTTATTGGTATAATACTTCCACAATGCAGCATGAGGTTGGCTTCAAAAGGGAGCAGTCTTTTCAGTAGTGCTTGTATGGATGCCAAATCCCGCTCTACAGCTATGCTTCCGATCACTCCTGCCATTGTTTCTTATCAACTTTTCCTTCTGCCGGTGTATTTACTTCACAGAACATCAGAGCTTGTAAACAACTTTTATTGCTTTTTTCAGATAATTACACATCATTGCCCCAATGTATTTTTCTTGTGTGAGGTACTGTGTTGCTTTTATCAAGCTTTCTTTTTTTCAAGTCATCATTTATTGATCAATTTATAGAACATGTGTACTCAATGTCAACATCTATTACTTTTCAAAATGAAATACAAGGAATGCCCAGGAGTTGATCATAAGACAGGAATCTAGAGTCTTGGCCGTAAGTTTTGAGAATGACACAAATATTGGATTTCACAGAGTTTGCCGCTTCCGTTTTTACGATGACAGTTGGCATATACTCAAGAAGAGAGATCAGGTGAATTGCAAATAGTGATGGCGCGAACCCGGAATTTGATGTTCGCGAACGGCGAACGCGAAC
>CM070036.1:22406088-22416666 GCA_036250615.1 Ptychadena robeensis | reverse complement strand
TATATATATATATATATATATATATATATATATATATATATTTATGTGTGGTAATAGTATAATTTTATGGGACTGACCTTTGTCCCTGTTGTGTTATACATTCACATACTATATGGATGAAGTGTTTAACCCTGCCCAGCAAACATTGATCTCCCCCAAGACTAAATGGATGCTGAGGATGAATGGATATGCAGTAACAGGCAAAAGACTCTAGACTAAACCATGCACAAGGGGAAGGGAAAAAGCCCAAGGTGTGTGCTGCAGCTGTGAAACTGACATTGCAGGTGAGCTTCTTGAGAAAACTTACCCCTGTGTGCAAATAAAAGAACTGCTCTGGTTGGAAAGTTTTGGGGGTTTGCTTTCACCCCTCACCCAGTGTGCCCCAAAGGAAAACAAAAAAATTCTATATAATGCTCTGGGAATCTATTGGCATAGTTGTACATGGTATGTGTTATTCTTTTATATATATATATATATATATATATTTAAGTGTTACATTATTGTAGCTGCTCCTTATATTGTTTCCAATGGCTGATCTAAAAAATCATATACAGTATATCAGAATGCAGTCCACTGGAATTGTACCCCAAAATATGGCAAGCCTTTTGAACATAAACAATTCATTAATGGTTCTACATTTACTGAATTACTGCATTAGTGATCAAGTGGAAGAGATCCCTCTTGCCCCCATTTCATATCTCTCTAGACTTTGAATTGGGAATTGCTGTTACATTTTTTTTAGTCCAAACATCCTGAGAACAATAGCTATGCATCCCAGGATGCTGGAATTTGTTCCATTCCCTCCAGCCAAGCCTCAAGGCCACTACCCAGAGGGAGATTTGAGCTGTTTTGCAGTGCCCATTCTCTGAAAAGACTGACCAAGATTGCATGAGTTGTTTTTTAACATTCTGCATTGCAATACAAACAGACTCATTTCTTCTGCTTTATGCAAATAGCTCATGGGTAAGTTGTTAGTGCCAGATTGTAAATGTAAAATATGTCTCTCCATAAGTTGGTTAGTATGTTTATACACTAGCAGCACCCATTGTTTGGACATAGGCCAGTGGTGGGCAACTGGGTTGGTATGGAGGGCCACAAGTGCAGCCCTCTGCATCACTAAAGGGCCGAACATAACATTTTCAATCTATATCGACTTGTATAAGCGTTTTTAATGAAAAATTACAGCATGCAGAGTGAGAAGACATTTTACATTTTTAAATAACAAAACTTGTTTTAAATTATACTTCAAGCATTAGGGAACATTGTAGTATGGTAATGCACATTTTGTGTTATGTAGATCGTCAAAGTAATTGGTGATATCTATGGGGATATATGCCCCTATTCTGAGGTGTGCCGCAATATATATATTATACAATTGCCCCCCGTTCATTAGTGGAATAGTGGGAGCATAGGCACTTACCAGCCTGTTGATCCCCTGCCAACAGTAGAGGAGAATAGAAGAGGCGAGGGACTCAGGCACCATTTAGGTCGCTGATTGGCTTTTATGTATGCTATCATGTAAGTTTATCACCACTCCTCTTCTTCCTGCTCTAAGAAGTTCCCAGGCGAGGACTTGTCAGCTGGGGATTGGTGAGCAGGTGAGTTCCTATGCCTTTTTCAATAACAGGTAGGCTTCTGGGGCCGCATGTGGCACTATGCTCTGGCCCCTGGCACTAGACATTGGGCTTAGTTTAAAGAATTTAGAGTAAATACTGCATGGACCAGACCTGCCGACTTTAAATGCTGATGGCTGTGTCTCTTTCTAATTTTGTCTCCAAAACTATGGGGTGCGTCTTATGGTCTGATACATCTTACAGTGCGGGGAACAATACAGTATTCAACATAATTCAAATGTATAAAACATGTATATGTATAAAATTCTTCCAAATTATTATAGTTTCCCTTTAATAAAAAGTGAAAAGCCTATTGATAGCAGGAACCTGTAATCTCCTACCAAACCACTTTGGCACATCTTAAAAATCTCATTATGACTTGAATTAGCTGTGTTCCCAGACTTGTAGATGTGAAGTGTTTATGATGTTGCTCTTAAGACGTCTCTGTGCATACTTGTGATTCTTTTTTGTTTTTGACGTGTGACTTTGCATCAGATTCTTTTTATTATCATGAGTTCTAAATACCATTGAAAAGAAATCTGGTAGTGACTGAATAATAGCAAGTAACATCCCCATGGACCATGATGTGAGTGGGTGCTTTCCTCTGGGTACCTCCTAATTGCTGGCAATGGCTTTTTCTGCCACTGATCAAAACTAGTATTTGTAGTTTAACTACAAATGATTTTTCTCCCCGTAGACTGAGACTGATTTCTAAGCTAGACTTTCGCCTATTCCTCCGGGAGTAACATGAGGCAACTGTAATTTGATAAGACATACAGCACCAGCATGGCAAATCATCTCACATGAAAATCTAGGACCAGACAAGTGATTAAGTCTCACCAGGGACTTGAAGTGACAAGTGCACAGGATGCAACAGATAACGATTTTTATTGAATTTCATGAACTTTTAATAGAGATGAATAAATATGTCATGATAGTTTCGGATGAATCTTTTGTTCCTGGAATCTCTGTATTTGGACAAAGACCATTGGGTTGAAATATATTGGTGACCTATTGTCTACAAAAGTCATATGAGACTCACAGTTAGCAAAGTTTAAAAAAAAATCTTTACTGGGTACAAATATGCCTACTGAGGGCCACACCTAATTTGGAATAAAAACAAATGGATTCTATCCTTCTCCTACTTTGTGCTAACAAGGATTAAATGTTTTTGGAGTTGGTTAGTAATCACTCGGTTGGCCTTCAATGAATACAGAATGTTTGGAGTTCAAGTCATACCCTCTGTGGGCTAACTAAATTTATGATAGAAGAAAGATTTTGGGTTGTCTCATATCCCTTCTTCAGAGTCCATACAGTTCTGGTTTTTGAGACTCGCATTTATACACAAACTTTAGAAAATCCCAACTGATCTGAAAATAGCATCCCTATAATTTAAATCTGTAGTTTGACAAAGATCCGTATGAACTCCTGGCAGGTAGCCTTAATCTGAGTTGAGGATAACTATGCCAGCACACATATCAACGAGGTGCTGTGAGGGTGTCAGAGAGGTCACCAGTCTTCAGTTCAGATAGGATACCCCAATCTTTGCTCTGGTCTTCTCCTTAAACCAAGATCCCGCTTGAATGGTAGACACAACACATCTACCTAAATTAGATCGCACCCAGGACTTATGAACACAAAGTATCTCACCTAAGAGAGGAGCCAAGGGAGTGAATTCAGAGCCCAAGGGTTAAAGGGCTGCAGCCATGTGTTTTGGGCGAGGTTTTGGACGAGGGCGTCTGCCCTGCACCATGCCAGTGTAGATTGACCCATTGGGCACAAGGGGATAGTTTGGGAGTGTTTTTCAGACACCCCTCCCAGTTGCTGTTTTTTTCCATGGTTCCTAAAGGTTTATTAAGCTGCTCCTTGTAAACCCTGACAATATCCTTGCAGTAATGCTTGAGTCTGTATGAAACATAATAGCTAATCAGGACTTTATTGACATACAGAGATTTTCTTTCTATTCTATTAAATTTAAACTTTTTTTCCATCAGTCTCCTCAGTCATTTGTCATGATACTGTCACCGTGACAGAGATACTTTGTGCTACAGGTCTTACGCTAAAGATTAGATAAATGTTATGCAGAGAGTGAGGCATCTGGTGTTTAGTCACCAGTGTGGGTTGGCATTTCGGCAGATGTTAGAGCATACAAATAACTTTACAGAAAGTAAAGAACACAATGGCCATGAAAGTTTGCTGCAATTGTTAACAAAGGGCATGTTTGCCAAGTGGATTAAGAAGTTAACAAGATACCAAAGGCTAAAGAGAGACTCTGATGTGAGGAAGACCTAGTGTTTAGACCTAGAAGGGTTGCTTATGGCTGGAATGCAGGGTTGCCACCGGTCATTAAATTTACGGCCAATTTATAGAATAGAAGCTAAAATACCCTGTTCTTGTAAGTCAGTAATTTCTTTTAGAGCACTCATATTGTTTTGAACACTCAGCAGTTCTAATTTGCACGCACACACATAGATGTCCTAACTGCGCAGCTAGAGGTGTCTTGAGCCCTCCCCTCGACTATTATTGGTCACTAAAATCTATGTTATAAGCCAGTGGATAAAACAGTGCCACTGTTGCATTGCTGTATTTGCCCCCATTAAGCCGGCCATAGACACCTCGATCCATGACGTCACCACGCTGTGAGGAGTCGGCTACAGAACTGCTGAGAATCCTGTGTGCTCCACTAACACAGGGATTCCCTGCAGATTGTAGTCAATTAACTTGGAGGGTAGGGAGACTTCCCATCCACAGTAACTGACTGCAACAGGATCACCACAAAAAGTACTCCTGTAGTTGCGGGCAACCGACCACCATGCACTCGCTGGTCGATCGCCCGCAATTACGGGAATCGGCATGATTGTTTTAAGATCTATTCTGTTTTAGCTGAATCGACCAAAAGTGATCGGACAGGTTTCAGTTGATTGTACAAATATCTGACGGGTTTTCTAGGTTTTGATCCATTTGTATCCGATGATACTTAGTTCACATTATGTTTGCCAAAACTATCATTTTAAATTGATAATATTTATTTGTAAAGCTGGCCATAGACATAGTGATTTCCAGCTGTTTGCCGGCGATTCATTACAGCGTGGCGACGTCACCACACTGTGATGAGTTATCCGCGAAACTGACAGGAATCCTGTGTGTGCCACTAACACAGGGATTCTTGACCATAAAATGTAAAACATAACATCAACAATTTAGTTACTTTTAACTGTCACATTCACAAATTCATTTTTGAATGTTAAGCAAAATGGGTTAAATTGTATTCTTGATTTAATTATTTTACTTTGTAATAGTAGCTTCTGTAGAAATTCAGGTTGTCTGTTAAAGATGTCCTCTGTCAGCAAATTCTGTACATTTTGTCAGTAAAAACTATTATGGAAGATGAGATCATATCTAAATCACAATCCTACCAATCAGAACTTAAAGTTAAGTTAAAAGTGTCCCTTCTCATACTTCTTGTACCTCTTGAGCCAAGGGTTAAGTCAGCCACACATGGACCTAATACCAAGTACAAACCAGGACACAATGTTTTTTTTCTTATAATATCTACACATATTCCTGCCACACTGTAAGGAACGTGAAGCCTCTCCAAGCTCCGAGCTATTGTAGGTCCCATGAACAATTCATCGAACAACAGAGACTAACACTGAGTCAGAACCGAGCCGCCGGGCCTTGTAGCCGTTAATACCTTTGCTACCCGTTACTGTCAGCCTTCAGCGTCATCACACACAGCATGGTCTGGAACAACACATATTTCAGCAACATTAACAGCTTATTAAACATAAGAGCTAGCTTTTTATTTTACTTTCCTTGCCCTCGTAGGTTTGTTAAATGATCTTAGAACTGATTAGTTAATTAAGATCATTATATCTACATAAAATCCAGTCATACAGCCTCTGCTCAGACATACTGTAATTAAATCTCCCTGACAGCAAATACTTCAAAACATGAAAGCCACTGAGATTCAAGATCAGCAAAAAATAACCCTTCAGGAAGAAATGAGTCAGTGTTTTTACAGCAACTGCTTTATCTCAACTATTACAGGTACCCGTTGTATGATGTAGAACTCCGTTTGTGTTCATACATTCCATATTGCATATTTAACCTACCCAACGCTCTCACCGAGATATCTTGTGTTGAGTTTCATTAATTATAAAACTCAACCCGAGATTCTGTCCGCCGGATTCCCCCAGAGATTCTGGCGATGCTTCCGGGCCCGCCCTCGGTGACGCGAAAGGGGTGGGAGTAGGCAGCGCCATAGACCTCCATTTTAATGAAAAGGTGTTGCATTTTCCCAGCATGATACCTACATCACCGGTGACACCGGTATCATGCAGGGAACCTCCAAGTAAGCAAGAAATCACGGTGGCATTTTATATGCTCTGCGCGATTGCACACTGCATGCTTTTTTAAAAACTTGTGCATCGCTTAGGAGGTTTATGCAGACTGTTGGGAACCTCTTCAGCACCCATGGCCAGTTTTGTCACTAGGTTTGGTGTCATCTGGTGTCGGAAACCCATATTGCCAAATTGTGTGCTAATGTTGTACAGATGCATGTATATGTGTAGCCAGGGATCCATGCTAGAGGCTGCGGTCATGAGTTTAAGCATCAGGACTTTACTATTCACAAAGAGGGGCAAGCCAAAAACTGCTGCAGCTGTCACACTGCCATTGCGCATGTGGTTTTTAAGATTAGAGTCCTCTTGCTGACTTGCAAGTCCTTCAGCCCTCATATGCAATAAAATGTTGAATTGGACGTTTTTTTACATCGACTGCAGCTCACAGCCATGTATACATTGATGGTAGAACATCAATGGGCACAGTAGTATGTCCATGTTGTCTCTCTCCTGACAAAGCCCTAAGTGTGGGCAAAATGCTTTGGGGAAAAAGGGACATTATCACCATATGACTAGATGGGTTCCCCTTGATTGCCCTGGAACCTTTGTTGGTGTACGGGTGAAGGAAGGAGAAACTTGGGGGATCTTGAGGTGGTAAACTTTGAATGTGTATGTACATATATTAGCCCAAAAGTCTTTTATTGTATATGTAAAAATATATTTATGTTAATATATGTAAATGTGGTGATGTATTGTAAAAAATTGGTCTTTACCCCCTTCAGTTTTGGTTTTGCATGAATTCTTGGGTGTGGCACAAGAACACTTAGGGAGGTGTCCGCTCTTTGTTTAAGATGAAGGAAGTTATCTTTTCACTTTTTAGTCACTCAAAAGTATTAGCGAACTAAGAGTGGTCTTATTGTATAGTACTAGGGTTTTTTTCCTAGAACTAATTTGAACTGGAAGAAGTGGCTGAGATTGGTTTATTGTCATCAATGAACGCTATGCATGAGGAGAGATTGACATGGGCAAGTGAAGAGATTCAGCTCCGGGCTTGTCATTTCATATTAAATTGACAAGCAGTAAGTGACTTTTTTCTGCTGAATGAGGCCACCAAGGAACATATAAAAGGTTTTAGAGGAGAACATACACATACCTTTGATTTAAAAAAAACAGGACACACAGAACAGTAATATACTGAATGTGGAATTACAGTTAGGTGACACTAAATCTTTCACTCACAGAACAATTACCTCAAACATGTCTTTACAGAACAATTACAGTACCCTAATGTGGCTGTGATTGTGTAGTGACTGAGGAGGACTCCCAAACGCCATCGATCCAGAAAAGTGGCATATAGACAAATATATACCGTACTAGTCACAGTGTGGTGGGAATGAAAGGCAAATGTGTTGTGACAACTGCAGTGTGCTTCAGGCAGTCTGCCCACACCACAGCTACACATGTTATATAAATGGATTCCACAAAATATTGTCAATAGAACTGAAAAAAAGTTCAACATTGTTATTTATATTAGTTATTTATCATGCATTTCATGATGCAGATTGTGTTTAGCAAGAACCAATTTATTTGTTGTAATAGATGTTTTGTAATTTAATTACAAAACATTATTAATGTTAAGGTTGATATCCTGCGCACATGATTACTAATTTACAGTTGGGTGCTTTCTTCATACAAGAGACATAAAGATGAATAGGAAACACAAAGTGGCATTGTGAAGTCTCCTTGAACATTATAGGTGACAGGACATCCTTAGTCAGCACCCGAGGACAACTAGTGTGTCACTTTAGTATAAAATGTCTTCACACAGATAACATCCAACTGTCATCATCCTTATAACACCTACAGTACACTGAAATTATGTAAACTATGTTTATAATTTAATCGAAAGCAGAAGTTTGCACCCTGGTAACCAATAGAGAGCTCCAAGGTCACCTAAAGGCACAGTAAAGTATTCGTAAAAGCAACAAAAGTGTATATTTGTAAATAAGAAGGATATGACTAATCCTTCTGTAACAGTATCAACTGCCAGCGACGTCCGTCTCCCGTGACTGCCGAACTGGGGTTCCGAGCATCTGAGCAGCTCTTACAAGAGCTAATGGTATTGTAGCCGTTCCCTACAACACGAGACGAGGCTTCAAATTGAGGGAAAGAAGAAGAACTCCTTTATTGGTAAACTTCTTGGCTTTATATACAAATCCCCCATGCTGGCGGACCTCCCCAGGGGACCTGATGGAGAACTGTGTGCGACAATACACAGACCACTAGGACCACTCCCACCAGGTCTCCCTGGCATCGGAGATATTTAGCTCAGACACTCAGTCTGTAACAGAGTGCCTGTACAATCCACACCATTCCCCACCATATGGGAGGTAACAAGCTCAGACACCGTCCATAACCCAACCCCATTGTTTGTAAGCTCTCCCAGACAGTCCACACAATGCCCGACCGTCTGGGAGAGGATTAGGCCGGAGACAGTTCATCACCCAACTCTCCAGGTGGACAGAGTGGTTCTGTTACACCTTCTATATCTAGAAAAAAGTACAGCAGTGATAATACATAGAGTAATCAATACAGGTTAGTTATTGTTCATATACAAATATTTTTAGCAGTATGCTTGTCTCACATTGTCCAGGTGCCCAACCTGCGGCCCTATGGGCGTTCTTCAGCGGCACCCTCAATCCTCCCCTTGTGGCCCCCAAAACTGGTTTTGCATAGGAACTCAACTGTCCACCAATCCCCTGCTGACCGGTCCTCGTCCAGGAACTTTTTAGAGTGGGAAGAGGAGGAGATGCGATAAGTGTATGTAAAAGCAGATTAGTGACCCAGATGGTGCCTCAGTGGACAGGGCATATGCTTCCACTGTTCCACCAATGAACGGAGGGTGCTATATATATTGCGGCACGTGCCTGAGAATAGGGGCATATAATCTTTGAGCCTTTGATGATATGTATGAGGCACATATCTATGAGACATTAAAATAATGTCTTCTAGCTATGCATGCTGTTATTTTTCATGATAAAATGACTATACAAGTCAGTATAGATTAAAAATGGTATGCACGGCCCTTTAGTGACTTGTGGCCCTCCTTGCTTGTGACTTGTGGCCCTCCTTGCCAGGTTGGCGCCCACTGTCCAGGTAATGGGGAGCACACGGTTCACCGAAATTGGACAATATAGGATTGCAAAAATGTTGCCTGATCTGATGAGTCTCGATTTCTGCTGCAACATTCGGATGGTAGGGACAGAATTTGGCGTTAGCAACATGAAAGCATGGATCCCTCCTGCCTTGTATCAACGGTTCAGGCTGGTGGTGGCGGTGAATTGGTGTGGGGGACATTTTCCTACTTCCAGCAGAACATGACAATGAGTTCATTTACTCAAATGGCCTCCACAGTCACCAGATCTCAAGCCAATAGAGCACCTTTGAGATGTGGTGTAAGGGGAGATTCGCATCATGGATGTACAGGCAACAAATCTGCAGCAACTGTTGAATCTATGCCACAAAGGATGAAGGCATGTGTGCATATTAAAGTCGCCGGTGAGTGTATAAATATATATATATATATATATATATATATATATATATATATATATACACATATATACACACACCTTACCTTCTCATACTGGTCCTAGGGAAATTGCTAGTGATATATGTTTGTCTAAACTGCCTACACTTTGGTGTTTCCAACTAAGGACTTTGTCTGTGATTCTCCCAGCTTCATGTTCTCTTAGGTCGCTCCTGTTTTTGCAATGCTGGTAGCGCTGTATTAGCTGCAGCCACCCATACCCTTGTGCAGATCCTTATTCTGGAATCTTCCTTGGAGTGTAGTGACCAGAGGCATTTGCTGGGATTATGTTAGGGTGGTAAGGTGATGGTTGCAGAATGGCTCTTAACCCATGCTTTTATCCTGTTTTTGTAAAGTTTTGTCTCATTATTGTGCTCAGCCGCGATCGCCCATGGGATGCCTTTTCAAAAAGCGAGCCATGTGCATAACAACCAGGAGGTTAAGGAGGGAAGCGCTGCTGAATTAAAGTAGATAATTCCAAGCCGAAGCTCATCCTAAGTACAATAAGCAGAGCACAGCAGTGTACCACAGAGAAATCATGTTGCAGGGTGCCCTTCTAGCTAGCTTGCCTTAGAGGCAGAGACCACTTCATAGCTATTTATAATAATAACTACACAGAAGACTAAGGGACTGAGAGTTCAGCAGGTGTCTCTACAGTAGCCCAGGACCCCATCTCAGAAAAGTCTAGACAGTGTCCATCTCTATTAGTCAGTGGCTCTGTAGCAACATTCGTTTGTCTATGAATGACCTTCTCTGTTGTTTACCTTCTGCTGGCTTGTTGAATGTTGATGCATTGGACTCAACCTCTTCAATTTATACTGCTTTTGAAAATCTAGATTGTTCGAGTCTTGTGTCCTTTAGCTGACTCAAATAGCTTCTTTTGTTCTCAAGCTGTAAAAATACCAACTACTTCTGGGTATGGAGAAACATACAGTCACTTCTGATCCTGCCAAGTCTTAGTAGCCATTCTCTTAAGCAGCCCATACACGGGTCAGATTTTCAATCAATCGGCTTAAAACGATAAATTTTTTAG
>CM070036.1:22383462-22398813 GCA_036250615.1 Ptychadena robeensis | reverse complement strand
TCCCAGTGTGATTTCCAGATTTGCTCTTTGAAGTTAACCCTTTCTCCCCACAGAGGGTGCCAAACCAAACAAAACACATTTTCAATTGTAATAAAAATGTTATTATAAACAAAACATAAATATGAATACATACGGTTTTAAAACCATTCATACCAAATATGTTTTTGAGAGATTTTATCATTCAAATGATACCTTTATTCATTTTTTTTTAACACGATTGTGTGTTCCCAACATCATTAGAGTCTATGGTGTGCTTTTGGTACAGAAATCTGGACCTTGCAAGAGCGCTAGGGAGGCTAATATAACATATAACCTGTGAAATTTGTAAAAACATACAAACAAATATGTATTAAAAGAAAATCATAGATTGGTGTAACACTTTTAAACTAACATCTTGTTGGAGCACATTTTGATTTAGTTGCGTCATTTGATTTGTTTTGTAGGAGTCTATCACCATCGTACATCGGGATTTGGGAATATTTGTCCATTTTACCTTGCAAATACTCCTTAAATTTGAATTGTGAGGTCTTCCCTTGTGCACAGCCGTCTTCTGGCCACCCCACAGATTTTCTATTTGAACTATAGCCGGTCCATCTTGAATTATGTATGCTTAGTATGTTTGTTGTCCTTGTCCTGTTGAAAAATTAAATGGCTCTTCATCTGCAGATTTCTAGCAAAATTCTTATATACTCTACCCTGATGCCGTCACGGCCATACGTCTCCATGGTGTATTTCATTTACTTGTTCTGTAATGTTTGGGACATAAAATAGCCTTTCCCAACCACATCTACAATTCTCCAACAAAGTAAGGAAAGACACCACAATCTGAAAATAGATGTAATTATCCAAGAATATGATTGGGGGTGTGAAGATTCTGAAACCACCTCAATCTATTTATCAGATCCCATCATAAAGAGTACTAGTACAAGTTAGCATGCACATCAGTAGTGATGAGCAGCATACACAATATTCATATTATCAAAATATCTTCATTTTTTTGCCTAAAATTAGTAAATTAGAGAATTTGTGATCTCCAGTCAAACCCCCTTATTGCACAAATCAGCACTTATACATGCGCATATTGCCAATGCAATGCAGGGTAGTTCCGGCTATATTAGATATATGCAATACTAATTCGCCATTAGAATATTCGCAAACAAAACTAAACATCAGTAAGAAGTTCCTTGCCATTAATGATTTTGTTTGTTAGTGAGCTTCCGCATGAGCGGATCTTCATTTTTTCATCGGACACCGATCGTAATCGAATCCAAAGTAGTACCACATTGTTAGTTCGATCGTTATACATCCAAAATCATCGATTTTATTTTCTAACAAAAAACACAGGAAAGGAATATATATAAATGTGTTCATCCAATACAATCGACCCGACCAACAAACGATTTTAGTTTGATCATTGTACAATAGCTGAAAGTTTTCCAACATGTCCGATCCCTTACCGATCAATGTTTTGATCGGTATCATAAAATTTTCACTGATCGAGCCATGTGTGCAGTATACGATGTAAACTTTGACCATTTTAGGTCAATCGAACACTAAAATATAACTTTGTATGCCTAGCTTAAGTTCCTTTGATGGTCCTTGTTCTTATGTGACTAATACAATTCCTATTATAGGGTGGCTACACTTAGGGACCATTGACACGGGCATCTGGAAACATGGCGCGTCCAGCACCTAGACTCCCCAAAAGGGCTGCTACCGGGGCTAATCGGGCACCTAAAGGGGTGCTCCTTAAATTCCCCTCCAATCGACAGGCGCCCAAACGCAGTGTGGTGATGTTGTGTTATCTTCCTTTCCAGCTTTCTTCTGCAAAACACTAAAAGGTACCCATACACGGCGCGATGACCCGTTTGAGCGCCTTGAATGGGCACCTTTTTTTTTTTTTTACAGTGTTTTACAGAAGAAAGCTGAAAATGAAGATAACACGACTATAATAGCTTAATTTACAGAATGGTTGGAAACTGCCAATTGGACTACCTAGGTTCATATATGTTACTTTAAGGATTCTAAAACTAAATTCCATTTGTTTAGTCCTTTTATAAAATAAGAATGATTCTTCTCTGTTCTGATTCTTGCTCTTTATCTAAAGGACCTGAAGCTGGAGCCCCCGGAGGAGGAGATCTTAGAAGGCAGCACAAAATCTGTAAGTAATTGATTGTTTTCCAGCCTAAGTGCTAAAACTTCATCAGTAAAAGCCTACAAGGTTCGCGCTTGCAACAATTGGCAGCACATTTTTTAAGTATTTTATAAATTGTTTTTCATTTTACAGTTAATCTAAAACATGACATGGTCCCAATATACTTTAAACTTGTAATTAATTTATAATAACATTTAGGAAAATTTAAAAACTGCAGAGTGATCTCTATGGAACCTTGGTATCCTATCTACAGCTAGCATTACAACAGAGTAATACATACGGTACATTCTTTAATTATGTGCAATAAATATGTATTTTTTTTTAAATATCCAGCCTAAATAGTATAGAGGGTAGTTTTACCTAACTCTTATTCAGTTGGCAAAGTTTTCGGGGCATGAAGCAAGGGAAGTCCCCAACTAAGCTTCAGACTAAAAGTTTAAATGGTTGAACCAATGAACAGTATGAGAAGGGGATAAAGTGTTGATTAAGGAGGACCCTTTGAACTTTACCACAACTCATTGGCTTTTAATATACATTGAATCTGAGTAACCTGTCAATGTTCTTAAGATCTACCAGATGTAATGTAAAGGCTTTTCATTTGGGGTACAGATTGATTGAATGGTTTAGAAAGGCCCACCTATGACAAAGTTATAATTGTAAGATGTATGGCAATCATGAGGTAAATCCTTTCCCCTCTCCTGGGAAAGCTGCCTACAGAAACTCATTCCCTCTACATGCATGGGAGAACTGCCAATAAATATTCCTGCCTCTACACTAATGGGAGGGTTGCCTACCCTTTACCTACCTTGTAGAGCTTCCTATAGATCCCAGGTGCAAAACCTGCAGCCCAAGGCCTGCATGTGGCCCTTTGGGTGTTCCTCAGCGTCCCTCCTTGGTCCTCCACTTGCGGCTCCCGAAACCTAACTGTTAATGCATAGGGTATATAGCTCACCTGTCCACCGATCCCCCACTGATGCATCCTCGCCCAGGATCTTCTTAGAGCAGGAAGAGAGGCGAGTGACTCACTTAGGCTGAGAATGCTGATTGCCTAATGTGAAAGCCAATGAGCGACCCATATGGCACCTGAGCAAGTCCCTTGCCTCTCCTCCTCTTCCCGTTCTAAGAAGATCCCAGGCAAAGACGTGTTGGCGGGAGATCGGCAGACAGGTGAGTGCCTATACTTCCACTATCCCACCAACAAATCAGGGATGATTGTAAAATATATATTGCAGCACATAACCTAAGAATAGGGGACATCACCTTTGAATCAAAGGTTAAGTGTCCCATAGATATCATCAAAGGTCATGTACCCCATATATATCAGGTTAAAGGCTTTGATGATATCTATGAGGCACATAACATTTTCAATTTATACTTGTGGTTATGTGTCCCTCCATATGATACCTCTTTACTCTACATGCTTGGGAGAGCTGCCTATAGATACTTTCCTTTTACATTTTTTGGGTCAGCCTATAGACCCTCCTTCCCTATACACTGCTGGGAGAGTTGCCTGCAGATACTCCTTCCCACTACACTCCTGGGACCGCTGCCTATAAATAATTGTTGCCTCTACACGGTCAGTTCCCATTACACAGTTGTCAATAAATACTCCTTCCTTCTACATCCAGTGAGAGTTGCCTATAGATATTACTTTCCCTCAATACTTTTGGGACAGCTTCCTATAGATACTCCTTCCCTCTACAATGCTCTAAATTCCTGGGAGAACTGTCTATAGATACTCTACGACTAAACTTTCTGTAAGTGAAACGCATAAGAGGGGGTGATCCCTAGAGGGACCATGTCTTTATTTTGTTCCCGCAAGTTTGAAATTAAATAAAGTTAACAGCTTTTAAACATCCCGGACTGGGGACTGTTGCTACTACATACAAGTATTGTTTATGATTGTGGACGGACTGATCCATGGTAGCCCAGCACCTGGGGATGATGCCAGAATATTTCTAACTAGAGAGGTAGTCTGTGTGCCGGGAAGTGTGGACATACTGCCTGTGAGTGCGGATTTGTACAGTTTTGTTTTCAAGTGCCTATAGATACTCCTTCCTATAGACTCTTGGGAAAGCTGCCTCATTCCCTCTATACTCCTGGGACTGTTGCCTATACATACTCCTTCCCTCTACACTTCTGGGAAAGCTGCCTATAGATAGCCCTTCCCCTAGACTCTAGGGCCCAGGTGCCCAACCTTTAGGCATTGTTCAGCGGCCCTCCTTGGTCTACCACTTGCGCCACCCGAAACCTAACTGTTTCATAGGGCATAGGTACTCAACTGTTCGCCAATCCCATGCCGACGCGTTGTCGCCTGGGATTTTCATAGAGCTGGAAGAGGAGGAGAGGCAAGGGACTCACTCATGTTCCGATGCTGATTGGCGTACATGAAAGCCACATGACACAAAATGAGCATTATCACACTACAGTGTTCCCTTCTTGAAGTATAATTTAAAACAAGTTTTGTTATTTAAAAATGAAAAATAATGTCTCCTAGCTCTGCCTGCCGTCATTTATTATAAATTCTTATACAAGTCAGTATAGATAGAAAATGTTATGTGCGTCCCTTTAATGATGCCGGTGGCTGCACTTGTGGCCATCCACTGCTCTAGGGATAGCTGCCTATAGATAATCATTCCCTCTATACTGCTGGGAGAGCTGCCTGTAGATATTGCTTTCCTCTACATTGCTGGGAAAGCTGCCTATAGATCATCATTCCCTCTATACTGCTGGGAGAGCTGCCTATAGATATTGCTTTCCTCTACATTGCTGGGAAAGCTGCCTATAGATAATCATTCCCTCTATACTGCTGGGAGAGCTGCCTATAGATAATTCTTCCCTCTATACTCCTGCGTTTAGATACTCCTTCTTAGGGATCTGGGAAAACTGTCTAAGGGCAGTCATCACTTCTTCACTCCTTTCGTAGCTGCCTTTATAAAACCCTGCCATCTAAACTTCTGGGGGAGCTCCAACATAATAATTCTCTCTGAACCGATAAAAACCTGACCGCTTTAAGAGATCGGAAAACCCGCACCTCACGTCCTCTACTTCCAGAAATAAAAATCTAATAAAAAATCTACTTATAAGCTAAACATAAATTTAACTAGCCTTACAAAATATAATTTCAGTAAAGATACTGTGTGTGTGATCAAGTGCCTGCAAAAGGAATTATTGTTGAAACGAAAACATTGTCTGATTCTCCTGCAGTGGCCTTTGTACAGTATGAATGAATAGCCAAGACCATTAGATGTAAGATGTAAACCCTCAGGAGAATGAAAAGTAGCAGGAGATCCGTGACCTTTTCAAAACCTGTGTTCCTGCTGTCTTCTCTCTACTTCACCTTTGATGTTTTGTTCCTAAATGTATTACTGCTCAAATGTCAAGATATTTTTCAACCACATATAAATGCTGTTGTGTTTAATACTTTTCTAAACTTCTAAAGTAAAAGTGTTAAAATCAAACTTTTGCAAACACAGTTTAGGGGTTACCATGAGATGCCTGACCCCAGCTCTTTACCAACTATAACGGTAAATGTTGGTATAGAGGCTCACCTCTCTTCTAAGTGTCAAATGGTTAACCCAGGGGTAGGCAAACTTTTTGACTCGTGGTCCACAATGGGTTTTTAAATTTGACAAAGGAGCCAGACAAAGAACCTGTAAGGGCCGTCTGATCCCAAGTCCTCCCAGCCTGAGTGAGAAATTTTAACGGACTAACTTGATAAATTAATATTTTTTCTATAATACTTTTAAAATAATAATAATCAAACCTGACAGGGTAATTACAAAAAGAAAATATATTTAAATAAATACATAAAAATAGAGGCTTTGGATGGTTTTAGGGCAGCATGCAGAAACAGAAACAGGATTGTCAACTGTTCAGCACACATATATGATCGATTGCAGAACAGACATCATTTTCATGTTCTGATTTATTATGAATAAAAGCAAACATGTTAGGCCAAAGTATGCTTAGACATATTGTTTAGACCCCAGGTGCCTAACCTGTGGCCCGGGGGCCACATGCGGCTCTTTGGGCGTTCTTTGGCGGCCTCCCTTCAGTCCTCCACCTGTCCGCCTCTCCCCCACTGACAGTTCCTCATCCGGGATATTCTTAGAGTGGAAAGAGGAGGAAAGGCAATATATTTAAGTGCTAGGCATATGTAAAAGCCAATCAGCAACCTAGATGGAACCTGTGAAAGTCCCTGCCTCTCTCCTCTCCGCTAGTGGAGCAGACAGGTAAGTGCCTATGCTCAAACTATTCCACCAATGAACAGGGGATGATTATACAATATATATAGCGGCACATAACCTTTGACGATGTATATGACAAAATGTACATTACAATACTACAGTGTTCCCTAATGCATGAAGTATAATTTAAAACAGGTTTTGTTATTTAAAAATAATGTCTCATAGCTATGCCTGCTGTAATTTCTTCATTTAAAATGCTTCTACAACTCAGTACAGATTGTAAATGTTATGTGCGGCCATTAAGTGATGCTGAGGGCCGCACTTGTGGCCCTCCATATCAACTCAGTTGCCCACCACTGGTTTAGACTTTTATTGTTTACGCTTACAACCTATGAATAATTACATGTTTTGTTATTCTGTTCTGTTACCATTTGCCAAGGTGAAAGTCATAGCTTATTATTATCTCATGCCAGAGCACACTGATCCCCTCACTTGCTTCAGGAGAAATGTTACTGAATTTTAATATTTATATTTAATATTTTAACTGTCAATGTACATCATACAGTGTAACTATTTTTGTCTCCACATTAGTAAACAAACATTATTTTGCAGACATGGGCAAACTATGGCCTTTAGAAGGAGACCAAAAGTATCCTCCAGAGCGTCTTGTCCCCAAGGTGGCAAAGGGCTGGATTAAAACACTAAACGGGCCAGATATAGCCCATGGGCCAGAGTGTAACCACATATGGGTTAAGCCAATGCAGATCCCAACTCTAAATGGGAATTTTAGGACCATGTGAATGGATTAAGGAGGCTTTCAATGCTTCAAAAGAGCATATAGGTGATTCCCATATATAAGGTGGATTGATATTTTGCTGAATCTAGGTTCAGTTGAAAAAAAAATTAACATTGAGCCCATACAGTGAAATCTTTAAGTGAGAAGTCTCTCCACATGTTAACATTGTTAACATAAGTCTTTTTATTGGACAAAATATTATAAAGAATGTAAAAATAAAGGAAGACGATAATAAAGTTACCATATTTTTTGGACTATAAGACGAACCAAGTTTTTAGATCAGGAAAACCAGGGAAAAAATATTTTAAGTAATAAAATTTGAGCCACAAGTCACTAGTAGCACTAGTATCAAGGCACATCACGTCATCTTCCTCACACATCAGTGGAAGAGGGGAGCCCTGGGGAAATGGCTGCAGATGTCTCTTCTCTATCTCTCAGCAGAGTGCAGCTTTCACACACAGGCAGAGATAGATCTCTATCTTCTAGTCATTGTTTATATCACTAGGGTTTTGCTGATATAAACAATACAGTTCAGATGAGAGATCCTCCTTCTGGCTGTGAGAGCTGGAGGGGAGCTAAGATGCGACCACTTTTGGCTGAGTGGCTGTAGGTGTATGCGCATTTGGACCATACAACACAGGCACTTTTTCCCCCGATTTGGGGGGGGGGGTGCGCCTTATAGTCTGAAAAATATGGTATTTTGTCATGGTGAAGTTGCTGTACCATGGAGACATGAGTACCAAAAAACGATTAACTAATCAGCTACACAGGACAAGCTACTGATTCCATCTGACATTTACTATCTTATTTGTACCTAAGGGTGTTTTATGAAGATATCCTCAAAGAGATAGATGTTGGTTGAGATATTTGTATTCTGCTCACACAAAATCCAAAACCTCATAATGTGAGAATGTGTTGCCAGCAGCTGTTACAAAAAAGGAATATAAATAATTGAAAGGCCAATCTTGTTTTTATAACATCTCCCAGCTCTGTGAATGTATTATTTATTGGGTTTTATTGCACTGATATCCCTCTGATCCTATGGACTCAGAGCCATATGTCTGCTGGCTATCAGTGACGGGTGGTGGTGGGAGAAGCATTAACACCAGGGAGTAAAGTGACATTAGGGACAAGCTCCATGCGCTACATGTTACATAATTACGCCTGAAGCAAAAGTGTAGACATCCGATTACAAGTGCAGCTACCCATTGCGTTCTCCATCATAGCCCAGCAGTTAATGTCATACTTGCTCCTTTATCACAGAGGTCATTGTGACATTAGTGTAACAGTAGCAAGGCAATAATGGTTAGGCATCTTATAGGCAGTTAACTATCTTCATTGTGGCCCTGGAATATAAACTAAAAAGATCAATTTATGCAAACAAGCATTTCATATTTCTTTAGGTCATAAAACATTGAAAGAAGTTGCCTGTTTATCTCATGCCTTCAAAGTTATATGGGGCTTTTTTTTTTACCAAAATTGCCCAAGCATTTGAAGAAACATCTTGTTGCTCCAAATGCACAGCTGCTGTTCTCCATGGTGTAGTCCCAATGGATGGCACTCTGGCACATAATGTAAACAATAACCTAATCACAGTAATCACAGTGTGACTTTATAGCTTGAAGGTCAGTTGTAGCTATTACTTACTAAAAAACTTACTGTAGCTATTACTTACTAAAAAAAAAAAAACAATGAGTTTTTCAATGAATAATAGCAGAACAATGTCAAACCCCTAATGGACTGTACAGGGGTGCACATAATTTTTTTTGGACCTTTAATGGGGCAAAGGTCAAAGTTTTGCATAGCTACAAAGGGTACAGACAGATCCAAACAGGGGATAGCAATAGCTAGCGATAAGGAGCACTAGAGTTCTGGGAGCTGGGAACACACATGCAGATATGGCCGCTTCGAGCACCGTGCACGCTCACAGCCATCTATCTGGCCCATATCATATACGGCCATCTCAGTTTTCGAGCGGGACCAATCAATCCTGCTAGTAAACAGGGATATCGGACATGACCATTGCTTTGCATGGAAACCGCGGGTCTTTACACTGCTGCAGGGAACATCGGACGGTTCCAATATCGAGCCATCTGGCCTATTCACCAAGCTTCCACTCCCGACCAGTCTGTTGACCAATTGTTTCAAAGCCCAAACAGTGTGAACCATCCTACAAATTTTTACAGCCTCCGTGTTCAACCAAAAGAAGAAAAGCAAAAAGTAAAAGACTACATTATAGAAAGAATTAGGCTCAGTGTGTTGGCTGAATTACAGAGTTAATTTAAAATCAGCGAGAATGTTGCTGATCCTTCAAGCACCAAAGAATTTCCGGCGCCAAATATATATATGTCAGCGAGAGGCATGTAAATTATCTTGGGATCCTTTTATCTTCCATTTGAGTCTGTTCTAACAAACTATGCATGATTAATGGGTCTTTCTTTGTTTGATTGTCAAATTATGTCAATCTCTTTGAATTCCGCAGCACATAATGATCGTTCAGCGTCAGTTGACTGTGCTAATAGAGGAGCTAGAAGAATTTCGCCTTTCTCTCAAACACTACGTAGAATCCGTTACAGCTCAGTCGGGCTGTCTGCAGTAAGTACACGGTGTAAGCTATTGCCCTAGTCTCCGGTTATACAATGGTTTGAATCACAGCCAGGGCTGTATACATTGGTGGTTAGCAGCCATGCTTTTCAATATTAAAGTCAACGATTGAAAAAAGTTTTTAATACGTTTCATGAATAAATTAGTATTTTAAGATTACTCTCCTTTCAACAGAAGATATACAATGTTATTTTCTTCAAGGGGGTCAAAGCTGGTAATGAAATCTAAAGGGATAGGTATCACTTCATGCTTGCATATTGCTATTTTAATGATTTAATCCATAATTGCTTTAAATTAGATATCAAGTTCCTCTATTTTTTATTTTATAAGCCACCCGTTTTTCCTCAAAAATAAGCAAACATAGTGACTATACAGCATGTTGAAGTAGAGTGCATGCGGGAGCAGAGACTCATTTCAGGCTGTAAGCAGTGCCTCTGCTCTGCTGGAGTCTTTCTGTAAGACTGGCTATCTGCACTAAAAGTATACAGCATGTTCCAGCAGAGGCATGGGACTGCTGACAGCCTGAAGACTCAGAGAGAGACTCATTCCTGACACTCAGCAGTGCCTCCCCTCTGCTGAAACATGCTGTATATCTGTATTCACTCAGAAGAAAGGGCAGTGTTGAGAACCAGAGACTCAAAGAAAATCTCGCTCCGACTCTAAGCACCTCCTCACCAGCCTCTCCATGCACAGCATGTTCCAGTGGATGGGAGGCACTGCTGACAGCCCAGGATGAGTCTTTCTGTGAGTCATTTATATGTCTTGATTTCCTCCTAAAAAGCCATGGTGCATCTTATGGTCTGGTGCATCTTTTTGTGAAAAAAATACTGTACCTTGATGGGCTTTGAAAATATATCTCTGAGCTCCTACTGGCTTAAATTAGCATCAAAAGTTCGCTGGCAGGGCGAGATCTATTGATAATACATTTCAGAAATGAACATCCCACACAAAGTCCAAAATATAGATTTATGAGAAATAAACCAATCTATACATTCTGTGCTTCTAGGAAGGTAAATTTTCCCATGGATAGCTTTCTAAACTACCAAAAGCAAAGCGTGAAGCTATTGCCATCTAGTGTATAACTTTTCATGCATCTCACCTAAATCCTTTATTTAAAAAAGGTTGTTTTTTTATTAAACATACTATGTAAAGAGCAAGATTATTATCAGTGTTTATAGGCCTACACTATGCCTATGGCGCATTAAAGCCTGGTGCCTTGGTAAGGTCACAGTATTGGTTTTAGTCACCCACCAATGTTAATGTTATTTCGAATTTTCCTAAAAATGTGTATTACTACGTGATCTGCAACCCTGACGCTGTCTTATTGGAATTCTATAAAATAAACTCTAAAACAAATATCATACTTTTGTACCCCTGGAAATATATATATTTAAGATATAGATGTTTCAGTTTCCATTCAGATATATTTTTTTGCTACCCATGGAGAGCAGAGCTGGATTATCCTTAAGGCAATCATGGAAGAAGCTTAGTGCTCAGTAGAGGTCCAACTGGGGGGCAGGTAGTGGCAACCTTCAGTAAATAAGGGAAAGTGGATAAGGCCAAAGCTGTGCAAATACATATCTATTCCCAAGGGTGGGTGTACTTTTAGGCAGTTGGTGTCTCTCTATGTGACACTAACTTTATATAACTGTTATGTGCATGTTGCAAGTTAGCAAAGCTGCATGCAAGCATATCTAGACCAAATCAAACCCTTATCTATGGAAGGAACCATATTTGTCACAAAGGCTTAACTTCAAACATGTCTGACTTTGTTAACTTCCATTTTAGACGAGATGATGATTTTGAGAGTTCATTGGAAAGCCCCTGAAAATGGTATCATCAACAAAATTGCTGGAGACGGAGAGATTGGTTGTGGGGGGAAAATTTGGCTCTAGCACATATAGTTTTTGTATAAATTAAGTTCAAAATCTTTCGACTTTTGAAATTTTTACTTGACTTTAAACTTAATTTATGCAAAAACTGTGTGTGTTAGAGCAATACTTTATTTTTCTTGTAGTATACCCTGGGCACTTCTCTATATCTTGGTGATGATACCATGCATAACCTCCTGGGTGTTTGACCCGAGTTTCATTCATCTCAGCCTGAGTTAACTATGGAAAAACTGTTCGCTGAATTCCCCCAATTCTTCCAGGTCTGTCCCCGATCACGTCACCAGTGATGCGAAGAAGGTGGGGGAAGGCTTCGCCATAGACCTCCATCTAAATGGAGGGACGTCGCCTTTTTTCAGCATAAGTCCGGCGTCGCTGGAAAAAATCGAACTGGTGCAATTTTTAAAAGAAAATTTGACCATATCTGGTTTACATTTTTTTTATCACCCCTATATAAATAAAGTAATTGAACATGGTAATATATAAAGTAGAACATATATGTTCTTGCCATTCGATATCCTTAAATCCTTCTCACATAGAATACTTACATCTAGTTTGAATACAGCTGTTTGTAGTATGGGAACTGTAGAACCACCTTATAGCCATTGCAGCCCAAACTTAATATAAGGTAATTCTGCTATGAATATCTGTTCACTGGTTTGCACAGAAAAAATATGCACTCAACTTTTGTTAACCTATCAGAAAATATAGCCCAACCAATAAAAAGTGGAGCTTTATCAGCTTTAGGGTAATGTCAGGGTCCTGATAGTGGCATATTTGCCCCAAGAGTTAAGGGACACCTGTGTGTAGCCAGAGGTACTGATTGGCTGTGTGGTATTCCAGTACTCATTTCGATGGGTAGATTTCAGTAATGAATGGAGTGCATGGAGTATGAATAGCTATATTTGTTTGTAGGTTAGGTTCTGTCTAGGAAGTATGTCTGCATAGTAATAATTCCTGTAACTACAGCTCCTGCCTTGAAATCTTTGTTGCTGTATGTTATCCATATTGTAAAATAAAGGAAAATACAAGAGTATAACTCTCCCTAATAAAGTTAGCTATCTATTTCACAGAACTCTCCCATTTATGTCAAGGAAGTTGTTTAACAACCATCCAAACACAATATGAAGGGTTAAATAAAACAACCAGTATGCGTGGTGCTTGATAAACAATAGCACATTTGTGCATTTTTAACGCCCTAATAGACTCCCAATATTTAAAAAAGCCCCAAAAAATGCATGTACAAACACAAGCCTGAATTAACCCTAATTTAACAACAAAACCTACCTGCAGCAATCTTATAGTTTAATATCAGTTTTGGCTGCATAATGCAAGACATACATATGTGATTGACCATTCTATTTCAGACACTTCAAGGATAAAAATAAAAATTGACATTACAGTAAGCACACCATTAGCTTGGATAAAAAAAATGTCAAATACTTTTTATATTGCTAAACATAACCACATTTTAATATGTAACATTGTCTTCTGCAGTGTGTCAATTCAGAAACTTTCCAGTGAGTCCAAATACATTATTTACGAATTTTGGGAGAATAGCAATATATGGAAAAAGTAAGTAAATATCTTGTTTTAGTAATTATGGGCCTTCTTTTCATTTGTGTAGTTAACTCTGAAAGGTAGTAAACCTTTCAACTGATATCTGTATATTAGGGATTCGTGTGTAGAAACCATGAAAAAATCTTTACCAGGGAAACAACAGAAAAAAATGTACTCCATGTTATGCATGTAAATGTTGCCCAACACGTGAGGCAACAAGAGTCTATCACAAATCTCTGCCTTTTCTCCCTCTCATCTTTATTAACACATACAGCATAATTATATATATATGAAAAAATAAGGCCATATAGGTTACTATGAGTATGGGCTGGTATCATTTCCAGCTTGGACTTTTAAGGCACCAAATTGTATGATCTTATGATACATTGATCCTGATTTTGTGCCTTGAAAGTCCTGGCTGGAATCGACCAGCCCATACCCATAGTAACCAATATGGTCTACTTTTTTATTTTTATAATGATTATACTTTTGTGGCACACTACATAGTTTTAACACTTTATAGATGGCCCAAGAGAGTTAATTGAAAACACACAGAATAGTACACAGAATACATTACATGGCATTATATTGTGTCATGCATGTTCATGCTGTTATTCAAGGTAAATTATATATATAAGGGCTTGTCCCCACTTGCGTGGGTTGGCTACAATATATTTCAATGCAGCCACCCTGGATGGCACCCATAACGCGGTTAAATTGCATCCACGCGCGAGTTTTGACCATGTCCATTCATATCTATGGACGCGATTGGCCACAGCCGCTAGCGGCCGGCCACCAAAGTGAGGACGGGGCTGCTTGAATGAATAGAGGCTGCCACTTTAATTAAACTTGTCAATATTTAAGTTCAATAGACCATTTGGATTGGAATGTGGGTGTATCTTATGAAAGGATTGAGGTAAGTATAAAAGGTGCACATAAACCAGTGGTTCCCAAACTTTCCTGCAAGGCCCCCCTTTTTACATTATCGGACCTACCTCCCCATTCAAACACAGGTTAAGAAAGAGGTCCAGCGCCCCCCTGAAAATACCTTCCTGCCCCCCAGTTTGGGAACACTGCCATACACAGTTAGTTTTTTATGCTCGATCGACTTAAAATGATCGATTTTTAAGTTGATTGAATGAAAATCAGTTCCTGCCCAGCTGGTGCGATCGACTAAAAGTGATCGACATCGAACAAAAAATAGATGGAAAAGTGATCAGACATGTTGGTAAATTTTGATAGATTGTACGAATGGAATTGATTCCTATGAAGGAATCTATTTTACAGGGATTGATTTCTTTGGATAAATCAATCCTTTAAATGAATCTATTTATTTTAAATCGGATGGACGTTTGCAGGAAAATCAGATCGACATTTGCAGGAAAATCAATGATCGAATCGCAAAATAATCAACACGTGTATAGCTAGCTTAAGTCAGATTTGGGGCGTTAGAAAAATGCTGTAGATAGTAGGAACATACAGACTATTCTTATTCTTGTGTCATATGATTACCCATTGATGGATGTATGTTGGGGGAAAAGGTATCGACCATACAATCAAACTAAGGAAATAAGAGGTTTTCCACAATATATTCTGAAAAACATCCCTTGGCTCCTTTTAGTTTGGAATGTCCGGAGACCGTCCTTTGTATACTCTGTGGTCCCCTTTAAAGTTTGTCGTGCTCCAGTAGGCATGCCAGGTTAATCTATGTGTTGTATAGTGATGAGTGACTAGGCAATATTGGAATTTGTGTAATTTCCTTAATACCCACAATGATATTCAATATTCGTAATCTCGAATATCCACATTTGTGGACATGGATCGCGACAAAAGAATTGTGATCAAATATGCGTAGTGCATGCAAGTCAACGGAGCTCAAATATTCGACTAGGAGAATATTCGAAATTTCCGTCCCAAAAAATCGCAATCATATAATCGCGATCCATTGCAATGAAGGGAATCGCAAAAACTCACAATAAACCACAAAGGCAGCGGATATCCGATCATATATTTGCGAATGTCGAAATGGCGATATTCGAGCCATATATTGAGAATCTAATATTCCAGCTCAACACTACTGTTGTATAAGAAATCTAAATTCATATTTTTACTCATGAAATGAATATTGAAAAACCTAGTGCTTTTAAAGTCCTGCAC
>CM070036.1:22342648-22368988 GCA_036250615.1 Ptychadena robeensis | reverse complement strand
AGTCTCACACAGTGATGCTGACGTCACATCTGTGAGACTGAGACACAGGGGCTTGTGGGAGAGAATTCCCAGTAACTCGCCTAGGCGAGACGTAACGCAGTGGGAGTGGCTGTCTCTAAAAAGACACCCCTCCAGCTGTCAGAAATCGTTTTGGGTTTTTCTAGTCAGCGATCTCTGCAGTATCGGCTTGAGCTGAAGCCGATACTGGAGAGAGACCTAACAAGTGGTAGGTCCTGGGGAATCACTCTTAAATTATGCATTCCCCCAACATTTTTATGACAAGAGTAGAAACAGAGAGGTCACTTCCCCTTAAACAAGTAAAGTTTTCTTTATTATAAAGTTGCTCGATGTTTCCCCTCATGCATCTTCAAACCTAGGTAAGGCACTTCTACAGCAAGGAGCGCCATGGTCAAGAATAATGATTGCTATGTATCCGTTACATAAAGTTAGCCCTGTGTAATCAGGGCAGACAAGATAACATCAAAAGGAATCCACAGAAATCTTCACATCTTACAGAAGCTCTGACACTGCTTATTACAAAGCTGTTTATTCCCGATCCTCTATTACAGAAAGATGTGAAAATCCCTTTGAACATTTAGCAGGAGAGAGGTATAAATACTCCAAAAACATCTGCACCATCAAAGCTAACGGAGCCTGCAGACTGCTTATATTATATTTAATACACCGAGATTGAGAATGGTGGTGCCACACCGTGCATACTGACATACTGGCATGGGTAACAGAGGTAACCCACAGTCAGGCTATGGAAACAGTGTCCTAAATATGAGCAACTATACAATGTGCTGTAGAAAGAGGACAGCAACTCTGCAAGCAGAATGGGATCCACACAAGGTTACCCAACCTGATGAATATAAAGATACAGGATGGGTCCCCCCTTCTCTCTACCCAGGGGACCCACAGTTAGATGATGCCCCACCTCCACTAGGGAGATGGTATGTTGTTGCCACAGTTCGTTAATTGTTTGGATTAGTTCCGACAGATCGTTGTTTTGTTTCAGTCACCTGTGCCCTTAGCATGACCACAGTCTAATTGACCCCCTATAAGCCCCCCTTACTGTTTTTTACCTGCAGTATGTGTTGGGACAATACTTTTTGCTCTTGATTTGCACTGTAATGTCACCAGTCTCTAAATCAGCGACAGATGCTCTTCTGTTTTTGTGCGGTGTTCTTTTTTTGTACTTTGTAAATGCCTTTATTAGTAAAATTCAATAACAATTTGGAAAGAGAATATAAAGATACATGTGACCATCATTACTAATGATGGAGGATTTTTAAGTTCCAGCAAGGGTGCAGAGTATTTCCCTTAGCAACAAATTGACATTCTTCTACAGGTTTAACTACATTGCAGATACCATAGCTTTTAAATACTGCCAATTTTATTCCTATACGTCTCAACTCTTTAACCCACATATCAATTATCTCATTTACAGTTCTCATTACCCAACCATGTGAAAATATTTGATGTATGTCAAACTCTTTGCAACTCGGCAGCACTAAACTTATCCCTACTTGAAATCAAAGCACAAGTAATTCTGCAATCCTTACTATTCCAGTTGGACCTGAGTGGGCTTCTAATGGCATCATGTTATCACCCAAAAACATCCACAATGTGTTTGGCAAGAGCTTCCTGCTTTTAAAGAAATCACTACAGATGTAAACATTTCTCCTGGTTCGCCCAGCTCTCATCTCAAAAAAGAAAATACTTCCCCTTTTTATCACTGCCAAATTTTACCTATTGTTCTCCCTTCCTCCTATATTGATTTTCCAATTTGACTACAGAAAAATATCAGAGAATGAAATATGAAACAATCCGTAAACCAAATTTAAATGGGTGGTACAGAAGTTTTTGGAATGAAGTTATCTTCTGGCTTCAGTTTACTTCATGGAAAGTCTGTGATATTGCTACAGTTGAGATGATGCTACAGGCATCCCCAACATCAATCTATACTACTACCCCACATCATAAGTCAAACATTAGGATGGTTTTGAAAAATGCCAACAAGGTAAGGTAAAGTGATCTGCTTTAGCTTTAGCAGCTAAGGTAAGGAAAAGTGATCTGCTTTAGCTTTGGCAGCTAAGGTAAGGAAAAGTGATCTGCTTTAGCTTTAGCAGCTAAGGTAAGGAAAAGTGATCTGCTTTAGCTTTAGCAGCTAAGGTAAGGTAAAGTGATCTGCTTTAGCTTTGGCAGCTAAGGTAAGGAAAAGTGATCTGCTTTAATAGCTTTAGCAGCTAATGCCGCCAAAATATGTGCAAAGGGAAAAGGACAAGTGAATTCTATGGCAAAACCAACTAGAACAGCAATGGATTGGTTTATGAATACACACTTATGGTAACACAGTTAACTACAATAAAAAAAGATGCAATGTGTCTGTTGGTCAGTGTCTAACATTGGACGCTTTTTTGGCATGTAGAAAATCCCCACAGTTGATGCGTGGACGCATCAGTGGAGACTAGTCCTAGGAAACTATAGTCAATTTTCATGCTATGGTGGACAATGTTGAGTTAACAGCAGAAAGACTTGACTCTGCATGCCCTACCAACAAGCAAGGTCTGCTGTTGCACATTTTTAAAAATAAAAGGCCTCGGCTCCCCTTTCTCTTTTTACACATCATCTCTACAGACCAGCGATTCTCACTTGTCACTTCCAGCATGATCAGGTAAGCGGAATGTCCACTCTATCCTATGTTCCCACCATTATGTGTGGGCTGGATAGTTAGTAGGGAGAGTAACACCCCATCCCTCCAGATGCTACGTCACTTCTGGCACAATCAGGTAATGTCGTCTCCTGTTTTCCCACCACACCTGTGCAAATGATGTGCGGGCTGGAGAGTTAGTAGGGAGAGTAACACCCCATCGCTCCAGATGCTACGTCACTTCCGGCAAGATCAGGTAATTTCGTCTCCTATTTTCCCACCCTGGTTTTACAAATGATATGCGGGGTGGAAAGTAAGGAGGGAGAGTAACAACTCATCCCTCCTAAGCCCTTAAGGACATTGCTCTCAGTCTGGCCAAATAATGATTCATTCAAAGTTTTCTAACCTAACAAGGTAAGGCATAGGACAATTGAGTCCTATGGCTCAATTGGTATTACTCTCCCCCCCACCCCTCTTGTGGGCAGCAGCTCTGATGCCTTCAGTGAACTCAGCAACCCCTGTGAAAAGGTCTTTCAACCCACAAAGGGGTCGCGACCCACATGTTAAGAACCACTGCTATAGAGAAACTTGTGCAATCTCACAATCCTAGCAGTCATGTATTACCAGTCTGCTTGTGGGATGATGGTTACAGTTCATTCGTTACACTTTGGCCCCATCTGCTGCCTAGTTAGAAGAAAGCAGATGGAGCCAAAGTCGCACTCATTTGCTGTGATACTGGAAGTCAACTTTATGATCTTAAAACTGGGAGTTTTATGGCAGAAAAAAAAGGACTTCGCCAAAAAATAAAATAAAAGTTCCTCTTTCATTAATGTAAACCTATATGCATTAACGGTTCAAGGGAAAATGTATATTTAAATACACAAAATAAAATACAACACTGCTTAAATAAAACTGTTCAAGCCATGTAAAAAAATTTACAAGAAAGAAATATAGGCAATGCACACAAGGGTCAGCTGAGTCAATCATGGGTATGGGTACATCAAAAGCACAAATGGTGGTCTACAATTTCAATGTTTTTACTGAGAAATATGAAGGCTGCCACTGCTGACCTAATGTCTAACAATTTCGATTCCCTTAACAGTATACAACCAATGAAGACAAGACTCTGGATCTCGCCATCTGTTTTGGTGACACCAAGTCTTTGAGACCAGGCAGCCAACATTGCAAATGACATATTTGAAGTTTAAATATGCATTAAAACAAGCGGTACAAACACTTACTGGATATTCAAGGACAATAGGGTGGTCTGGCAAATATTTTGGCTTCACTCTGGAAATAGACAGTCTTGAGAGCTGAATAAGGAAGTTTCGGCTGTAAGTGATCCTGTCTGTAGGTAAAAAAAAATAAGTCAGTCATCCAAGCCGATGTGCATCAGATCTTCTATAGAGAAAATGAAAGAATATGGCTTGGAGGGGTAAACTCAATGAAAGGGGATCTTTACGATCCTTAATCAATGATTATTTTTAAACAGAAAGAGCAACACCAATCAGCAGCTGGGAGAACATGTATCCCATTGCATTGAAAACCTTTTAAGAATAAGGGTCCCCACACACACAATGAGCGGCGGGCGATTTTGCCGTCAGCCGATGTGCATGCGCGCTCGTCAGCAAAATCGGCCGCCAATTGCGGGTGCCCACATGGGCCAATAGATCCCTGTCGCCCCAAAGCTTGTTCGGCCAGAGAATGGACATGTCCATAAATCTCTGGCCGATGACATTAGTTTCAATGGGGACCGGCACACAAGGGTTGCCTGCCGATGCTGTGAGCGATGGAGAGCAGCATGACGACGTCATCACGCTGCTCTGCACAGCTCATCTGTCGGTCCCCACTCGGTCTGTGTGTTGGGACCTTAAGGGTCACCATACAACTTAAGATTTCTCTGTCAGATTTCCTTTTGTTTACCTTAACCATGTAATATGAGGGACTTTCTAAAAAATCAAGTCTCCCTGTGTTAAATCGCAGAGGACCCGGCACTACATAGTTGTTGGTAGATCTAAAGGATATCTGAGAGATCTAAAGGTTTATGACCAGCTTAAATCTTGATTCATAGGGCTTTCTTGGTGACCATCCCTATCCCTCCTACCCAACCTGGACTATTTATTCTAGTAAAGTCACCTTCATTGTTTTTTCAAACAGAGCACAAAAATGGTGCACCAAAACTGTGTCCCAGGCAGCTCTCCCTCAGATTTCTACCAACTTTGTGTTACATGGCCGTACTTTCTCCTTGACATCCTAGGAAGGGTAAGGTAGGCAAAGCTCCAAGGGCAGGGGTGGGCAAACTTTTTGACTTGTAGGCAATATTGGCTTCTTAAATTGGAAACAAGGGCTGGACCAAAAGCCTGTAATGGCCGACCTCCCATAGGTGTGCCAAATCCATGCATCACTGGCATCACTAATAATGGCAGTGATGTGTAATGAGCGACATGTGACAGGGAATTTCCTGCATTTAAAAATAAAATGCTCATTCCTAGAGACTCAATCAATATATTTATTAGCAATCATGTTGATTTTGTCAACTCCTAACTAGGGTACTTTCTGTAATGCAATTTTATCATTCATGAAGGTGTAAAAACCTAATCCCAGATAAAAAAAGGCTCTTGGAGGTGCCCGTTGTCATAAAGTATCAGTTTATTAAGCATCGATGCTTTTCGTGGTACCAGACCACTTCTCCTGGCTTTTTAAAATGCCTGGAAACCTTGCTCAGAGCAAGAGAAAGAAAAGGAAGATAAATGGGCCGTATCTGGCCCCCGGGCCTTAGTTTGCCCACCCCTGTCCTAGGGAATTTTCAGACAAGGTGCTCAAACCCAAACCTATCCTTTGAGGCCAGCAGTAATTTTTTTTACTTAAAAGATCATTTTAAAGTAACATTATTTGCCTATCTGTGGCAATCTGCAATAACATATACGGTACTCTAGTACAGGGGTAGACAAAGTACGCCCGTCAGCAGTATGGATCTGAACAGAAAATATGTCAGCCAGTCGTATTCTTCAATTCACTGAATTCCACTACAATATATCTGTTATGAGTGCGCAATGCGCTGGTACTGTATGTTCATTCCAGACACCTGAACGGAATTAACAATTTCCAAACCTTGCAGAGCAGTGCATATCGCAGCGTCATCTTCTGTTTTAACAAATGTCAAATGGCTCTCTATGTACTTAATGGGGTTCAGGAATAATGATTGCTCAGCAAGTCATCTATTATATCTGTATGTTGGATAATATTTAGGGGCCTTTCACATTAGTCATGTTTGCGTTGCAATACCGCAACGCAGCCCCTTGTTAGCATCAATGCTAATGCAAAAAGTTGCTTGTTACCACAAACGTCCTAAAGTTTGCACTTTTGCAGGAGCAGTGCATGCAATACGTATGGGAGACACAACTCGCACTGCAGAACGCAGGTTTTTATCAATAACGAGTGAGTAAGCGCAACAACTACCATGTCAGTTACCCGCCAAAAATCGCACAACAGCTTTACGGGCTTTAGTGTAAAGGGCCCTATTATTATTATCATTTATTTATATAGCGCCAACATATTACGCAGCGCTGTACAATACATTAGAGTGGAGATACAACACATAATAACACACAGGTACAGGTAATGACACAGGAGGAATAGGGGACCCTGCCCGGTTGGGCTTACAGTCTAATAGGTTGGGGAACAGTATACAATAGGCGGGGGGGATGGGACTGGCATGGTGGTGATGTTAGAAAAGAGAAGATGGATAGGCCAGACTGAAGAGGTGGGTTTTTAGGGCTTTTTTAAAAGTGCCAAAAGTAGGAGCAAGTCTAATGGGACGAGGGAGAGAGTTCCATAGAGTAGGAGCGGCCCTAGAGAAGTCCTGAATCAAAACCAAAGTGCACATCGCTTAGGGCCGATTATGATGACGCCATTGAAGTAAAGAAGTGGGCAGTGTTGAACAGGCAGAACACCACAGGGGAGTCAGGGTGACATTTTGGCGACATAGGGGCAGGCAAGATTGTGGATCCTGTGTGCATTACTTTACTAGTCTACACTAGCAGCAAACTCCTGCGATTGACCCGCAGTACAGATATGTAATGGGGGAGGGTGGGTTAGGGTAGTATAGTGTAAGTAGGATGGGGTAGATAAGATGCATTTCTACTTTAAAGAGAATCTGTTACAAAAGAAAACAGTTCATGAAGAAGCATTCAATAACCCAACTTTGAAATAGTGAATTCTGGTATTAGTACCACTTTGCCCACAAAAATAAGCAGACATTCTCCATTGCTGGCACTGTTAAGATACGCTGCCCATTTCTCTTCAACCTTGGTCTAGTAGAGCCTCCCTAAACAAGTTTTAATGATTGAAGCATACCCTTTAGTAGGAAAGTAGCAGTCTGAGTTCTCAGCCTCTCTGGTTGCAAAGTTTAAATAAGAAAATCAGATCCTAAGATAAGCAAACCAGACACCACATCTACAAATATGTCATTTACCTGGTTTGATCTTTGGTTGTGCTTTTTGTGGCGTGTAAGGTTCTCCAAAAGAGCACCACTAGTACAGAACACAAGAGAAATGAAAAAAAGAGATTATAAACAGCTAAATACCACAAACATGACAGAACGCTGCTACTACTGCTACTTTCCAATATTACATCAACTGGTTAAGGTTTAACTCTCCCCTCCCACCTTAAAATCTTTCCATACAATTTCTGTATCAACTTTTCTTCTTTTCTCTAAAACCATGTAATATGAGAACTTTTCTAAACTTTCCATTCACTATGTATTCTATCAGGGAGGCCCCAGCACTACATAGCAGTGATGTATACCTTCCAATCATTATATATTCTATCAGGGAGGACCCGGCACTACATAGCAGTGATATATACCCTTCAATCACTATGTATTCTATCAGGGAGGACCCAACACTACATAACAGTGATATATACCCTCCAATCACTATGTATTCTATCAGGGAGGACCCAGCACTACATAGCAGTGATATATATCTTCCAATCACTACGTATTCTAATAGGGAGGACTACATACCCTGTTTCCCCAAAAATAAGGCACCCCTGAAGATACAGCACTAACTCTGGACAGGGAGATCAGAGGGGGCAATCAAATTGACACAGGAGAATCAGAAGGGGTTACTAAAATGGTAATTCCTCCCTCAGAGAAGGGAATGAAAATGGCACAGGAGACTCAGTCATTCTAAGTGATCCCCCCACCCTGATACCCCAATGCCGTATTCTTCTTCATGGAAAAATAAGACATCCCTGGAAAATAAGCCGTAGGGCATCTTTCGGAGCAAAAATATATATAAGACACTGTCTTATTTTCGTAGTTGTTCGTAGATCTAAAGGAAATTGTATGGAGTGATTGAAAGGTGTATGGGGGGGGGGGGGCGCTTAAGTCTCATTCAGAATTCACCAATAGGTAGGTAGGTAAAACTTGCAACATACTTTAAAATTATTGCTAAACCCAGGCACACACGTTTAGAATTTCCACCGATCTTCCGGCATATCGACTGCACGTGATGAATCGGCTGGGCACGCTTTCAGTGCCAGCCATAACTTTGGGTGGGGACGACAGAATGGTTTCCCGGCCGATAATTTAGCTTTTAAACATAAGATTTGCGACGGATTATGCGTCAGATAGGCGCCCGTGAGCGTGCATGGTGGTCAATTGGCGGCAAAATCAGGTGCAAATCTAAACGTGTATGACCACCTTAATAATTTGTGTTATAATGGCCAAATATGTTACATTTTTACCATTTAATGGCTGTTTCCATTAAACACATTAACGTATTATTTGTTATATGGTCAAACTTCATAAAAGAATAAGTCATGAATGAAACAACCTATAACCTTGTCAGAATTGGGTCAATCCCTCCCCGATGGGGATTTCATTATAACACAAAACTCTTGTCAAACTGTTAAATATCCAGCAGTCACATATACATCCAGGGGTCTGTCAGGCCAGGATGGGATGCATGAGAGTGGGATGGGATAGTCTGAGGAGGGATGTATGAGAGCGGAGGGGCGGTACCAGGCATTAGCATAACCTCAAAACACACCAATCATGCTTGCACACAATACTTTTGGGCACGAAGTTTTATACAGAAACACACACATGCTAAAAAACAAACATACCAAACTGTACTGATCTTTTATCTCTTCTTTGCAGAAATCCATAAATTCAGCCCGGAAATTTACCATCAACAGGGGTGCTATAAGAAAAAGACTCAAAATTTAGTTATGCAAATTAACTGAGTAAATTTTCATTTTAAGGCTATGTTTCCACATCCGTCGGGACCCCTTCTGCTAAGTGCAGTGCTTGGTGGGGATCCCGACATGCTGTGTTCAGACATCCGCCTATGCAGAGGCTCAACGTACTCCCATACTCCACTACGTTCAGCCCTGCATCGGCGGAATGGCTCAGCGCTGTGAAAACACAGCATCCACAGAGCAGGTAAGTGAATGTGCCAAGCAATACGCTTTGTGTAACGGGTCCCGCCTGATGTGGAAACCCCCCCCCCCCCCCCCCCCCCGAAAAACAACGACTGTGGATCAGGGATCTGTGTAAGTTGATACCCAGTCAAAAAATGTAAAGGCAAGCACTTGGGTAAATGTAGTTTATTTTTAGAAGCCTTCAAATATTCTTAGTGTGATCTCAAATTGAACGCGCGGTATAGATACGTTCACCCTAAACCCTCTTTGGGGATTTTCATTTATTAATCCACCTTCCTTAAGTCCATGGATTTTTTTTTCAAATTGTAGTGATAATTTTCATATGTGACTATATGTATGAGGTGTCCTAAACGCTAATGATATGACAAAACGTGAAGTAAAAGGAGACCAGGAAAACCGCTGTAGAAAGGTGACAATAAGGCTATGGCTCAATTGGGGTCATAGACACGTCGTTGTTAGAGAAGGGGTTCCTGATGTGCCCATCAATCCAACAGGGAAAATCCGGACTCATCAGTTCACATGACCTTCTACCATTGCTCCAGAGTACAACCTTTGTGTTCCCTGGCATGCCCTTTTCCCCAATGTGTCAGTGATATTAGATCATGTTTTGGAAAGTTCTCTACAGTTTCCGCTATCTCTTTAGATGTTTTCTCTAACTGCCCTAGCGGTCGGGACGGCACCATCTCGTCCAGCGCTGCTACTCCCACTATCGCACTGGACAAGATGGTGTCGTCCAGGACAGATCGGGGCTCCGGCAGCGCATACTTACAGTTTTGCAGTGTCCCGGTGTCCCCGATGTGACATGCAGGCAGCCAGCTCCGTCTCCTCTTCCCCCCCCCCCCCCCCCCCTCCGAGTGACGTGATGACGTCACATCGGGGAGGCGGCTGGAAATTTGAAAGTACAGTGCATTAAATCAGTTTTCTTTGTAGAAAACCAATTTCAATGTGCATCTGTGTAAGAAATCTCGCCCAGATAAAGTCTCTGGTGCCCCAGATGTGCCCATTTGCAGTAACCCTCTCTTCCCTGGTGTGATTTTACCACATCCATCACACCAGGTTAGAGAGGGTTAACTGCAAATGGTCACATCTGGGGCCCCAGAGACTTTCTTTGGCCGAGATTTAGTACATAACAGCATAGCTTTGTGCCCTGATTTCTGTGTTTTCGCATTAATTTTATAAATTTTTTTTTTTTTTTACATAATTGTGTGTTTCAAACATTATTATATTCAGGATGTCTATTAGACCCTTGTACGGATATATTTTGAGAAGTTACAGGCCTACAACATAAAGAAAAATTTACCATTGAAGTCTATGGTGCACTTTTGGTACAGAAATCTGGACCTCAGCAGTGCGCTAGGGAGGTTAAACGATGCATGCCAATTATTTGACCCTTCTGAAATAGATTGACTTCTTTTGATAAGCATAAGCTGTAAAATAACATCACTCAGCCACTACTGTTGTGAGCTCAGTCTGTTGCAGTGTATATATATATATATATATATATATAGATATACTGTATATATATATATATATATATATAGATATATATATAGATATATAGACTCTACATAATTCACACAGCTATTTGCATATATGAAATCGCTGTGAAAAATGATGTGGCACAGACTCACCCCTCCTCCCATATGTAAATGGCTGGAGGAATTGAGGCTAGTTAGATAGCATGAGTTGTGTAACATCTTGCATTGCAATAAAAAAGTTATGTGGCAGACTCAAATCTCCTCCCATATGTAAATAGCTGCTCATAGGTACATTGTTAATGGCAGATTGTAAAATGTGTCTCTTCATAAGTTGGTCAGTGTGTTCAGATGATGGCTACACATGTGTATAGAAACATGTTAAAGTTTCAGCCCTGCACATTCTTATGGAACTAAAGCAGGGAACACACGTATAGATATGGGCCAGATCGATGGGCGCTTCGAAAGCCGTGCACGCTCACAGCCATCTATCTGGCCCATATCTATTTTAGGAAAACGGGGATATCAGAAATGATCATAAACCACGGTCAATGTCCACTGTTTTGCATGGGAACCACGGGATTTCTATGCAAAGCATCCTTGGAGCTGGAGACATATCATATCCTATATCGAGCCGTGTGCTCCCAGCTTAAGACCTCCCTCCTCGCACTGGCCTTTTGGTTTGGCTGCAGTAATATAGAGTGAATACTGCATGGCCCACCACCCTTGTTGGAACATTCTGTATATTCACTTTATATGTGGATGGCTGTGTAGCAGACATATTTGTTTTTTATTTATTTTCTATATAGGAAAATGAGAAAAGCTGGGAATGGGATTTCTGGGGAAAACATCTACTATGAGATGGGAAATAAATGCAGGCATTGAGTTTACTGCAGGGAGGATTCTTTAGTGAAGATTTATTTGACATTATAACTATTTCATTTCATTTACGGGACAATGTCAGCCAATGGCAGCATCTTCTCTAGAAATGTGTGGAACCGCCTCTATTACTCTTTATTCAGTGGATTCCATCATTATATAAACGAAATAAGAATATATCCATCTGTATGTTTTACAACTAGAACTAAAATGACTTGCCTTGGTCAGACACACTCCGGCGAATGGGCCTAGCCGGCTGAAGAGATTTGCGTATTAATTTCCTCACATCCATTTCATTGCAGAGTAGATGGCCCCAATCTGGAAAGACAAGAATCACAGTCACTCATACACAGCCTCACTCTTCTCATGGTTAGGTCATGGCCACATGGGGATAACAAACAGGAGCATTGGAGGGAAATGGCAATCTCTTCCATAATATTTCCATATACCATAATGAATTGTGTTGTGTTATACTGTACATATACCCTTATGAAACTGCACATCACTAATGACGGGCATACATGCATAGATTCCTGTGAGACAGATGCCCAGCCGAGAGCAGCGCGATGACGTCATCAAGCGCGGCACAAAAACAAAAGTTGGATTCAAAATGGCTGACTTCAAAATGGCCACCATGGTCACCACCCAATTTGAAAAGTTCCCCCCCTCACATATACCAATGTGCCACAAACAGCAAGTAAATATCACCAACCATTCCCATTTTATTAGGGGTTATCCATATAAATGGCCTACCCTGTACTTTGTTTTGTTAATTGCATAATATGATCATGTTACACATCGAATATTTCTGAGATGATTTTTGGTCCATTTCTGGGATTCTTCACATTCCTTTGATCCCTTAAGCGTTATAAAGCCTTTGTTGACAGCTGCAAGAGTGGAGAGTGGATATTGGGAAAGACTCATATGACACCATATCTGAGTATAATAGCAATAGTGGGGAGGCAACATAAAGACCATCTGTTCCTGGTTCCTCATCAATTCCCTATAAAAATTCTACTAAAACCAATAATTAAGCTTCCAATACATAATTCATTTTACACACATTGACCCAGTATTGACAACACTGTACTCTCCACTCAGTGTTTACAAGGTAAAAAGGTCAAAGCCAGATGCAAGCCTCGGGCTGGTTCTGGGGAAGTATGAAAATCCCAAAATGTCCTGATGGGGGGATGTCAGTCTGGAGAAATGGAAATGTTTTAGGCATCGTATTAGTTGCAATCTGCACTCACATTACTGTTTGTTTTGATGGAATTCTAGACTTTCCTGTATACCTCCACAACCTCTTCCAGCAATCCAGGTCTACTACCTACCCAAAAGTAGTCCAATGTCAGAAATGTCATGTTGTAGGCAAATTAAACTAACCTCTGGCTACTCTGAAGACCAAGAAGAAAGAATAAAACAAATTCCAATTCCCTGGTTATCCTGCTGATGTCACATGTCCCCCTGCCTGCAGCCAGCTTGTCTTTACATAAAAACCCAGACAATTACAGATTGTAGACTACTGTAAAGAATACAGATAACGACTCAGTACTGGCAAGTAATCGATCTGCGTTACATCTATTACATTATCTGGTGGTAAAAACGATCCAATTAGAACATAACCATATTTTGACACTATCTAATGAAAAATGGAACCAGGTGTCTCATGTCTGAGGACCAGATAGACAGCACCTTGGGCGGTCAGCATCACTATTCCAGGATGAATGTGAAATGCTGTGTAAAGGCCCCCATACACCTTACAATCTTTCCATACAATTTCTGTACAATAAAATTTTGTTCTACCAGAACCATGTAATATGAGGACCTTTCTAAACCTTCCAATCACTGTGTATTTTATCAGGGAGGCCACTATACTACACAGTTGTTGGTAGATCTAATGGAGATTGTATGGATCGATCTTAAGGTGTGTGGGTGGCTTAACAGAGGAAGATACCCCTTTACCTTGAATGGTTATGATATATATTAAATATTTAAATAATAATGTCTTTTAGAAAGCCACCACTTAAAAATAATACAATTAACTCCTATTTTGTATTCTGGAGGTCAAACAAACAAGCATATGTAGAAGCGGATTATTATTGCTCAGGAATAAATGAATGACATGCACCCCTGCTAACCAATTAAAAAAAACTAACCAGCACAAATCAATCCCAGCACATACAGGAGAACTCGAACAACAACATGTGCTGACTTTACTGAATAGGACTGTCTAGCGCAAGGGACTAGAAACTACACTGACTCATGTGCTGTCCATTGCTCTACTGGCCTTACTATTAGGAAACTTACCGTATATACCCGAGTATAAACTGACCTGAACACAAGCCAAGGTACCCAATTTTTGAAAGAAAATCTGCAAAAACTGAATGACTTGAGTATAAGCCGGGGGGGGGGGGGGGGGGGGGGGGATATGGCAGATATATATGGAAACTCTTGTATGATTACAGGGCCCAGCAGAGAAGTATATTTTTATTTAGGATTGTGGAGCACCAAGCTCTGTGCCATGCCAGCTCCGAGGTCAAAGTTTTATTTTATATATTTTTAGTATACATTCGGTTTAAGTCATTATAGTAATTAAAATTCACTCATCATTACGATTACAAAATTAAAAACACTTAACGGGTTAAAATGAAAAAAAACTGATTGGAATGAGTTGCTCCCTCCAGTCCGGCGGCCTTTAGAAGTTAATGTGGCAGAAAAATAACCCGGCTATTCAAACCGATAAAACAAACCTTGCTTGTTCAACCGTAACCTTCCGGCGACAACAAGACGTGATCTGAAAATCATCACAACACCAAATGTATACACACCTTTAACAAAACACTGAAATATATAATATACGGGGAGGGGGGCTTACTTACACCCCTCAGGATACTGTGCCACTCTGTGCGCTTCTTCCGTTCCTGAATATAACACCAGAGACAAGAAAATGCAGCAAAGTCTTACTTTATGGCAGTGGTTCCCAAACTGGGGGGCGCGAAGGTGTTCCAGGGGGGCACTGGTCCTCATTCTTAACCTGTGTTTGAATGGGGAGGGGGGGGCTCAATAATATTCCTAAATAGAAAAGGGGGAACTTGCAAGGAAAGTTTGGGAACCACTGCATTAGGGGTAGGTCTTCGCTTCGGGGGAAACGCGGTAGCTGCTGAGTTAGTGGTAAAGCAACATTGCTGGTACACAAAACAACACATTACGAGTTGCATTATTGCCTATACTACTAGTGTATGGGGAAAGCACCAGCGTAATAAAACGTGTGCTGCGGGTTATGTACTTATACAATGCATTGCACAGAAATGCATAAAGCTGGACATAGACGGGCCGATTCCTGCCCCATTTGCAGGGCGTAATGCATGAACGCACTACATTGCACATTAGTGCATAACGCAGCACAGGTAGGTGTGATTGGTAGAACAGGTAACGACAACTAGCGTAAAACTGTTTTACCATTTCACACATGTGTGCGTTGTGTAAGGGTTCATTCGCACTAGCTGCATGTATAGTAAACCTGTGTACCTTTTACACTAGCCCTGTACTGGTGTTTTCCGCAAAGGACCCCTGCAGGATGCATATATGCAGGTGCAGCGCAAGTGCTGCACAAAATGCATTTCTTTTTGTAACATACAGTTAGCTGCTGCGGTAGCATTACTGACAAAATCTGCAGCTGAAAGCTCTAAAGCTAGCCATACACGTGTCGGATTCCATGTCCAATCGATTCATCATCCGATCGATTCTGGCGATTCTGCCGGGAATCGCAGGTGTGATCAATCGGCCAATTAAGAGTATCCATCGCAGCATACCACCTTGTCCAACGGATTCCGGGACGGATCCGTGTCCGATTGTCCACCTCACAAATGGCAACTCCCCCTGATCCGGACAGAATCGCATGAGAAAGACCAACATGTTGGTTCTCCGTCGGATCCGATTCTGAGCCCCTGATCAATCGGACGCGAATGATCGGACTAGGTGGGCTGCATGCGATTCCGGCACGATCGTTTGGCGTGCACGCGCCCGGAATCGATCGTGCCGGAATCCGGTGCGAATCCGACACGTGTATGGGGGCCTTAAGGAGATAGTGTGAACGAGCCCTAAAGCTTGGCATAGACAGGACAATTTCCCATTGACTGCCGAGCCGACCTAGCAGGTGTGATGACGTCATCATGCACGGCCACTAGTGCCGGGAATCGGCCGGGCACCCTTTATGTTCCGGCCATTACGTCGGCTGGGGACTACCGTCCCCATACAAACTAATGGGATCCGATCTGAATTATCCGTCATGTCAGATCACACAGTGTGGCAGATTTGTGGTCAATATCACCAGTTGGCGCACCCAATTCCCTGACGACCCGACCTATTGGATGTGGGAACGCACACGGCATATGATCGGCTGTCAAATGGGGCAGGAATCGGCCCCTCTATGCCCAGCTTTATGCATTTCTGTGCAATGCATTGTATAAATACATAACCCGCAGTACACGTTTTATTACCCGTGTTCTGAGATATTGTCCATCCCTTACAACTGCACATGCGCAGCTAGTTTTCAGGAGTTACAGGGTTTTGGGTGTTTAAGGTTAGGGGTTTGGGGGGTGGGTTAAGGTTAGGGGGTGGGTTAAGGTTAGGGGGGTGGTTTGGTTAATGTTAGGGGATTGGGGAGGCTAGTTTAGTTTTAAACTTAACCCCCCAAACCCTAAAGTTCACCCCTATGGTCAATCACTACTCCCCCTTACCTCAACCCCACCCAAACCCCTAACCTTAAACACCCGAAATCGTTAAAATTAAAGGCCCACATACACGTCTACATTTTTCTTTTAAATCAACTTTATTCAATCAATTTTTTTTGTTTAATGATTGAACAGAAAATCTATACATGTGTGTTGGGGCTTAAACCAACTTAAAAAGATCAATCTTTGGGGTCAGAGAAATCTGTGATTGATTGTAATGTTTGCCAACTGTAGTAACAGATATTTGATCAACTTTTTTGGGATCGACTTCAAGTGTAATGCATTTCAATACAATCAATTAAAATTTACCAGCACGCCCAATCCTTTTTCAATAAATTTTTTTCATAATTTTAATTGTTTGAAAATCTATGGCAGCCCACATGGTTAGATCAACCTCAATCAACCAAAAAAATTGATTGAATTCAGTTGATTGGATGAAAAATCTTGACGTGTATGGGGGGCTTTAGAGTGACCTAAAACAATAAAACTGGGAGAATTTTAGAACGAAAAATTATCGGACATGCTGGAAAATTTTAATCGGTTGTATTGAAATTCAATTCTGCTTTCAATCAATCCAAAAAAATTTGATCAAAAATCTGTTACTACAGTTGCCATAGATTACAATCAATCACACATTTCCCTGGTCACAAAAAATGTCTTTTTAAGTTGATTGAAAGGAAAATCTAGACGTGTATGGGGGCCTTAACCCTATTACTCCTAAAAACCAGGGCTATCTGCACATGCACAGTAAAGCCCCCCATACACGTCTAGATTTTCTGTTCAATCAACTTAAAGATAATTTTTTGAGGGTCAGGGAAATTGGTGATTGATTGTATGTTTGACAAACTGTAGTAACAGATTTTTGATCAACTTTTTTGGGATCGACTGAAAGTGTAATGAATTTCAATACAACCAATTCAAATTTTCCAGCATGTCCAATAAATTTTTGTCCCCAGTTTTAATTGTTTTAGGTTGATCTAACCATGTGGGCTGCCATAGATTTTCAATCAATCAACAAAAAAATGGATTGAATTAAGTTCATTGGATGAAAAATCTAGACGTGTATGGGGGCCTTTAGGAAAATATCTCAGAACACTGGCATCATCTATATCCAACCAATACCCAACTCTTGGTAAAGTGAAAACCACAAAAAACACTGTTAGGAACTATTTCCCCAAAAACGTTTTTTTAAAGATTTCCTATTTTCGAAGAAACACAGCATATTAAATCCTAGTCACTCCCTGATGGACACACTCTATGTAGATATAAAACACAAAACTTTTTGGCTGACTCATGTATAGTTATGAGACATTTTAGTACAGACGGGTCCCAAAGAAGTGACAGAGGAGAAACGCTATCTGATTACAATGTATGAGACACTACACAGCGTCAATAAGGAGAACTTACCACCATCAGCCGCCCCTGTGATCCCCAGAGAGTGTTCCTCTCCCCCAGGATGAGCAATGACGCCGATGTCACACAGAGAATGAATACAAAGCCAGACCGTCCCCGCTGTGTCTACATCTGAGCATGGAAGAGCCAATCATATACGAAGGAATCCCTTATACCTAAATCCACAGCTCGTGGGGCACTGGGGTCTATAGTTAGAGAGTTAACGTAACTACAAAGCAAACAAAATGAGAATATAGCAATCTGAAATTATTTTTTCCCCAAAGTTATCGATATATCTCACTACGGACAGTTTTATGAATAGCAGGGTCTCATTATTACAATATCTATTCTTTTTTCTATTTATTTGAACAAATAAATCCCACTGACTGCCCAGATAACGCACCCCTGCCCCATGACTGCCCAGATAACGGGCGGGGCCGGCCCGCGGCGATGAGGGCTGGCGGGAAAGGGGATTACGGCACCCTGCCATGACTGCCCAGAATAACGTACCCCTGCCCCATGACGCCCAGATACCACCTGCCTACCCCTTCGCCCCCTCCATGACATGCCAGATTAACGCTACCCTGCCCCATGGACTGCCCCAGATAACTACCCCCTGCCCCATGGACTGCCCAGATAACGCACCACTTCTCCTGACTGCCCCATGACTGCCCCCCTAGCTCATTGATTATCCCCACTATTCCCCTGTTGCCCGCATGGCTGCCCTTGATAAACCACCCCTGCCCCATTGACTGCCATGATAAACGCACCCTGCCCCATGGCAGCCCAGATAAGCACCTTCCCCCTGCCCCAGTAAGCACCTGCCCCAGCCCAGATAACGCACTCCCCCTACTGCCCCATGCTGCCCAGATAACGCACCCTGCCACTGACGCCCAGATAAAGCACCCCTGGCCATGACTGCCCAGTAACGCACCCGCGCCCATGACTGCCCAGATAAAGCACCCTCGCCACATCGCACCTCCAAAGATAACGCACCCCTGCACCCCATGATGCCAGGATAACGCAACCTGCCCCATGAGCCCAAGAACCACGACCCCATGCACCAGACTGCAGATAACGCCATCCACTGCCCCATGATGCCCAGATAACGCACCCTTTGCCCATGACTGCCCAGATAACGCACCCCTGCCCCATGACTGCCCAGGTAACGCTCTCCCTGCCCATGGACGCCCCAGATAACCCCCCTGCCCCATGACTGCCCAGATAAACGCACCCCTGCCACATGACCCTGCCCAGATAACGAACCCTGCCCACATGCCCAGATACGCCCCATCTCCCCATGCCATGCCAGACTGCCAGATAACGCACCCCTTGCCCGCATGACTGCCCAATAACGCACCCCTGCCCCCTGACGCCCAGATAAACGCAACCCTGCCCCATGACTGCCCAGATAACCGACCCCTGCCCCATGACTGCCCAGATAACCACCCCTGCCGCATGGCGCCCGATAACACCCCTGCCCATGGACTGCCAGATAACGCACCCCTGCCCCATGGCTGCCAGATAAATCACCCCTGCCCCATGGCTGCCCAGAAACGCCACCCATGCCCATTGACTGCCCAGATAACGCACCCCTGCCCCATGACTGCCCAGATAACTGCCCCCTGCCCCATGGCTGCCCAGATAACGCACCCTGCCCCATGGACTGCCCAGATAACGCACCCCTGCCCCATGACCTGCCCAGATACACACCGCACCCCTGGTCCATGACTCCCAGATAACGCACCCCCTGCCCCATGGCAGCCAGATAACGCACCCCTGCCCCATGGATGCCCAGATAACTCACCCTGCCCCATGGTCTGCAGCCCAGTTAAACGCACCCCTGCCCCGCAATGAGCATGCTCAGATAACTCACCCCCTGCCCCATGGCCGCCCAGATAAACGTACCCTGCCCCATGACTGCCCAGATAATGCAACCATCGACCTGCCCAGATGATAAAACACCCCTGCCGCATGGCTGCCCTGATAACTCACCCCTGCCCATGATGACCTATAGATCACGCACCCCTTCTGCCCCTCATTGGCAGCCCAGATAACGCACCCCTGCCCATGATGCCAAGATAACGCACCCCTGCCCCCATGACTGCCCCAGATAACCGCATGCCCATGGCTCTAGCCAAGAAATGCAACACCTGCCCCATGACTGCCCGAAAACGAACCCTGGCCCCATGACTGCCCATAAGACTAGGCATACCCTGCCCATGACTGCCCAGATAACGCCCCCTGGCCCCATGACTGCCCAGAGATAACGCACCCCTGCCCCAGACTGCCAAGATAACGCACCCCAATGCACACCATCGACCTGCCAACAGATAACGATCCCCTGCCCACATGACTGCCCAGATAACGCATCCCTGCCACCATGACGCACCAGATTAACGACTACCCTGCCCCAGCCTGCCCAGATAACGCTGTCACACTTGCCCCATGACCTGCCCAAGGATAACGCACCCCATGCCCCCATGACTGCCCAGATAACGTACCCCGCCCATGACTGCCCAGATAAACACCCCTGCCGCTGATGGCTGCCCTGATACTCACCCCTGCCCCATGACTGCCCAGATAACGCACCCTGCCCCATGACTGCCAGATAATGCACCCCTGCCACATGGCGCCAGATAACGCACCCTGCCCATGACTGCCAGATAACGCACCCCTGACCCATGACTGCCCAGATAACTCACCCTGCCCCATGGACGCCCAGATAACGCCACCCCTGCCCCATGACTGCCAGATAAGAACCCCTTGCCCCATCCCAGATAACGCACCCTGCCCCATGGACTGCCCAGATAACGCACCCCATGCCCAATGTCACCTGCCCAGCATAACGCACCCCTGCCCCATGACTGCCCAGATAACGCACCCCGCCCCATGACTGCCCAGATAACTCACCCTTGCCCCATGACTGCCCAGAATAACGCACCCCTGCCCCATGACTGCCCAGATAATGCCACCCCTGCCCCATGCAGCCCAGATAACGCACCTCTGACCATGACTGCCCAGATAAGCGCACCCCTGCCCATGACTGCCAGATAACCACCCTTGCCCCATGATGCCCAGATAACTACCCTGCCCCCATGACTTGACCCAGATACGTCACCCCTGCCCCATCGAGCCCAGATAAGACCCTGCCGCTATGCTGCCTGATAACTCACCCTACCCATGACTGCCAAGATTAACTCCACCCCTGCCCCATGACTGCCCAGATAAACACCCCTGCCCCATGCAGCCCAGATAAGGCAACCCCTGCCCCATGGCAGCCCAGATAACGCACACTGCCCCCATGACTGCCCAGATAACGCACCCTGCCCCATGACTGCCCAGATAACCACCCTGCCCCAGACTGCCCAGGATAATCCGAACCCCTGCACGCCTCATGAATGCCCAGATAAGCACCCTGCCCCATGGCAGCTCCAGATAAACGCACTCCTGCCCATGACTGCCCAGATACGCACCCCTGCCCCATGACTGCCCAGATAACGCACCCTGCCCATGATGCTCAGATAAACACCCCCACCATGCAGCACCAGATTAACGCCCCTCCCACCATGATGCCAGATAACGCAACCACTGCCCATGACTGCCCAGATAAGGCATCCCTGCCCATGACTGACCAGATAACGCACCCTTCCCCATGACTGCCCTAGATTGCACCCTGGCAGCCCAAGATAACGCACCCCTGCCCCATGATTGCCCAGATTAACGTTCACCCTGCCCATGACTGCCCAGATAACTGCACCCGTGGCCCCATGGCAGCCCAGAGAACGCACTCATGCCCCATGATGCCCAGATAACGCACCCCTGCCCATGACTGCCAATAATGCACCCATCCCCTGACTGCCAGATACACGCACCCCCTGCCCCATGCCGGCAAGATAACGCACCCCTGCCCCATACTGGCCCAGAAGACTCCCCATGCCCCATGCAGCAAGATAAACGCACCCTGCCCATGACTGTCAGAAACTCACCCTGCCCATGGAGCCCAGATAAACGCACCCTGCCCATGACTGCCCAGATAAGGCACCCCTGCCCCATGACTGCCCAGCGTAAACACACCCTGCCACGCATGGCTGCCCTGATACCCACCCTCCCCATCTCCCTCGCCCTCCCAGTATCCCCCTTTGCCCCCCCTTCCTTACGACCCCTCCCATACTCCCGTTTGCACCCCTGCCCCATCGCCGCGCACTCCTGCCCCATGACTCCCATACGCACCCCTGCCCCATGACTGCCCAGAGTTAATTTACGCACCCTCGGCCCATGACTGCCCCCCAGATAAGGCCACCCCTGCCCCATGCACTGCCCATGAGAACCACAACCCTGCCCGCATTGGACTGCCTGATTACAAATCACCCCTGCCCATGCACTGCCCAGATAACGCACCCCTGCCCCTATGCTCGTCTACCCCGCCCTCACCCATAACGCACCTCCTGCTCCCATGCACCCCTGCCCCTACTCAGATACACCCCCTCCCCACTCCCTGTCTCACCCCTCCCCATGACTGCCCAGTGATTAACGCACACCCCTGCCCCGATGGCCAGCCAGTAACGCACCCAATGGCAGCCCAGATAAGTGCACCCCCGTTGCCCCGAGTGGACTTGCCAAATGAAGCTGCACCCCTGCCCTCTCCCATCGCCTCCCATGCCCATCAGCCCAATAAAAACCGCGCACCCTGCCCCATGACGTGCCAGATCAATGACGAGGACCTCCTGACTGCCGGAGTGACTGCCCCTGCCCAATGAGTCTCCATCAACGGCACCCCTGCCCCATGACTGGCCCGCAGGATAACGCTCCCCTGCCCGGCATGAGGGCACTGCCCAGAATAACAGCGGCGCGTCACCTGCCCCTGGGATGGTAGGCTGGCCCAGCCAGATAAGACGGCTCCCCTCATACTGCCCTCCTCCCTGCCCCATGCTCCCGTACTCCCCGCCCATGATGCCCCCGATAACGCTCTCCCCTGCCCCTGACCTGCCCCAGATTTAACGCACCCTTAGGCCCCATGACTGCCCAGATAACACACCCCATGCCGCATGCTGCCCTGATAACTCACCCACCTGTCGCCATGACTGCCCAGATAATTAGCGCCCCTGCCCCATGGCTGCCCGATACTCACCCCTGCCCCATGGCTGTCCCAGATACGCACCCCTGGCAGCCCAGACTAATTGCACACCCTGCCGCCATGCGCGCCAAGAGTTAGCGCACCCCATGCCCCACGACGACTGCCCAGATAACGCGCCCATGGCCCCACGACTGTTTTTTTGCCACTAGATAACGCGGCCATGCCACACGACTGCCAGATAAGCGTACCCCTGCCCCGATGACTGCCCTAGATAACGCACCCCTGCCCCATCGGCAGCCCAGATAACGCACCCATGTCGAAGCCCAAGATAATGCACCCTCCCCTTCCTCGCCCCTCCCATGACTGCCTAACGTCCCTGCCCCATACTGCCTTACCCCTGCCCCATGACTGCCTACTACCCCTGCACTCCCTACGTACCCTCCCTGCTCCCTCTACCCTCCCGACTGCCCTACGCACCCCTCCCCACTACCAGTCACCCCTCCCCGTCCCCCTATGCACCCTTCCCGCCCTAGCACCCCTTCCCCACATCCACGTACCCCCCTGCCCCCAGACTTGCCAGATAACGTACCCATGCCCCATGACTGCCCAGATAACCGCCTACCTCTGCCCCCACGCATGGAGCCCAGATAACAGCCACCTCTGCCCCACGACTGCCCAGTACTACCCCATGCCCCACTCCTCGTTCCCACTTGCACCTGTCTTCCAGATCACACCCTCCCCCCCTACCCTGCCCTCTCCCTGATGACTCACACCTGCCAAATCGTACCCCCCCCCTGCCCACGACTGCCCAGTATACCGGGCCACTGGACCCACGACTGCCCGATAACGCGGCCCCTGCCCCACGACTGCCCAGATAATCGCGCCCTGCCCACTGACCTGCCCATAAGCACCCCTGCCCCACATCCGCTTTGCCCCTACGCCCCACAGACTGGCCCAGATAACGCTACCCTGCCCCATGAGCTGCCCAGATAACAGCACCCCTGCCCCAGAATGCCAGAGATATCACACCCTGCCCCATGCTGCAGCCCAGATACAAGCCACCCCTGCCCGCATGGCTGCCCATGATAACTCACCCCTGCACCATACTGCCCTTCTACCTCCCTACCTGCCCAGATAACTGCGCCCAGTGCCCCATCGATCGCCCAGATAACGTCGCCCTGCCCCCATCGCATGCCCAGTAACGTACACCCCCTGCCCCACGGACATGCTCCAGATAACGTCCACCCCTTGCCACACACGGACTGCCCAATTAATGCACACCACTGCCCCACGACTGCCCCTAAATAATGCACCCCTTGCCCACGGACTGGCCCCCCAGATAAGCACCACTGCCACATGACTGCCCAGATAACGCGCTACCCTGCCCCATGACTGCCGATAACGCACCCCTGCCCCACGATCGGCCCAGATAAGCGCTCACCACACCTCCGTTGTCATCACCCAGCGATACTACCAGCCAATCCTCCAAACCATGCTCCCCCCCACTACTACCAATGACGTAACCTCTCTGTAGCAACCGCCCCTTCACTCTCTCAATACATACGTCCTCCCCCACCTCCCCCGTCTCGCTTAGCCACTCGACCTCATCACCCTAATCCGCAGCTTACCAATATATCCACCCCCTTCAACACATCCCCACCCCCATCAGCATTCCCACCTCTCTATGAATGGCATATGCCTACCTACGCGTGTCTATGGCCGGTGCCGCCACAGGATGCCCTTAGAGTCAATGTCCCCCCGCCTCGCCCCCGACGTTGCCGGCAGTCCATACCTATGGTGCCGCGCCGTCCGGGGGGGGTGTGCCGCGGCTCGGCTGGCGGGCGGAGGCGGGGAGGATGGAACGCCCCTGCCCAACACTGCCCAGTGCCACCCCTGCCCCACACTGCCCCTGACCCTGCCCCCGACTGCCCTAATGCCCCCTGCCCCACTGCCCGTTGCCATTCCCACACTGCCCTTGTCCCTGCCCCATACCGCCCTTGCACCCTGCCCCACTGCCAGTCGCCCCCGCCCCCCCTGCCCAGATGACGCCCCTCCCTGCCCGACTACGCCCCCTGCCCCGACTCCCGATTGAGAGCAGCCGCCTTTTTTGGGGCCCCGACGAGGCTGCCCAGAGTGACGCACCCTTGCCCCACGACTGCCCAGATGACGCACCCGTGCCCCACGACTGCCAGATGACGCACCCTGCCCCACGAACAGATGAGACCAAAGGAGGTACAGACCACCTGCCCGGCGGGGGAAGACTGGTATGCTGGACCAGATAAAGCGCCCCTGCCCATATCTGCCCAGATAAAGTACCCCCTGCCCCATGACTGCCCAGATAAGGTACCCTGCCCCATGACTGCCCAGATAAAGTACCCTGCCCATGACAGCCCAGATAAGTACCCCGCCCCAGACAGCCCAGATTAATGCCACCCCTTTGCCCCACGACCTGCCCAGATAACACACCCCTGCCCCACGACTACCCAGATAACCACAACCCTGCCCCACGACTGACCAGATAACGCACCCTGCCCCCCTGCCACCAGACTGCCCAGATAAGAGGTACCCCTGCCCCATATCTGCCCAGATAAAGCACCCGCGTGCCCCAGTGACTGCCCAGATATCGCCCCTCTGCCCCAAGAGAAGAGCTGCCCAGATTATGCACCCCTGCACCATGACTGCCCAGATAATGCACCCCTACCCCGTGACTGCACCAGATAACGCACCCCGCCCACGACTGCCCAAAGAAATCCCAGATGAAGCTCAGACAACTTTCCTGCCACCTGACCACATATTTCACCCCCCCAATCCCAGGTGCCCAAAGCCTTGGGCGTTCTTCAGGCCCCCCCCCCCCAGATTCTCAACTTGGCCCCGAAACGGGTAGTGCAATGGGCATTGGAACTCGTCTGTCGCAATCCCCCTCTGACGCATTCTTCAGCAGGGTCACGGATTGGCGTTCATGTATGCCAGCCGAAGCAGCAGCCGGCAGCCATGCTCCCACTATTCCACCAACAAATGAATCCTTTGACTATGTGCCACAATTATTATATACAATCATCCAAAAAGATAGGATGATAATCTTCAGGCACATAACCTTTGATGATATATATGACACATAATGTGCATCACCACACTACAGTGTTCCCTAATGCTTGAAGTATAATTTTTTATTTAAATATGAAAAACAATGTCTTCTGGCTCTGGCCTGCCTGTCATCTTTGCATTATAAAATGCTTCTACAAGTCAGTTAGATTGAAAATGTTGTGTGCGCCCTTTAGTCATTGCCGAGGGCGCACTTGTGGCCATCCATATCAACTCCGTTGCCCACCACTTCTTCCAAATAAGGGGACCTCAACAGCCTGGATGACCACAAACTGCCCCTGACCACCAGATGGCACACGCCTCCATGCCCAGATGGAACACTGCCCCTGACCACACAGATGGCACCACGCCTTGCCCCCCTGACCCAAACAGATGACACATTCCTGCCCCCGGACCAGCCAGATGGCACACGCCTTGCCCCTGACCACCAGATGGCACAACGCCTTGCCCCCTGACCACACAGATGACACATTCCTGCCCACTGACCAGCCAGATTGCACATGCCTTGCCCCCTGACCACCCAGACCCTTCCCCTGACCCACAATCCTCCTGCCCCCTGGACCAAGCCAGATGGAACAC
>CM070036.1:22321522-22337843 GCA_036250615.1 Ptychadena robeensis | reverse complement strand
GCTAGGTGGCTGAAAGAGGGACAGGCAGGGAGCCAACCATGAAGAAACTAGCTGCAGACTGTAAGTAGAGTGCATGTAATGTGTGCATCTCTGTGTGTGTATGTCTCTATATAAATGAGGAATGTTTAGGTATGATTGGTGTGTGTATATATAATACACGTCTGCATGATTGTTGTACAAGTTGTATTTCAAATAGAAATTGAGGGTCATTTTACACCAGGACTATTACATTACATTGTAAAATAGTATAAAATGCCCCTCAATCTGAAACAGTGTAGTTTGGTAATTGGTGGGGGTGGCTTGATAATGTTCCTATCTAAAAAAGCAGGGGCCCTGCAGGGAAACCTTGGGAACTATTGGTGTAAATGAACCCGTAAACCTGCCAAAAGGACAAAACTAGAAATAAAAAAGTAACATAAAACAGCATTCCACACAATATTTCTATAATAACCTTTATTAGTATTTTTAAAAGATACAAGATCATCCTAAACAAGCTAATAGTAATGTACATTTATTATACAAACAAGTAACATATTATAGGAAATACAATTGTTGTGCTCTGGCACCCTGATAAAATGGCCAAGTCATTGTGTTTCTTTGTATTTTGCTATTCCGAATAACTGGTTAGATTGAATAAAACAACCACATACATAGTATATAGTATCTGCAATTCTAAATGGTAACACCATGGCTCTTGAACAGAATGTGTGACTCCACGTACATAAGCATAATACAGTATGTGCACACTGGTTTCCGAACGTTCAAGAAAACATACAGGCTGTAATACTGCATATGGATCTTGGTTTTGGCCAGAATAGAAGAAAAGTATAAAGTGCACCTGTCTACACACCATGGAGGTAGCCATTTGTATTCTCAAATAACATTCAGGACAGCACAGCCTTCATGCAATCAACGCTCTCCCTATATGTGAGGCACCCTGCTCTGAATTAAAGGATGCATACCTCGTTTTAGTATGTACTGACAAAAGCTTAAGGCTTAGTTTCCACTTGAGTGGAAGCCCGCGGCGCGGCTGCCGGCGCTAAGGACCGCCGCCGCTAAGAACCGCATCTCATGCGGTTTCTAACGGCGGCCATTCATCCCTATGGCCGCGGTCAGTGCTGGGCGGCCGCGGAATTGCACGGACGGCCGCCTAAAAACTCGGTCGACCGAGTTTTTAGGCGGCCGTCCGCGCGATTCCACGGACAGGGGACCAGCGCCATTGAAGTGAATGGGCGCGGATGCAGCCGCGCCGCGGGCTTCCGCTTCTAGTGGAAACAAGCCCTAAGTGATCGTTGTATTCATTACATATCTTGTATCCGTTTGCCAAATTATCTTTAAAATTTTCATACACATATCTGTGGGATTAAGGAGCTCACAAAACTAATATGAGGGAGCAGCTGCAAGAGGGACAAGTTATTTAAGTACAAATCTTAACGTGCAAACTATAGAGGGGACTTCAGAAATAATAAAGGTACCCAACGTGATGAAAATGCAGAAATATGCCACCTGCTGAGCCTAATGAGGGATCTGTAGAAATAAGGCACAGATGGACCGAACACAAGCAAACCATAGAGAATTGGGGTTACTCATAAATCGAACTTTGGGGAACTAATAGCGCTTACATGAGGTAACTGTAGAAACATGTTACCCACAGACCTGACTGGAGGTAACTAGAATTAAGGTACCCAGAGATGGAACAGAAGAGAAATGAAGACATAAGGTACCCCAAGACCTAACTGTAAAAATAAGGTACCCTGAGATGTAACAGGAGGGAACTATAGAAAGAAGGTACCCCAAAAGCTAACATAATGAAACTGTAGCTATAAGGTACCCATAACAGGAGGAAACTGTGAAAAAAGATACCCAGAGATGTAGATATTAAATGCCCAAGATCTAAAGTAAGGGAACAGTAGACATAAGGTATATGTAACAGATCTGCGAGTATCTTATTTCTACAGTCCCCCAGTTACATATGTGGGTACCTCATGTCTATAGTTCCCTTACGTTAGATCTTGGGGTACCTTATTTCTACAGTTACCTTGTGTTCGATCTGTGGGTACATTTTTACTACAGTTCTCTCCTGTTAGATCTGTAAGTATCTTATTATTGATGATAAATGTACCCACAGATCGAACACAAGGTAACTGTAGAAATAAGGTACCCCCAGATCTAACAGGAGGGAAGCACACCTTGGAGCAGAGGTGCTCAGCCTGTGGGTCGCAACCACCTCTGGGCTCAACAACCATTTCACAGGGGTCACCATTTTCACTGAAAGCATCAGAGATGCTTCTAAGAAGCAGCAGCGCTAATGCCCACAAGCAGGGTGGGAAGTTAGGAGGGAAAGTAGCACCCCACTCTCCCTCCTAAATTCCCACCCTGCACATCATTTTCACAAGATAAATAGGCGAGAGGGGACATTACACTTACCTGATTGTGGCGGAAATTCCATAATGGAATATCACTTTGGTATTTGGAAGGCAGAAGTGACAATCCACACTGGCATTTCCTTGTTCCAAAATCCCAGAAGTGATACTCCATGACGCCACTTCCTGGGTCGCAGATCTAAAAAGGTGGAGTCACTGCCTAAAGGTTGCCATACACGGGTCAATACCTGTTCAATCAATGACCCTTGGTCCCTATCAAAAGTAATGGCAATAAAACATGTTAACCAACATGTTGGTTTTCTGTTCGATCCAAAGGGTGGGAGCAATCGATAAGAGATCAATCACAGTGAACGTGCACGGCAATGGACGTGTGTATGACCACCTTTACAGGCTCATATAAGGAGACAGAAACTTTTGTGAGTGGTGGTCAGACCTTTTGACTAGTGGCTTATGTCAATGGGAACATATAAACGTGCCAATATTTTTGTCCTATAGTTAATAGTGATGCCCATTTCTACAGAAAAGCAGATTAAACATCAATATAAATATTTGGATAGGTAATAATAGGACCACATATTGTCCACTGTGTTCCACAACAGAATACACATCTTTTAGGAAGAGTGATGCTTTAACTTAAGGGGGAAGAAAGGCCAAGGTAGGACCCACATGGGTAGAGTTGTTCAATAAGAAAGTGGGTTTAGGGAATCCAAAATGATTGTTAAATGTGTGTGGCTCCCGATGATGCAAAACTTTTTAGATGATTAAACAGTATAAATGACTCTGCCTTATACAATATGGTGGACAGTGTGCTGCGATGGGCACCTGCATTTGTATATTGTAACTGTTCTTTGCTCTGAGTTACTAAGTGAATCTAAAAGGCTTCTCGGTCAGAAATATTACAGGATCACATGTCTACCTTCACGTTATAGAGGTGCACAAACTTTCATTTAACCCTTCCCCCCTCCCCTTATTAGTTGTGACCAAGTCACACCATCAGTGTTGTTTTCTTAATAAAGAACACAATGACCTTCCCCAATCCCAATATTAGCAAATCATACAAATTCTAATGGTCACATTTCATTCATTGAGAACAATGGCTTTTCTTATTGGTAGAAAAAGAAAAAAATATCAAATAACCAACGCTTCACAGGTAAGCAGATTCCAGCTGCAGCTCAATTAAAAAGGGACCAGCATCAAATTATCCCGCTGGAGTTAGGCGCATAGGCAGCGCAGGTTTGACCCCCCCCCCCCCCCCCCCCCCAAAGTAGTATGGGCATTTGCCAACATATTTGAACATGGATATGAATAAGAGAAAAAGTTGTTTTCTGAAGAACTTGTTTCTTATCTAGTGGAACGAGGTGCAATGTTCACAGATAATATGTGTATGTATGTATGATGAAGATATGGTTATTGCTTTGTAGGTAAAGGTACATTGTGATGGCTGTCACGGGAACATAGACCTATTTATTTCTATTACAAAGAATAATAATGGCAATAAGATCTAAAAGATCATAGATATCTTAAAATAAATATTTAATATGAAATGGGGGCTTCTACATCACCGACTTGTATTTGTAGTTTAGTCATTCATGGTTGTCATCCTTTCATTTTTTGAGCACATTCAGCTTATATTCAAGTATATACGGTAATAAATAAAATTCAACTTATACTCAGGTCAAAAATGCAGCATTTTGCGAGTGGACTTTGTGAGGTAATTCCAAACCCTGAACATGGTATCATCACCAAATTTGCTGGACATGTAGAGAAGGGTTGTGGGAATATTTAAAAAATCCATGTAACTTTTTGCTTAACCTCCCTAGCAGTTGAGACGAACCCTGTTCATTTGCCGTTCAGGGTCGTCTCAACTGCAGGGGAAGCCGGCATCGTGGAGACCCGATGCCTCCCTGGAAAGCTGCAGCGATGGTCTTAATCGCTGCAGCATTTCCGGGGTTTCGGCACTGTCCCGATCGCGTCAGGGTGACGCGGAAGGGGGCGGGGGGGCGGCGCCATAGACCTTCATGTTAATGGAGGAGCGCGGCTTTCCCACTCACGCAGCTGGTGTCAATAATGACACCAGCTGTGTGAAGAGCCCTGGAGGGAGAGACTGACAGGCAGTGTACTTTGTACAGTGCCTCGATTGCCCGTATATAAAGGCGCGAAACGGGAAGTGCGCTAAGGAGGTTAAATTAGCCTTAAAGTCAAGTCAAAATTTTGTTGACTTGGTCTCCATACACAGGTTGATTTTTAGTTAGATTCCAGAACAATCGATCATTGTGCGCATTGATTAATTGTTCGGGAGTCGAAAGCAGACACTCTGCGCAATAGATTCCCTAGTCCCCATCAAAAGTAATGGCAATCAAACTGAGATTTATCAACAATAATAAAAGTGGTGCACATTGATTTGCAGTTCTACCGCCGAATGCTCGAGAGCAACAATCATCGATCCAGCGGGTATCGACCCATGTATGGCCACCCTAAATGTATGAAAAAACTCCATGAGCTAGAGCAACTTATTCCTTTACAATGTTCCCACAAACCTTCGTTACATCTCCGGCAATTTCAGTGATGATATCCTGTTAAGGGGCTTTGCAATTAACTTACACAGCAAATATGCTTTTGTTTTGAGATGTTATTATTTCAACTGGCTGATTTGTGCTTCTCCATTCCCCACCTTGAGCTTATACTCAAGTAATTCAGTTTTCTCCGGAATTTTCTGTAAAATTTGGTACATCAGAGTATATTCGGGTCGGCGTACACTCAAGTATATAAAGTACCTTTTGAGTCACTGACCCAAAAGAAGATTCTGTATATAAAATTTTAGATCATGTGACAGTACTTTTTGTAATAATAGCCAACATGTCAAATTTTGTTAACCACTTGGTTGTATCTAAGTTCACAAAACCTGCCCTTAACCTAGTTTTTTCCTGGGCTAACCTCATATTTTGGGAAAAGAGAATTTTTTCTGACCATACAAATGAAAGCAATGTAATTATAGGGGCATTTCAGTAAAATCAATGATAATTTGACATTTCATTTTCCAGTACAGGTTAAGACCTACAACACCTAAAATGTATAAGCTGTTAATGCTTAATCTGGACACCATCTGATCATCAATGATCAACATGATAGGATTCCGCACTGAGAATGAAATGGTGTCTGACTCAACTCCTGAAAGAGCATATTTGTTTTGATTCAGAATGTATTAAAGCGGACCTACCACCTCTGATTCTGCCTTCTGTTATCGGCACCAGAGGTGACCTCCCCAGTGACTTGTGCTGCGACGAGCAACAGATGACATGGCAGAGTAGATGTCACTTCTGACGTCTACTTTCCCATGTCCATCTGTGCCTGCAGCCAGACACATCTGAATCAGGTGACGTAGAGGGGCAAAACATCACCCGATTCGGATAGGTGCGAGACCGGAAGAGTCTTGCTTCTCCATCTTGCTGCCTAGAGGATCAAACACTCCAGGCATGGCGGTGTGGGATTGAGCAGGCAGGTTTATTTTATTCTTAAAGGCCCCATACACCGGATTCCGGCACGATCGATTCCGGGCGCGTGCACGCGAAACGATCGTGCCGGAATCGCATGCAGCCCACCTTGTCCAATCGATCAGGTCCGATCGTTCAGGGGCCCAGAATCGGATCCGACAGAGAACCAACATGTTGGTTCCATCAGATTGATTCTGCACAGATCAGGGGGAGTTGCCATTTGTGAGGTGGACAATCGTACACGGAATCGTCCCGAAATCCGTTGGACAAGGTGGTATGCTGCGATGGATACTCTCAATTGGCCGATTGATCACACCTGCAATTCCCGGCAGAATCGCCGGAATCGATCGGGTGAGTGATCAATTGGCCATGGAATCCGACACGTGTATGGCTAGCTTAAGAGTTCGCTGTGCCTGGATGAATGCTGCAAGGAGGTAAGTTATGTATTTATATTTATTTTCTTTCAGTTTTTATTTTTTACCTTTAAATCCTCAATAAGTGAGCATGATGACCAGGCAATGAGCATTTTCAGGAGAAGAGGTTGGTTTCGGAAGCCCTTATACAATAAAAGCCAAATGTCCCATCACAATGTACCTTTAATGCAAGCTTCTACAATGCTATTTAGTAAAACAAACAGTTGAGTAACAATGAATAAAAATGTAAATGTTATATTTGTACAGCAGAGTTATCAACCAAAGAATGGCACATTGAAAGAAGGAACATGAATATTAACAATACAGCTCACAACCTGAAGATGTAAATAAAGCTTGGAGATTCCGAACAGAGAGATCTAGCAGCAAAGACAAAACCAATTTGCATATTATGTAGTGCAATGGGTATTCAGCACATGTCTCTTACCAAATATCACCCCTCTCCCAATGAATATGGATAGATATTACAGAGTTGGACACACTACGCTGGTGGTCTGGTCATGTTCTGCTGCATCACAGGACATGCTGAAACGCCTCCAGCAAAGTAGAGTATGTCCAACTCCAAGAAATATTAGGAAAGTCCAACCCTGGAGGAACTCTCAGAAAGGCCACACCTTCATTTCACCGAGTCTCATCCTATACCTTTGACACTCCAGGTTCCTATAACCAAAGAATGCAAAATGCACTAGTTGGCAACTCATTTGAAAGGTGCAGCGACCCAGACCAGGCTACCATGGCTCAGTCTGAAGACCAGGGGTGGGCATTCCCATAACGCATCTGAATGGCTGAAATGTTTCATCATATTCTGGGGTATGTTGTTAAGAAAGCTAATACCCCAAATTATTAGCCCATAAATAACACACTAGAATATTCTAATATAGACACATCTATGCAAAGGTATGCTCTGGATAGCTAACTTTTATGGCTCCCCAGTAACAGGCCCGGATAAGACAAACTAAGCCTAACAGGTAGGCAACTGCCCAGGAGACATAGGTTGCACGGAAATGCCTGGCAAAATCCTGTGTTCCAACCTGGGGGAAAAAAAAGAGAATTTAGTCATTAACTGCGGTAGTGATTGAGGAACACAAAAAACTCTTCATAAAACAAAAGTACAACAATTTTTCTCATTTTTCCTGCCATACTATTTTTAAAAAAGACAAAAATGCCCCAGCTAAGATTCAAAAACCATAGAAATGCAGAATTATCAATTATGGGGGTCACATATACTCATCCAGCAATTCAACCAACGCAAATACGCTGAAAAAGATAATCCGCTTGATTTGTTGAGGGCCCATTCACACTGCAGTCCATGCTATTTCTTGCAAGTAATGGCCACACACAGTATTCTAGCACAGCCACTAACAGTGTCTGCTACCCATGAAAACCCTGTATGGGAGACACTTTCCCTGTGCAAAAATGCGTGCAGCAGGGCGCTTTTGGTAACAAGCGGTTCAGGAAGTGATCGTGAAAGACCGGAAGTAATGTTGGGCGAGTGTTTTCTCTCTCAATTGTCTATGAGTGCGTCAGCACACCCATACTTGCTTTGGGCTTCGTTGTGTTAATGTTGACACAGGGCTCTATGTTGATCCTATCAACACATGTGGGAACAGGATCATTAAATGTAAATAAATGCGTCAACATCGCTCTGTTTGATGTACAGTTTTGACATGGAAACATAGTCTTACCGTGCTGATAGCAAATAGAAGGCCCTAGGGTGAAGAAACCCCCACCCTTGTCCCTGACAAGGGGACTACTAATTTGGCATTGCGAGTACCGAAAAGCAGTAAAGGATCTTAGTGTTGCAGTAAAATGGTCTTTATTAGGTGCCTATCAAGGACCTGAATATAACAGTATATAATAGTAAAATACTATGTTTAGGCCCAAAAATGGCCCTTGTGATATTTAAAACTTTTTCCACAAAGTGGACAAAATTATACAGAGACAGCAGTATAATTCACTGCTGTCTCTGGAAATAGAAGGCCCTAAAACTTTTTCCACAAAGTGGACAAAATTATACAATCTGTAATTTCTTGGCTAGGGTACATATGACTAAGACTGACTCTGCATACTTTTTCCCCCCCAACCAGCATTTTTATTTATCTTACCGTGCTGATAGTCCATTATAAAAGTTCATTGATCACTATTGAATAATAATATTAAATATTGGTTTTGTAAAGTTGTGGTATTTACCAGGGCAATCAGTTGTTGATACTTTAAGTTTCATTTGATGGTATTGCAAAGGATTGTTTAATGCGTCATTCGTTATTTGGTGATGATGTAGCTGGAATAATATAAGTCAAAAAGTTACCATTCCCAAACCTGAGATATAAATGGCTACCTTTAGGTACACTATGGCATTTTGTTTACCAGGGAAATAATTTTATTGATTCCGAAGAGCTGAAAGAAAATTAATCTCCAGGGAACACAACTGGCTACACTCGCCCAGAGAGGCTTGTAGATCATGATGGCTGATCTCTCTGCAAGGCGAACAGTATCGGTAGTTGACACTCCACGTTCACCATCGAGAAGAAGTTTATAATTCTTCTGCCGGCCGAGGATCAGAAAGATCCAGCCAGAGGAAGAATATTTTCACTAGAGAACCTGGTCTTCTAGTGAAATAAATTTGGCTCTAAAACCGGAAATGTCCATTGAGCGGAAAAAGGAACTGTGCGTTCCGCTCCAGGTCTTTCCGATTTGCCGTGCGTCAGACTTTTCCGATCCACCTGTTTGTGAACGAACGTGCCCGATATTTGGGGAAGACCTCCATGCAGCACATTGTAATGTTATTCCTTGAAGTTCCAGTCATTCTCACAAACTAAGATACACAAAACAGAGAGGAAAAAGAAGGTGATAAATAGCTCACTTACAGTTAGGCCAACACCAATAAAAATGCAGATCATCCCCATCGTAATATAAGCACAACAGCGACGGCGAGGCAGGGCACTTCCTACAGATGATCTGAAAAAAGTAGAAAAGTAAAAAAAAAATTACCTTCTTATCATCCATTTCCAATAAAATTCCACTTGGATGTTTAAGACTTATGTGGAGTTGTAATGGTTGGGTTTACATAGATCCCACTGACTGAAAACAATGGTGAAATGTGTAAATGTTGTTACTAGTGTTGAGCGAGAATATTCGCAGTTCGAATATATTTGACGAATATCTGACATTCGAGAATTCGCAATATTTTGCAAATGTGCGCGGGGGTATTCACAATGGTGGATATGCGTCCTATTATGTTTACGGCATACATTACGCATATTTGTGCGCATTGCGAATGGATACGCGCAATACACACAGCGCTTGTACTGGCCAAGATCACAGAATGAAGAAGAGAAGCTGTGAAGCTGCATTGCGAATCATAGCGAACAGGCACACGTGATGGAAGCCAATAGAATACAGTCTAATCGAGTTTTATGAATTGCGAATGTTCCTTTGTATATTCGCGACATTGCGCGAATTCGAATATACCATATGCTGCTCAACACTAGTTATTAGAATCAATCCCCAAAAGTGTACATATGACAAAACACTGTATCTAAACCCAACTAACATTTATGTGTTACCACTCCTCCATTGTGGCTGCATTCGTTTTTTTTCCTCTGTATTACCCCCTGTAATTTTTCTGTAAAAAAAGGATTTGTTTTCCAGTGTTCATCCTGTTTAAGGCTGCCAACGCTCTGTATTTATGAAGGAGCCATGGATAGGACTACATACAGAACGCATCCTTTTCTTTTTCAAACCCAGAGGGTAGATGTTATCTTAGAAACAGTGCTTACTGTTAAGGTCCCCATACATGCATAGATGTGCGCTAGATCAATGGCCGTTTCGAGTGTTCACGGCCATCTATCTAGTGCCCATCTAATGTGGCCACCCTTGTCATCGAGCAGGATCAACCGAACAGGTAACGGACATGTCTGTAAATCATGATTGAATGCCATTACTTTGGATGGGAACCCTGGTCTTGACCGGGAATCAGGCACCTAAAGTGGTGCACCTTGATTTCCGTCTAATCCACGGGCAACCGAGCACGTGGCAACATCACCACTCTGAGCTCGAGCTGGTCATCTGTGGAGCACCCGTCACGCAGTGTATGGCCACTTTAATCCTGCCACAGGATTTCACTCTGTTCCCTCCATCTTGGCTTCAATATTAATCCATACTTTTTTTTAGCATACTGAACAAATATAACAAAATGTTTTTATTTAACAAACAATAACAACATTTCATTGTCAAAGTCTATTTTCCCTTGGTATTCCAAATCATTTACTGTATAGAAGCCATAATTTGAGGATTGAGGACGCCACCCCCCCCCCCCCCCCCCCCATTCTACCTGAATAGGAGAAAAAAGGTTGCCCCAACTGAAAACCAAAGGGCTTAACCTTCCTGGTGGCATGCCCGTATCGCAGCAGGCAATCAAAGCAGAGTACAAAGTACTGTGGTTTTCCCTGCCCTTCCTCCTCTCCACACATCACTGGCGTCAGCAACAACACCAGCGTGGGCTGAGAAACTGCTGCCGTCTCCATAACATGGAGGTCTATGACGCAGCCCCACCTGCCTCTCCAGCATCACCTTTGACGCTGAAGAGGAAGTGCTGGAAGTGATCAGCGGGTCCGCCGTGATTCAGAATCGCCACGGGCTCCCTGAAAATAGGCAAATACTTCCGATCCCAACTCGGGGCGAGTTTGTTTCTTTAAAACAAGGTGGGAGGAGGAACAGGCTAACTGCTCATCATTACACTTGTTTTTTCATGGAGCTGCTTTCTGCTCATCATTTCAGTCTACTGACTGCTGCATCTTCCATACTTGCAAGTTCTGTTTTCCATCTGAATTTGCTAGATATTTCAGTTCAATTGCCTTAAAACTGTAAATTTTTAGGTCGATCATACTGAAATCCTTTCCCGTCCACCTGGCACGATCAACCAAAAGTCGAACATCGAGCATAAAATCGAGTGGACATGTTCGATCTAAGTACCTAGAAAAAGCATCAGAAACTTGTACAATCGATTTGCATGCGATCATATTATGGAGCATGCACACCATAGTACATTCGTGAAATTGATCATGTTTAAATTGATCACATTGTGTGTTGGTACGATCGATCTATGTTAGGCTGACGATCAATATTTAAAATCAGACAACACAATTAAATCTCAGATCGATCATGCAAAAATAGACCCGTGTATGACTAGCCATTTTCTGCCGCCTAGTGCCCTGTTATAAACCACAGATTCGTATTTGGTATGATACTGTATGAGCCATTTACATTTCTGCCACTAGATGGCAGAGTAAATCACAGAAACTGAAATAGGGAATTACAACTCGGCTGACAGCGGCAGGACACATTGGTGAGAAGATAGCAGCTTTACAGGAAACCCAGTGGTTGGAATAAGAAGCAATACATGTTAGGTAAAACAATCCAATGCTTTTCTGATCATTTAGTTCTAATGAGTGTATTTTTTACTTCTTTTTAATAAAATATCAATATCATGCAAGCAGTAGTAAACAAGGTTTAATTTAATATCAGTTATATAAGACACACCATATAGGTTTGAAGATCTTTGAAATCAAAATAATTTCTGCTATGTTTTGCGCTTTCTAGTTAAATTTACATCTCCACATTATTTACTATAAAATCCCATCCTCTGTGAGGAATTCCAGAATACTTGGCCTACATTAGAAGGAAGATTAGAGAAAATAAAGAAAGCACATGACATATGACGATATTCGCTATGTGATGGTTTAGTGGTATGAATGCTCACATGGCTACAATGTGACTGAGCTTTGCTGCTGGAATGTGTACAGGGGGATCATTGTCCGAGCTCCGATTTCCCAAAGAGGTTAAATAATTTCTGGAAAAGCATGAGCATACTTTCCAGGATTGCAAACATTTAACTTTTTCACTTTGATGCAAAGAAAATGCTGGTGCACTTGGCGGCCAACTTAATCCAAAATACAAGCATGGCACATATGGGCCCCCAACCCTGCCGTAATACAATGGAGAGCAGAATTCTCTTTCCAAAAGAGTCTTCCCGACTATCTATACCTACAACGCCAGTACAATAAGGCTAAGTCCACAACAATTTGCCAAAATGCTGCAAAATGGTAGTGGGGTCTTTGGTACGCATGCAGTACATTTTGAATTGTCCAGTACCAATGATGTGCAAGTGTCCCATCGCACAGCAATTTTTTTATTATGTTGGCTATCATGTTCTAAAAATTGCGCTGCAATGGGACGCATGCACATCACGGGTATGAGCCCATTAAAAATGAATCAGATGCATAGATGCAAGAAGCTGACCACTATGATTTATGCCGGGTTTGGCAGATCATAGAGCAGTTTTGGCTTTACTCTTCCAGTCACCCTAAAGCTGGCCATACACCTTCAGATTTCTCTGTCAGATTTCCTTCAGATCAGATTTTGTTTTACCAAAACCATGTAATATGAGGACCTTTCTACACCTTCCAATCACTATGTATTGTATCAGGGAGGACACTATACTACATGGTTGTTGGTAGATCTGATCTGATCTGAAGGAAATCTGACAGAGAAATCTGAAGGTGTATGGCCAGCTTAAGGCTCTGCTCCACTAAATGGGCGAAGGCGTGCACTTGGCTCTGCTGCGACCCTGATTCTTGCAGTGATAACGTGCCCCCAAAAAACGATGGGCAACCTCACGGGCAATACACCTCTGTGTGCATGTTAACTGGATGTGCCCAATGATTTTAAATGGACACACCCCACATCAGACATGCATTCATGCCGCATTGCGCAAAACAAACATGGTGGGTGCGCAGGCCAGGACATGCCTGTGTGTACAGGTACACCATAGCACCATTACTTTTTATGCGCCTAACAAATTTAACCTCCTGGGTGTTTGGCCCGAGTTAATTCAGGCTAAGTTTCACCCATCATGAAACACAACCTAACTATGTAAAAAGGTACCTGTCCACCGGATTCCCCGCAGATCGGTAGCTTTGGGATGTATGCTGATGCTCCCGGGTCAGCCCCCGATCACGTCACTGGTGACACAAAGGGGGCGTGAGTAGTCGGCTCCATAGACCTCCATGTAGTTGGAGGGGCTTAGCTTTTTCCCAGCATAACTCCGGTGTCTCCAGTGATGCTGGAGTTATGCATGGGACCTCCGGACAGGTATATTGTGCTCATCCGCGATTGCCTGTGGCGCGTTTTTAAAAAAACTGTGCCACGTGCGTAACGCCCAGGAGGTTAATGCTTGTCTACACTACAATTTTGTATGTAGGCAAATGTGGGGAAAACCATGCAGTGCAGTAGCCCCCAGGTTACCCCTATTGGAATTGACATGACAGTCTATACTGGCGCATCATTACCTGCACCAGGCCACACTGTACTAAACGCACTCACAACCCCTGAAGGGTATTGTGGGTCTGTCAGCATCATTGATGTACATTAAGCGTGTTACGTGACATGAACCAAACGTTCAGTTTATTTAAATGAATAGGGTGTGGCATTGTCAGCATTGTGAATACCATGACCTAAACACAACAAAACAGAGCTTGAACAGCGGGCAAACCATGGGCATGTAATGCTGACATGTCTGTTATGCCTGCCCCATTATAAGTGTAGACTAGCCGAATCCTCTCTGTCCCCCTGCCACTACCCCTTCTTGAATTTTTATACATATTACGAACCCTCCTTGCAAACCCAACCCTCCTCACACTTACTTTATACCAATTATAACAAATTAAATAACCCCTCATTTACATATGTATTTTTCTTGTGTCGGGATCCCAGCATTATCATGTATTGTCCCAAGCCTATGCACCCAGTACAGAAGGCTTCTGCACGCATTTATGTATTTGATTTGTGCACCATGCATCATGCATCTTCTCATTATAAGATATACTTAGGTTAATTAGAATGTTTGAATTAAAAATGAAGTTATGAATTTCAAAAGGAATACTTGAGTGAATAAAAAACTGGTTTAAGATACATTTGCCTAAAGTTATTTCTAAATATCAGATGCTTACATTTTCTTGCAATGTGGGCACTTTGCCAGAGTGTTGAATCTCAGTTCCATCCACTGTAAGAGAAAGAGGAGCTGGTTAGTGATGATGTTTACTTAGTGTCATCTCACGTCACAAGCAGACTGTATACACAAATATCTCTCTTCAATGTTATTTAACAACACTGATATATGACGTTGGTCTGCCACCAAGTTAATGGCCCGTAAACTGGTATTCCCAGAACAGGGAAGTTCCCAGGCTTCGGTGAAATTAGGTCAGCCACTGGTTGACGTAACACAGGCTCGAAGAAATGACAAATGTCATTGCCGCATTCTCACTGAGGGGTGCTTGACCTCATCTGCGCAATACAAGAAATCCACATCACCTCGCATTTCCTGAAAAAATTCAATTCTACATGTTTGGAGCCACAAATATGAAGTACAGAAAATTTCCATGTTGTAATCGTTTCTCATTTAAGCTTTTCATTTACGTATAGCCCATATATTTAAGAAGTTAGTAATTTCTTAATTATTTCCTTACCAAAAAATAATAAAGAAGGAGCCAAGGGTCAGGTGATCCTATGGTTTCTTCTAGTTAATAGTGTTGAGATCGAATATTCAAATATCGGCAATTCGAGAATTCACGAATATATTTATATCCACCGACGTATTCGAGATTTTGAATATTCGTGGTATGATCATGTACTGCTAAAATATTATTCGCATTGCGAAAATAAATAAAGCATGTGGCCATTCATTTTGAAGATTTGCACAATTCAAATATTTTTTTTATGGTCATACCGAGAATATTTGAATTTACGGATATTGAATATTAGTAGAACTATTCGCAATTTGAATATTGCCTATGCCACTCATCACTAGTAGTTAACACTAGGCCAGGAGTTGGCAAACTTTTTAACTTGTGGGCCACAATGGGTTTTTAAATTTGACAGAGGGGCCAGACAATGAACTTATTAGGGCCGGACAATCTTAATTATTTGATTTAAAAAAGTGAGAATCAAACTGATTATCAGGGAAGTTAAAAGAGAAGGTATATATAAAAAGAGAATGATATATATATAAAAAATTTGGCCTTGGATAGCAAATCTAAGCAAACTACGGCCTCTAGCAGGAACCCTTTTTTAATCATCCTCTAGGCATTATCTCCTTATTGCAGGGAAGGAGTAGAGGGGAATGTGACAAAGGGCTTGATTAAAATACGAGGCTGCAGTTTGCCCACGCTTGCACTAGGTGGAAGCCCTCGTAAGGGATTTTAAGGCACCAATCAGAAAACAATGCAGGTCGATATAATTGATTATCACAGTTTATTGTAAAGCACAACAAGGCTATACAAGACAGGATAAAAATGTTGTGGTTGTTTCAAGTGGTCAGGTGCCCACCTCTATTAAGGACTTGCAGATGCACTTTCCTGCTTTGCCATCAATCAGCTTGCCATAGTTGTAGAGCTTCCCTACCTCTGCGAGCCAAGTTTAGTGCTGGGCCGGGGAGGAAGTGGGCACATTGAATGCGCTACCATCCTCCATGGCCGAATATGTCTTCTAGAGGCAATTAACGAAAGACTAACCAGTTTTTGCCCAATTTTGTGTTGGGTGCATCTTTAAAAATTCACTACATACAAACTTTTAAGTTCTTAATGCGGTCTTATTGCAGTGCTAATACATATATAGTTCAAGTGTACATTAAATCCTTACCAAGAATGTGTTTCCACAATGACCACAGAGTACCCGGGTACCATCTGGCTGAACTGGGAGGGCAGGCTGGGCTGGCTGTTCCTCAGGTATCATCATCACCGGGCCCAGATTAATAATACGTCTGCTATAAAAAGAAGATCAGATTATTACCTAAAAGCTGCACTTCCACAAAGCAGAATTTGCTTTCAGTTAGTTTTAGCTATGGCCACTATTTATATGGACACAGGGAATGGAGAACTATCCCCATATTACCCAAAGAACCCCAATCCGATGGATAAAAACTAATTATCAAGGCTGTTGAAATTTATATGTATATATA
>CM070036.1:22297366-22313455 GCA_036250615.1 Ptychadena robeensis | reverse complement strand
ATTCCGGGCGCGTGCACGCGAAACGATCGTCCCGGAATCGCATGAAGCCCATCTTGTCCGATTGATCACGTCCGATCGATCGGGGGCTCAGAATCGGATCGGACAGAGAACCAACATGTTGGTCTTTCTGATCTGATTCTGCACACATCAGGGGGAGTTGCCATTTGTGAAGGAAGCGATCGGACACGGAATCGTCCAGGAATTCGTGGGCCAAGGTGGTATGGCGCGATCGGACGGACTTAATTGGCTGATCGATCGGACCTCCGATTCCCGCTGACATCGCCGGAATCGATCGGATAGGCCATGGAATCGGACAATGTATGGCTAGCTTTATGGTCCGAATGTGCCACCCCCGGCCGAGTGGCGCCTTGGCTTCCTGGATAGAATATCCCGCAAGGATATTAGCCAGGGAGCTGACAGATAAGAGATCCGCCCGTGGCCGGTGTCTGGATCTCCCATCTGAACTGTAATACTTACCAAAACCCTGCTGGTAAAGGCAATGAAGAGAAAGAGAGATGAACTGCCATCTATCCCTCTCTCCGTGTCTGTGGAAACTGCAATAACTCTGCAGCTTCCACAGACACCAACATGATCGAAACGTAAAACAATCGAACCAGTGCGGGCATGCAGGAGCCAAGAGGAATATGCATGCTGGGTAGAGCACCAGGGACCATCGGGGCCTATGTGTCCTGCTCCTCATAGCAGGAGAAACAGCCCCGGACCCTTGTATGGCTACCTTAAATGACCAGCTCTCTTTGCCCATTAGTACATTAGATATTCAGTGAGGGTAATTAAAGTAAGGCTCAAATGAGCGCTTAATTTTATACAAAGAGACAAGATGAAAGTATGATATTATGAAGACACTTTGTTATATGCTCTACTTATATAGGAAGTGTAGGGAGGATATGCTCAACCCCCTCAATGAAATCTGCATCATTGTATAAACAGAGATTGATTGATAGGGGTTAAGGTAAGTAAAAAATGCTGCTGTTCCCATGGGTATAGTCCACCTAATCCTGTGTTGTGCGAATTATGTTACACTGCTTTTGAACTTATAGCAGAGTTGCTGTAGTGACATGCAAAATCAGGGTAGTGTCCCCTTTAAAATCCTTGCCCGTGATCCCCCTGGGCTCCAGGCAGAGATAAGGGAGGGTTCTGCCCCACAGGAAGTTGCTCACTGGGGAAGGGTCTGATGGAGTAGGAGTAACTGGGCACACTGTCCACTCCAAGACCTGGTACCCACCACAGCCTAGTTGCGTGCTGGCAGCCCAGGAGCACAATAGCATGCAACATTTATTTAAGCCACAGTTACAAGGAGCCACCACTTTTCACTGAGCTGTGCCAGGTTTTCAGTGGAGTGAAGCAGACCTGAATGCTACTGGGTGTACTGTCTGGGAGATCCTGCCAAGCCACCTTATTCACCCTTTGGACACGCAACTACTGACTGGTGTTGGCCCTATTTCCCCTGGCCTCGCCCAGGCATTGTGGTCTGAGCAGTGTGGGTTCCCTGGAGTTAAGCGGGTTTACCCTTATGCTGTACTTCACTTTTATTCTGTTAAGTGTTACAAGTTACACTGTTTATGTCTACAAAAGGCCTATAGGTCTAGGACTAACTGGAGGAGGGCCCAAGCCCTATTGCACTGTCCGAGGCCCAAAGGCTAGCCAATTCCCCTACCTGGGTGGGGGACTAGGGGACTTTCACGGTCAGCAACAGATGAATATTTAAAGTAGTAGGTATACAGGGGTAACAGCATATAAATACATCTCAATGATATAGTAAGGACAAAAAATAATCAAAAATAATGAATAAGTAAGTCCTTGGGTTTAAAATATGTGTAATTCTTGCTTGCTTCAAAGTAGTTCCAAGTACAAATACAGCGTAGAACTGTCCTTGTCACTCCATGGTGGGCCATGGATGGGCACAAGATGGAATCCATATGAATAGCATATGGGGAGACCCCGACATATGTTTTGAAATTCCTTCTTCAGGAGGTCAGCCTTGCTGTGATAGGTGCCCCACAATATATCCGGTCAGCCCGACATCCAGCCCCCCCAGAGGGAGCCACCGAGGAATGAGGAGGAACGGAGGGCCACCCCTAGGGGTCGCTGGAGGTCCTTTAGTGTCACAGGGTATATGGGTAAAATTGTCTGGTAGGTCATATAGCCATGGTAGGAAATAAGGTCCCAGTAGGGTAATACAGGTGTCAGGTAACTCCGTACACTCCCAAGGTGCCCAGCAGCTGTTACACTGTTTATCTACAGCACCCCGTTGGGCCTCGTTTTTAATAAAGCTTGTTGAAGCATAGGCCGCCTCTCATCATTGGTTGATTCTTAAACCGTTACATTGCCATTCACATGTAGGCTGTGGCTGCTTGTGCCACAAAGGGATATAAAATTCTCATTTAGAAAAGGTAATTTTTTTTTTTTTTTACTTCTTTTGCCGTTGTACTTAAGTAACTGGATAAGTGGAAAATTTCATATGCAAGTGTGACCATTTATCTCAAAATACAAATTTATTTAATGATCATTTTGTATTGGTGACCTACACTTGCCATGTCACAAAATAATTTTCACACTTACCCTCATTTCTGCAAACCACTTAGTTTCTATTAATTGTTGGATGCTCATTACCAGATTAGAGATGACAACCATTAAATGGCTCTTGTGTAGATGCCCCGAGCATCCATCTGCCACACAAGACATCTTATCGCAGATTCAATCTTGTCTTTATTAAAATGAGAAGGAAGGGTATGAAATTGATCATTTAGTGGTTTTACCCTCATCAACACTCTGACAATTTTCACAATGAAGACAGTTTGGAAAGAAACGAGGAGCTGAAAAAATACAGTGAACCCTTGCCTTACAAACTAAAGTCGCTCCCAAGGGTTGGTTGTAAGTCAAGATTATATTTCTCATAATAAAGAATGAAGATGCCCTTAATGACGTCTTAACCTTCCAAAGCTCCCCTTACCCAACCTTTTCATAATACAAAAAAGGTTGTTTATTATGTGTAAACTACCAGAATCACTAATCCCTTTCCTGGTGTTCTCACCAAAAAGTTAAAAATGAGCCTACCAGAAAAAAAATTTGTCATCGCCATTCAAGGTAACATGAAAGGATGAGATGGAAGGTGGTTATTGTTGGGAAGGAGAGTTTTCTTCCATAAGAATATCAGGAATCATAATCTCAGTCTGTAGACTTTTGAAGATTGGTGAGATGGTCCATTGTGACATTCTGGACTTATTAGTGAGATTGGTCACATATTTCTTCACAATCTTCTTCTTTTCAGTTGCGATTACTTTCTTTATCTTCTTCCTTCTTTCTATTCTAGCCATTTTGGGGCCATTTTGATGTCCTCTCTGAAATTAAAGGCTGCCATACACGGGTCGATGCCCAGGAGATGGATCAGCCTTCGAAATCAGCGCGGAGACTTCATTGCGCTTAGCCCAATATTAAAGGAGCATGGGCCTGTGCCATCGAGCTCAGCTGATGCTTGGCATGGGAACCCGAGGTCCCCATTCAAAGCAATGGGCACGTGATTTACGGTCAGGTCCGATAACCCGGTCTTCGAACGGGATTGATCCCGCTCAAAAACAGGGGTGGCCACATTAGATATGAGCTAGATAGATGGCCATGAACATGCACAGTGCTCAAAGCTGCCATCGATCTAGCACATATCTATGCCTGTATGGGCACCTTAGGTCCTCAAATGTGTATCTGGGCTCAGAGTGCAGCTTACAAATGTTTCCATGCAAGAGGAAACATGTTTTGGCCTTGGCTATAATTCTGGTTCTACGTCAAGACTTTGGTCATAAGTTAAGTGTAACTCAAAGGTCCACTGAATGTTGGCTTTCAATGCCAACTAAGAGTCCTTATGCTAACTGCCCAATAGATTCAGAATTGTGTATTGGGTTTAATGATAACAGACATTACCATAATTCTTCATTGCAGTTCTCTTCATTGTCATACCCAGTATGTGTTAAGCCCCCCATACACTAATAGATCAGTGGGAGATTTTGCGGACGATCAATCTATGCGTGTATGGGGGGGGGGGGGCTTAACACAGATCATGTGCACATGTTTATCCTAGGTCCTAATGTATTTAAGAGATAAGTGCACTTAAAGACAAAAGCAATTTGTCATGTTGTCTTTCCTAACCTACCCTAAGTGCTCCTTCACACTTTATGTGATGTCAAACCGCACCATGTAACACACCACAGTGCACTTTGCAGAGCATAGTTTTTATGTACTTTGCCTTTTATCATTTAATTAATCGGAAACACACGCAGGGTGCTTCAAAAAAGGTCCTAAAATGTCCCCCATTTGTGTGAAGGTTGCACACCAAGTGGGCAGCAATGAACAAATCCTAACCCAAGTTTCCCCTCTGCAGATCTATACTTATCGAGATCCGGTTTGTCACATGGTTTACATTCCAGATTCCCTACTGTTCTGTGTGTATATAGTCAGGGGTGCACATAACTTTTGTAGTAAGCTCCTCAGATGAGTAGGGGGGTCTTCCTCACTATCCTCTGCGTCAGCCTTCTGCATGGTAGATTCTGCTGCAGATGGACCTCCCTTTTCCTGATTGATCCTCCGCTGTCCCCATCCACAGGTCACCAGCTGGCTTTGGGTCAAATGTAACTCTCACAGTACAACACGTTCGAACCCCCAGATCTCATACCTCAGTAATACAAACCTGAAATTTGCTGGCTTAGTAACTAACCCCTGAGACTACCTGCAGTCCAAATGTCATCTTTTCATAGTCATATTCCAGCTGTAACACAGTGCTTTCCTCTTGTCAGGTTTTACCCTTACATATGCCTACTCTGACTTTCATCCCCCAGATCTCCAACACCCTTAGAAGCCCAATCTTTTTTTTTTTGGATAAGTCATTTACATTCCCAATTTCACATCCCTAACTGCAACCTTTCATAGTTATTCATGTTCCCTCATGATTACTCAAGTGACATAAATTGTATGCATATAAAATTAAGCTGCTGCCACCCAGACACGGAGTGCCTCCAAGTTGTTACACATATATGAGCTTTGTAACAATAATGCAGGTACGCATAGCTAGTTTTCGGCCACTTTTTGGAGTACCAGAGTACCACTTATGTGCACCCCTGTATATAGTAGAAGGAGAAGCAGTTCAGCTTCAGACACACACCGCATACAGAAGCCCTCCCTCCCAGCACTGTATAGTAAAACCCCCCAGAGTAAGCAGAGATGTCAGTTGGCCAGTACAATTGACTGCACCGTGAAGAGTGGATAGGTGCTGACATCAGCATTTTTTGGACAGCATAGTAAAGCTGACATTTTAGAGTGATTTTGTGTGGAGTACCAGGGGGCATCAACGGGGAGCCAGGAAGGTGTATGTAAAGATGCCCCAGGATATGACCCATCCAGCTCCACAGTGAGGTCCAGATTTATGGGTTACAATATTGCAGAAAATTTATAGTCTCTCCTCTTAACATTTCTCATTTTGGTTTATGATTGGATTCTTTCAATACGGTATTATAAATTAAATTTTACCCTTTTTCAGGTCTTCTATTCATTGCATTGCGATAGCTTTTAAATACCACAATGCACATATATTATAACAGCCAATGAGATGATGTATACTGTGTGTGCATTGCAGAACAAAGGTGTGATACTACATTGCATTGCCAATACAAAGTGCCACAGAAAGGAAATTTAATTATCGTGCTAAAAGACAAATAAAAAGTACATCAAGTCTATACCATGGAGAGAATTGTGCAGAGCGTTAATGTGTCTCTCACCCTATATCATTCTCCATCTGACACATGCAGCCAAGCAGCAGAGGAGCCCACAGCCAGGCCCCAGCTAATGTCTGAACCATTCTGACTTTACTACATGTGAGATGGATGAGGAATCGGGGAATAGACTTTATGTACGGTACATATGGAAGATATACAGCACTCATTTGTTTCCTGAGCATTGCTAAATCTGGAAAGAATTATCTGAGATTTATAATCAAAGGCATTGTATACCAAGTACCCCCTGCTTTGTTGACAAGAATATGTATATATAAAAATAAAAATATTATTTACAAAATAGCTATTATTTAATATTATACATTATAAACCATATTTTCCTAACTAGAAGACCCACTTTTTTTTACCATTAAAATCAATAGGAAAGGTTCCCTGCGTCTTATGGTCTAAATATGTAAAAAAACAAAAACAAATTTTCTATTTTAGTCCCTACCATCCTGGGAGCAACTACTATGCAGAAATTTGTTACTTTCCCTCCAGCCAAGCCAAAAAAACACTGTCAAGAAGAGAAAGTATCTGCATTAGCACTAGCATTACCCATTCTCTGAACACACTCACCAACTTATGGAAATGAAGCCTTTGACAATAACGTGTTTTGGAAAATGCAAGCTGCGCCATACACAGGTCGACTCCCGATCCGATCATTCCAGAAGATCATGGATTGATGGAACCCCACCTTGGGAATCCGATTTGTGGTCGATTTGGACATGAGCCGATCTCCAAAATGACTGATTTCATCCATCGATCGGAAAGGCTGCAGCATAGGGAGCTATGGGTCCACCAACGTACTTTGATTGCCACAGGGTCGAACAAAAAAAACCAACATGTCGGTTCAATGTCCGATCTGATTTTTAGTCGATTCCGATTTTGTTTGGCCGATCGTTCAAGGTGGGCAGAATCCGATTGATCACTGATCGATCTCGTGTGGTGATCGATCAGTCAAAAATTTAGTAAAAAATCGACCCGTGTATGGGAGCCTTAAAAAGGACCTAAAACTTGAGGCACCACCTCCTCAGTTTGGATTTCCTCTTGGTCGGTGTTCTACTTCAAGACTATATTGTGATATTGCCCATTCCTTTTCTATATACCTGGTACAGGAAATGGCATCGTTCATCAGTGGTTGGAATAAAGCAATGTAGATATGTTGCAGCCAAGGCCAGGGGAAGAATGGTTCTCCCAGAGTTTGGAGTATCAGGTTTATTGATTTATGTAGAATTGGTCATTAAAAATTCATAGAACATGTACAAGTGCACTGCACATCTCCCTATGATAATGTGATCCAAAATGAGCTTTCCATTTGTGAAATTTTGCTCCCTTCTGCTGCAACAGTATTCAGTTTGTAGACAGCACTTCCCAGAACTCTCCGGCTCATGTATTCCGCACAAAGCTGCAGGAACTGCCCAAAATATTTCAGCTTTGAAAGATAAACACTTATGTTGCGTAAGGTGGCCAATTTTGACTGTCAGTCTACCATTGATCGATGGTACCACCACACAGTGTGATCAATTCATAATAATCTAGTCCTGTGCATTCCATAGTACAATCAGATACAACGCCACCAAAATACCTACAAAAACCAGTCAGATACCTAAAAGATCAATTGAAATATACCAACCATCCATCCATTTTATATTCTATTGCCATTTTTGGTGGATCGATTCAGGTAAACATTAAACTGTGTATCCCCACCTTTAGATTGTAAGCCCCATCAGGCAGGGTTCTCTACTCCTCCTGTGCCTTAAGCTAGGATCACACGTGTAGATATGGGCCAGTTCATTGGCTGCTTCGAGCACCATGTGCGCTCACGGCCATCTATCTGGCCCATATCATACAAGGCCATCCCTGTTGCCCATCAATTCCACTCGAAAACATATATCGGACATGACCATAAACCACAGTCGATGTCCATTGCTTTGAATGGAGACCGCAGGGTGCAGTGTGTCTCCAGCTTCTCCGAAATTGGGCACGAACCTAGAACGGCTCCAATATCATATATGTTCCCTGCTATAGTCTGTACCTGTGTGTTATCTTGTGTTGCATCTCCACTCTTATTTCATGTACAGCGCTGTATAAATAAAAGCTAATAAAAATAAAAAGTCAAGAGAATAAAAAAAGTCACCTTTTCGGATAATTTGTGTATGGATATGGGGAATAAAAGCGGAACAAAAAGGATATTGAATTAGGGGTAGGCTAAACATAGTGGATATATAGAAGAAAATATAAGTGAGGTTTTTCACGCGTGTGATTTAAATTTTAAACAATTAATTAATGGCTCCGGACACAGATTTTAAGGGGAACAGAAAATTATTGTGGCTTCTTGTGTCATCTGCCCACAGTGTCCCCCAGTCAACCCTGCCTGTCTCCTCCCCATCCTGGGGGGAATGTTCTTATCTTCATTTCCTCTCCTGTAGCAGCATGGTATGGCTATGTACAAGGGAGTCACACTCAATGGTGACAACATGTAAAGCCCCCCCCATACATTATTCTCCCGATCAACCACCATGTACACTCATGGCAGTTTATCAGTCGAAAAATCTAAGAGAAAACTTAAGCTTGAAGGCGATGTCAGCAGGAATCGGATGTCCGATCGATCGGCTAATTAAGTCCGTCCGATCGCGCCATACCACCTTGGCCCACGGATTCCTGGACGATTCCGTGTCTGATCGAATACTTCACAAATGGCAACTCCCCCTGATGTGTGCTGAATCGGATCAGAAAGACCAGCATGTCGGTTCTCTGGCAAATCCGATTCTGGGCTTCTGGGCAAGGTGGGCTTCACGCGATTCCGGGACGATCGTTTAGCGTGCACGTGCCCGGAATCAATCGTCCCGGAATCCGTTGGGAATCGGACCCGTGTATGGGGACCTTTAGATCTATTTAATTACTTTGAATGGGGACCAGCGTCCCTGTCCAATGTAAGGTTATGTCTCCACTGCGTTCTCGGCAGAGCCAATCCACGCTACCTGTCTGCAGCAGCGGCTGTTCTCACGGTATTCTTCCGATCCGCCAGCCGAAATGTCAACGTAGTGCTGTACGCCAATATCCGTCTGGCCTATCGGCAGGACAGGTCATGTGGATTGGCTCTGTCCTGAATGAATGTCACCCGATTCAGACTGACGGGCGCAAGGGGACTTGGGAAGACATCTACCTTCCACGACCCCACTGCACCGCGGTGGGCTCTGGGCACAACGTTACTAGAGGGTGGAGTGCTGCTGGATTTTTACAGTTTTAGGTGTTCTCTCCGGGCTGAGTTTCATCCATCAAGAAACTCAACCCATGTTAACTGCGGGGAACGTACCTGTCCGCGTAGACGCGATGCCCGATCACGTCACCAGTGAGATGAAAGGGGCGGGGTTAGGCGGTGCCATAGACCTCCATGTTAATAGAGGGGCATCACTGGTGATGCCGGAATCGTGCTGGCCACCTGTAAGCGGGCTACAAATAGCGGCGGCATTTTATATGTTTTGCCGCAATCGCCCCTGGCGCTTTTTCTTTTCAACACCAAAGGAAGTAACTTAGCTATTTTTTAGCCTGGATATATGTGGCTGTGTCATATGCATGAGGGGCAGTTTTTTGTAGTGGATTGCAGAACTCTTGTATCCTACAGAATCATACTGGAGTGACAGCTGGCAGCGGTCTAGGGAGCACATGCTGCAACATAATACAGCAGAATATATCTATGGAGGAGACACATTCCACTGGGATATCAGACAGGATATACAGGATGAATACATCTGTTGTCATATTACTTCTTACTGGATCTGGATAGAGCACTTCCCTTCCATGTGACACCTTCCCGGAGTGCACAGAAAGAACACGAGACTCTGTCCTCAGGGGGTTAGTAAATCCATTTCTTGTGTTCATTCTGCTGAGATGATGCTGCACTCACACCAAAACTACAGTACATTCACCAAGACCACCAGTCTGCAACTTATTATAGCGCCAGGATTATCAATACTATGGCCATTGGCATATACCACCTGACCGAATGGTTTTGGAGGGATCAATAACGGTATTGTAATTATGTTATAGCTGTCAACAACAAAAAAAAAAAAGGGGGGGGGGGGACATACCGCTATGCGGATTGTGGTTCTTCCGCGTTCCAAGTACCGGAAGTGACGTCACCTCCGGTACCGGGTTTACCTCTCGGTTGATTTAGCAGGGAGAGGGTGTTACTCTCCCTGTCCATGTCCCATCCCGCTTCTCCTTGATAAATTAGCGCGATTTCAAGAATCCGGGGAAAATCCCACGGCTCCCCACGTTCTGATTGCGGGCGGTTGTGAATTTTTTTTCCCTGATCGCGTCCATAGACATGAATAGATGCAATTTTTTGAAATATTACAAAATTAATTCTTTCATTTTAAGTCCACAAGTAGGCCACTTGTTTACATTTAACCAGTCGAGTCCAGATCAGTGAGTTTTTTCAGCCCAAACTGGATTTGGCTTACAGAGAAAGAGCAGCAGGAGCACAGAGTGTCACCCACCTGTCCGACGCCACAGATGTTGGGCTGCAACTGAGATCTCTAGTGCCCCCCAGGTTGGGAACAAGAACCCTCTAAAAGCCCCTAAATGCAGTGGTTAGTACTGCCATACCCTATAACAGGGCTACTCAAATGTACATTTGAAAAGGTCCACTTACCAAATTTCCATTCAGTCTGAGGTCCGGAATTTGGAATTTTACCGTGCACTGCCGGCGGATCTGCAGTTTTCACTGTGCTGACCCGGTCCGCCAGACAGAGGCATGACGTTGTCGAGTTTATATAAATATTCTCCCTATCGTCTATACAGGACACAGTCTCAAACATATGTATTTAATGACCTAGACAAGGGGCACCCACAAGTATATTTTGAGGGGTCAGTTGGAGGGTGGGTTGTTGAAAGGGGTTTGTGGAGGCCTGAGGAGCCCGGGATGGCCATTCGTTCTCTGCTCACAAAGCTTCCTTTAGGAAATATTGATATTAAATTCAAGCTTTATTAACCTCCGTGCAGGGGACCCTACAACTAGCACTCCCACCCAACCCCCCCCCCAACCCCCCTCCCCCGAGGAATACAGAGAATGCCTATGCACATACTTTTTTATTCAGCTCTTCAGTGCGTACCAGGGATGGTGTGGTTTGGTACTCACCCCTATGTAGGGTGGTCTCCTCAGTCTTCTGCGTCAGCCTTCTGAATGGTAGATCTCGCTGCAGGGAACTGCTGTTGCATGAATTGAGAGTGCGGAGCGGCCTAATCCACAGGTCACCGTTGGGCTTTTGGGTCAACCCCCCCAGTAATGTTTTGACCCCATCTCATGCCATTGGCATTGCAACAACCAATCTCTGTTGTCAAACAGGGATTTAAGTGACAGTAGGTAGGCGTTCAAATGCCTACTCCTGATTTCAACCCCCAGATGCGTCAACCAACCTCTCATAGACTAGTAATGTTCCTGCTGTGGTTATCCCAGTGACGAAACGAAAAAAAATTGGCAATCTTTAAAAGTCGACTACATCCAAGCATATATTATAGGGGGCTTGATGTAGGAAGAATTGTGCTCAGGCATCTGAAAATTGCATGGATGTAGTTCGGGGTAACTGGTGGTAACCCCCCAAAATGTCCAGGTTCTATAATACAGGGGTTCAAAGATTTATGGTTTCAAAATAGGATAAGTGAAAGCTGGATGCCAGCAGAGTAGTGTTTTTTCTGCTCTGGGGAAGCAATATTTTCATGGTGTATGTTTGCGCAGGTAACTTATAAGTGTTCTAGCTAGAGGTGTGAAACTCGGGTGTTTTTGTTGGTGTTGGTTGTTGTGTTTGGTCGTGTGGGGGGTGTGGGGTGTTTTTTGTAATGTAAGTAGTAGTAGGGCTGATTATGACCTGAAAGTTTTCATGATTTATTATACTAGGATGGTTTTTGTGCTATGCAGGTTTTTAAAGTGTTGTTCTCATACAGTTAATTTAGCCTAGTTTCAAGCTCAGCTCGCTAGAGTGAGAGGAGGGGGGTGTCCTGCTGCCGTTTTGATTGGTGTTCCCAGAGGTCGTATCGGACGCAACAGATTCTAGTTCTCTCCTTCGCTTCAACAGCATCAGCTTTCAGTAGGAAGGAGGGGAGGCACATGAGCAGCAGCTCACATGTGACCCTATTTGGGTCCGGATCCAGACCGGGGTCCGCCTATTGAGTACCCTGGCCCTATAATGTAGTGCTAACTGTAGTGCTAAATTGTTAATGTGCAAACACACACAGCCCACACTCAAGAATTGAGAGAACAGGTGCTTCTCATTGTCCCCAAAAATTTGGCACATAACCCTTGCACTGCAGGGTTAGCACCAATGCAAGAGAAATTTAAAAACTCTATAAAAGCCAGATAGTAGTCTAGACAAGCATCAACTTTTGCAATTTAAATATCACCTGTCAATCAAACATTGCTTGATGGCTCTGCAACAAAGTGTAATTCAGTTATGAAGATAGAGGCCTGTGCGCATGCTCCTTGGTGCCATTGGAAATCAATAGTTATCAAACAAAACACCTAAAAAAGCCAGATATTTTTAAATTCAATCAACTAAAAGTGATGGAAATACAAAGTAATTGGGTCTCAAACAATCCACTTAAAAAACAATTGATTTTACCGCTCGGCCGAACATACAAATGGACGAATGTATGGCCAGCTTACCAGAGCAGGCACCTACCTTGCTGTGATTGAGGCTATAAAGATGTGCCCTGGCTACCATGGACTGTCTGGGCCTAGTTTCGGCAACCTCTAGCCATGGATGGGGACATCCACACGGAGAAGGCAGACGCTTCTTACTAAACATGACTGCCAATGTTGCTGGACACATTCCCTGACCCGAGACCAGCGCTTCTCCAAATATTATCATGCCAAATATATGGTTTTATACTGAGGTAGAGGAGGGCACAGGGCGGCCATCAGTCCATCCCTAAGCAAAAGGAGCTGTATGACTCTTCATAAGTCACACATCTGCAACGTATATATGCGTCGGTCACATGACTTCGGAGCCTATAATAGTAATATAGAAATATAGAGATTATACAATAATAATAAAGAGAATCTTGCACAGGGAAAAATCTCACTTATAGATAAAAGTATATCAAATATGTCCATCTGTTTTTAATTCTCTGTAAAGTCAGGCCAATGTCACACTGGGGAAAAGCTGCTGAAGAAATTCCATTGTTGCTAGGAAAAAGGTCCAAATCTGTGTTAATGGCGTGCGTCATTTTACCTCAGCACAAGGTCACGCAACTCCCACACGAGTGCGGCTTACCACAGAGCACGATAACACATTGCTTGGAGTTGCGGTGAGGTCTATCCACATTATGCTGCTTGATCTGTAATCTTTACATTCAGTTTTCCTTTAGTTTAACTTTACTCATGTCAAAGTGCGGGTTCATTGAAGTGCATTCACATGACGCATAAAGACGCTAAAGTGCGAGTGGGCCACAATGAAGTGCAGGCCTCGTCAGAGATATTCAAAGTGATTTGTTACAGACTAAAGGCTGCCATACACGGGTCGATGTCCATGAGATGGATCAGCCTTTTAGCTCAGCGCGATGAGGTTATAAGGAGCTCGGGGCGCAGTACTGCTGCATCATAGAGCTCAGCCAATGCTTTGCAAAGCAATGGACATCGACCGTGTCAGATAACCCTGTCTTCAAGTGGGATTCATTAATCCTGCTCGAAGACCGGGATGACCCGCCTATGGTATGGACCCTCCAGGTCATACCAGAACCCTTCTAGGCATAGAGCCTGACAAAGCCTGAAAAGAGGGAGAAATAGAGTGCCCCCATCCAAGTAAAACTAGACCCTGTGGCAGACCCAGGCAGGGCAAAGGGGTGATGAGCTTGCAAAGTGGAGTTATCAAATCATTTGTAAGATTACTATACTGTTAGGTGCACTGAAAAGAACCAAAAAGCTCACACATTTGATTCTGTATAAACTTACAATGATTTGTATTACTGAAGTTATTTCCTACGTCTTCCAGCTTAATTTTCTGATCTAGTTCTATGTGCTCCTTGAGGGGACGGGAAGACATGTCAGTCTTGGAGAAAACTTTGCTAGGTGAGAGGGGGCAGAAAACAAAGCTAGACCTGATTATAATAGTCATAATAAATTTAATATTTTTTTGCGTAATATACAATCCACACAAAGTCCCAAGCATTCCTTTCCCTATATGTCTCCAACAGAATGGTTACCAACACTTATTATAGAAAACCATTATCTGTTATCACCATTACCCATACACACAGAGCAGCCGGTCTCCAGCCTTCTCGCTCCAGCTGATCTTATTACAGTCTACGGTCTGCTGACATTGCCTTGGGACATTTTTCTTAACATTATTTTGCACTGTGAATCTTGTCTACTACAAGAAAATGGGCACCGTGTCCTCTTAGAACCACTCTATTATGCTTTGGAACACATCCTAGATTATCTTTGTTGTCTTAACAGACAGCGTCTGGACAGATTGGCAACCACCGAATCCACCACCCAAAACAATCCAACCAGCAACTCTATTCACATTTCAGGATAATTACACTTGCAATATTGATTATAATGGGTTATTATATAGAGCACCGCATAGAGTTGGCGATTCTTAAGGATATTTTTGTTCTCTTTGCACAGTACTCCAGGTCATTTTGGAAACACAAGTAGCCATTCCCAAACAGATTCCACAAAGTTGAGAGCCTGAAATTTTCCAAAATGCCAGTGAAACCAAGGGACCAATGCTAAACCACTGAAAAACAACCCAACACCATAGCCGACCACCACCCCCCCCCCCTCCATTAAACATGGTCAGGAAAGGACCGTTCTGCTGGCATCTGCCAATCACCCATAAGATTGCCAGACAGAAGCATGATTGCATACTCCAAAGAACACATATTCACTGCTCTATAGTCCGGTAGCAGTGTGCTTTACACAGTTGCATCCACTGCTTAGCATTACACTTGAGGCTAGCCCCATCCAAAGTAATGAGATTGGACTGCCGTCCCCAAAGTTATGGGATCGGCCAGGAACTTACCGGCATGTCAGATCATCGTGCAATCCGACATGCAGCAGATTCCTGGTCGATTTCTCCAGGTGGGCGCACCCGATTTCCATTATCGGTCGTTTAGTTGATTGGCGGGAACACACACGGCGGTCGGCTGGAAAAGTCGGGCAGGATATGGCTACCTTAAAGGTCATACAAAGTTTGGAGGTCTGTAGATCTGTGCTGCATGCACTGACCCTGCTCTGTCATATTATATAGTCACCACTTTAAATTGCTGTTATCCCCAACTGCCTCCACTTTGGTTTTTTTACTATAATATTTTTATTTAATTATTGAAAAATAAATCCCCACTTTAATACTTTAAACAGTTAATAAAGGAATATTTCGCAGCATGTATGTCCAGAACCGAGCTGCAAGTATAGGTGGGAGGGCAACTTGACCAGGGGGACTGGTTTTGGAACGGACATTGGGATGTAGGGAATGGGGGAGTGTTCTAGGTGGGCAGGCTCAGGAAGTTTGATAAGGAAGGGACAGCAGGGGGCAGATCCTTTTCGGATCAGGATTTTCACCCACCTTCCCTCCCTGATTTGTTGGACTGGGTGTTTGGGGTATTATGTGTTCTGTAACCTGTTGTGTTTATTTTGTCACAGCATGGCGGAAGCTCGACAGTGCCGCAGGAGGAAATCGGACTTTGAAGGCTTCTTGTGACGTGTTGGTATAAGAAGGGCACAAACACCGGTGAAAATGTTTTCGAAGGTGGTGCTTAAGCCCCAGTTATGTTACGTATTTAAAGTCATTTTATAAGGTACCCACAAAGCTGGTATTTAGGGCTGGTGGCTGGTACAGTTGGTATGGCTGAAGAAAGGAACTCGGAAAAAGTTGGTGGCACTGTCAGACGACCCCCCCTTTTAACTGTATTGAGATTGTATATTGGCTGTGGCCATGTTTATATATACATTTGCACTTCAAATTATATATAAAACTTTTCCAAAGAGTATATCATGGTCTCTGTCATTATTTGAATGAATGGGGTGTGTTTAAGTCCAAGAGACAAAATGGCTCAGTACTCCCTGGGTCAAGGAAATTTCCTAAATGGACTTAAGTAGAATCCTATCATGGCTGGAAATCCCTGAGTTCCCCCTTATTCGACAAGTATTTGTAGAAACAATCCACATAGCTGCATTAGTGATACACAACTGTGGCCATGGAAGTGATTATTAGACTGGACTTTAATGATTCCAAGGGTTTTCCCAATAATTTAAATCAGGGCTGTGGAGTCGGTCGATAAATTCCCCGACTCCGACTCCTCAGTTTCA
>CM070036.1:22271529-22285493 GCA_036250615.1 Ptychadena robeensis | reverse complement strand
CCCCCCCCCCCCCCCACTGCTGCTCAGCACATCAGACTTGCTGGCTTAATGCGAGCTGGGGGTTGCTTATTTGGCTGTTTGAATGTTATTTAAAAAAAAGAAAAAGTTGATATTTATCCTCCTTGTTCATTTTTAACTTCGCCATATTTCCTCTTCATACCCCCTCCCTTTTTCCTGAGAATTGTTGTGCTGTGTGTTCCTATTTTGTAATATCCTGTTCCTTTTTTATTTTGAAGGTAAACAGCATCACTAATGGGGTGACGAGCCTAGATCTTGGAGCTGAAGTGTCTGCTCAACAACCTCGTGTGTCTAAAGCGCAGAAGCGGAGGGTGAGCGGACGTTCCTTGTTTCCTATATGATGTTCTCCAGTATGAAGGGCTGATACTCAGGAGCATCTGATGTGCGTGTAGCCCAGCATTGTGCAGGAATTACTGCAGTGGGTTCTATACCGCCCTTACACCCGTGTTATGGTTGCGGCATCAAGGATGAAATCGCCTGGTTAGGTCCTGTGCAATACAAAGCAGTAAAGATCATCAGTACAGATGCACTTGTTGTGGAAAAATCGGGCCCTAAGGTGAAAATAAATAAATAAATTCACCCTTGTCCCAGTGAGTAGGGACATCTAAATTGGCAATTGCGGGTACGGGGTGGTTAGTAATAACTGGTTAATCTTGAAAATAAATAAAAATGGTCTTTATTGAAAGCAGATAAATAAGCAAATCAGCGAATATATATAGAAGGAGAGAGCAGTTGTTGAGACATGGCCCATGAACACACATAAATAAATATTGCATAATACAGTCAAGAACATGTAAGTATAGTCACTGTAGCCAAAAATTGGTGGTCCTCCATATATATTTTCAAGTTTCAAATTCTGGCTAGGGTACATCTGACTTCAGACAACTACTACTGGAACACTCTGTCCCTATAGCTTTTAATTATACGCACTTGTTGTGGACTTCATTGCCCAGGAATCTTTCTGGAAGGAGAGTGACATTACAATTAAATTACCACCTAGGAGGTCACTCAGCAGTATCAGCTGCAGCTCACCCGATACTGCTGAGATCCTTAATTGTAAAAAGATAAAATCTTTTTCTGACAGCAGGAGGGGAGCTTGTTACGAGTGCGCCCCTCCCACTGCCTTACGTAGCACCTAGTCAGCCGAAGTGGTGTCTGGGACATCTCTCCCAGGCAGGAACTCATCAGCAGCTGTTTCACCCGCTTCACCCCCCCCACCCCCAAGAAACTCTTAAGTTCCAACAGAAAAGAGACAGGAGGGGGAGGTGGAGAGGGGGGGCAGTGAGGGCTGAAGTGGGTGCAGGTCTCCAGAAGCCAAGATGCCAGCATGAGAACTGCAAGGAGAGTAGGTGAGTATGCTGTGGGTTTTTTGTGTAGCAGTTTTCCAGCTTAACTGCTGACCAGTGAGTATTGTGTCTATTTAATGTATGTGTGTTTTCATTTGAGTTTAAAACTACTTTAAGAATGTTCAGGATGGGTAAGCAGACTTGTGCGGCATTGGCAGTCATTGAATTTCAGGTAACCTGTATAGGAGCACCACTCCTCCAGATGAACCTCTACCCATCAAGGCATTTTCATAATTTGGATAACATCTCCCAAGAGCCAGCCCACTACTTGGATCAAAGCTCAGAACACTGAAGAGAAATAATGAAGCAAGGTGCTATGACGTTTTCAGGAACCTGAATAGAGCGATATTCTTCCCCCTACCACCTTCTGATCTTTCAGTATTGTACATACACCCAGTTATGAATTTACTGCATGTTAAATATACTATGTGGACATTTTATTGAAATATTTTATATGTATGCTAATTGGGGGTAGGGGTCAAGAAAGACATATTTGTCAATTACTGTATATACTCGAGTATAAATCAAAAATGTGCTGAAAAAGCCCCCCTCGGGTTATATTTGTCAGGGTCACACTTACCTGTCTGGGTGTTCGCTGGTCTCCCTGCAGACATGGGCAGCCTCTGTGAATGGTCCAATGTGTATTCCGTATTCTATCGGCAGCATTCCCAAGATCGGCTAGTGAAATGTTAAACAAACTTGGGTGGCAGCGCCATCTAGTGGACTATTTGTTCAATTAGAAAACTTAAAAATCAGTTCCATTCCATGTATTAGTCCCAATAATAATAATAAACTTTTTACATGGAATTTTTTTTTCATTTTAAATCATAAGAATTGCCTTGAAAACCCATCCTGTAATAACAATAAACCTGTGTCCTCTTAACATTATTGAGGGTGTGGCACTAATATTCACCTGTTTGATGCATTTCCACCCTTGGCTTATATTCGAGTCAATATGTTTTGCCAGTTTTTGTAGATAAAAATAGGCACCTCGGCTTATATTGGGGTTGGTTTATACTCGGGTATATATTGTAAACTTCATACTTAAATATTGTAGAAAATGTTTAATGAACTTTTTCACACCAGGCTTTCTCATCCTTTTTTTTTCAGGAAAAGAAGGCCGCCTTGGATAAAGAGAGAGACGAGCGCATAGCAGAGGCTGAGATTGAGAACCTGTCAGGGGATCGGCACCTGGAAAGTCAGAAGCTCGCCCAAATTCTGTCAGAGAGGCAACTGCAGATCAGACACATCCCATCAGATGGTCACTGTATGTACAGGGCTATTGAACATCAGCTGAAGGAGCGTGGTGCCAACCAGACTCTCTCCGGCCTCCGGCACCAAACTGCGGACTACATGCAGAGCCACGCAGACGATTTCCTGCCATTCCTGACCAATTCTTCCACTGGGGAAATGTACACTCAGGGTGAGAGTTACTTCCAAGGATTTGAGTTGTTTCTATTATAAACACTAGAAAGGATTTTGACTGATCTTGTTCACTGTGAGAGCCACAAATGCTGAAGATTCCATATGTATCACTTGTGCAATATCTTTCCATGTTACTGAAAAGATTTAGCCTCTGAGTGATCATAGGTTTATGCATTTTTTTGTGCATGGAGTATTGGAAAGCTTTCTTTTAAAGAAAAGTCCTTTAAAGAAATGTTAAATCCATTTTTTTACATACAACTAAAGTTGACTTTCGATATTCCTAAAGATGATGCCACATCGCAACTTCAATCAAACCAAAAACAAATCAAATTTTGTTCTGCCGTGTCCTACTGGTGCAGGTACTTCAGCAGCTTGGGGATTTTGAGGCATTCAAACATAGCAAAAAGGTTGCAAACTTTTTGCTATGTTTGAATGCCTCAAAAATCCCCAAGCTGCCGAAGTGCCTGCACCAGTAGGACATGGCAGAACAAGATTTGAAATGTTGAATCCTTGATGGGAAGTCGATAGAAAGCGCAGCCTCACTGCTCACATTAATCCATTATAGACATAAACAGAAGCAAACCTGTTTAAACTACCAGGACTTACAGGGAGGTCAGTTCCTGTACCAAAAGCAATACAAAGGAGCTCTGTTTTTCCCCTGCCCTACCCATCAATGGCTGCAAGCTGTGACTTGACACTTGAGCAGTGGACATTGTGAGTTGCCTCAAATTCAGCTTTAGTTGACCACTTTCCATAAGTGTTTATCAGCCTGAGCTGGACAACCCTGAACCCTTCCATAGATATAGTGGAGAGATAAGTGCAGTCACATGACTGGTCACATTTTTCGGACTACAAGACACACTTTTTTACCCCCAGAATCAGGGTGAAAAAGTGCCTGCATCTTATGGTCGTGTCTTGGCTCCCCGCCAGCAAGAAGATTAGCCGGGGAGCTGGAGCAGCTGTCAGATCAGAGACCATCTGAACTGTAGTGTTTAATACAGCAGAGACAGATGAAAGATGTCAGCCGGCAGCTTCAATCTATGCCTGCCTGCGTGTGACAAGCTAAGAAAGATAATAGTAGTTGTGCACAACCTTCAGCCGTGATTACACAGCTATAGTGAAAGCAGTGGCCAGAAAGGCCCTCAGTTGGTGTATGGGGCCTGAGCAAGGATCACAGAGTAAAATGGAGTCACTATGAGGGAGGGGGGTTTAAGTTGTGTGTAGGCGTGCAGCTCTCAAAATGGAGGAGTGTGACTCCCTGTAACAGGCAAATAAGAGGAAGGACAGAGGCGCACAACCTAGTACAACAAATGGTTAAATCATGTGGAATAGGATAAGATAAAACAAATTGAAACAAAATGAGACAAAACAACAGACAAGATACTCACATTGAGAGAGGTTTACAAGGGTGGATCTCTCAGGGCCATGTGTTTTCAAGGAGGACCTCACTTCCTGGTTGGGGATGACATCGCTTCCTGCTTACAGATACTTGGGGGCTCAATAGGAACAATGGGACGCGTTTCGAGCAAATGCTCTTTTTCAACCATGAAAATGAAAAATGGTTGAAAAAGAGCATTTGCTCGAAACGCGTCCCATTGTTCCTATTGAGCGCCCCAGTATCTGTAAGCAGGAAGCGATCTCATTTGTCTGCCTGTGTGTGAGCCTAGAGGGGAGACAGGACTGCAGCTTTCCCCTTCTCTTCCAGTGTGTGAGGAACATGAGATGACACAAAGTGTGCTCTCTAGTGACAATTTTTTTGTGGCTGAAATTGGGTACTGCAGGAGATTTTCCCCAATATCTTTTTTCTGATTTTCCTGCTTTTAAAACTGGGTGCGTCTTCTGGTCCGAAACATACAGTAAATAAAAATAATGAATCAAAGGCCTGAAAAAGGAAATTAAATGTAGCCAGTGCATGGAAAATTAATCTTGTGTGACTTGTATGAGAGACTGCTGCAAGCTTACCTTTTTTCTAAGGACACCACTTTACTGCTCTTATGGCCTCTCAAAGTATTCCACCAGTCAGATGAGACCAATATATGTTTTTCCCATTGCTCTTTGTGGCTGATATTGCCAACTTGTATGTTTATAGTGGTGTGTAAGCTTACAGGGGAAGTCATAGGGAGAGGGGCTGCAGGTTAATTGCATATCTGCAACTCTAAAACTTGTAGAGGCTGTTAGTATTTATGGCTCTGCTTTGCAGAAACAAAGTATGCGCCATATTTTTACAGGCATTTTTTACATTTAGTTGCCCTGTGCTAGTAGATTCACTTTAAATGGGCATTTATGTATTTCATGTTACCTACAGGTTTTCTCACATGACCAGATTGTAGCACTTTACAGAGCACATAGTGCTATTGCTGTATCTCAAAAGAGCTTACAATCTAATTTCCCTACCATATGTTATTAACTTAGTATATGAAAACATTTTTGGGGTAAGCTAATAAAATTGCCAGTATTTCAGGAAACTTGTACAGAGAAAACCCCTTGCATATAGTGTTGTGATCATGAGATTTGAACCAAAGACCCCTAATACTGCATGGCCAGAGATGCACGGTTAGATTTTCCCATTTGAACCCGGGCAGTTACCCTAAATGTAACTCGGTATAGTAAGATCACAACATCCTTCAGTGAAGGTATCCTCGGCTCTTCTTTGTGGACTCGCCTCCAGTGATAATGCCGGGGAGGTGGGGGCATGCCCTTGCCACTCACCTCTAGGGCAATATTGGCACGGGCGTCCTGGGTCCTCACATTCCCTGCAATGTGAAGGGGGTATAAAGAGCTGGCAGGAAATGCAGATCTCGTTCTTTTTAAAATCGGGGAGTTCAAAAAATCTATCGCTTAGGTCAATCGTTTCCAAATCGATTGCACTGATTGCAAATTACTTGGCCGATTCTGATCTTACAGTAAGTGTGACCTGGCGATTCCGATATGTAATGGAAGCATATGACATTCATTTAAATTTTATTTTATAATAAAATTAAATTATTGAACATTACAGGATTTAACACTAACACTGTAACTTTGAACATTCATATCAAGAAAAACTTTAATATTATAACCATTAAATTTCAGGGTCAGTAATGTACCCCTACTACTTCTTACGCCTCGAGTCTCGCCCCTGTAGCTAAGCATTATTTGATGCTGTACTTCTAGTGTTCAAGCTGGGGGGGGGGTGAAACTCGGGTGTAAGTAGTAGTGGGGGTACACTACTGACCCTGAAAGTTTCATGATTGTTCTATTCAAGGTTTTCGTGATTTAAATGTCCAAAGTTAGTGTTATATGGCCATTTTAGTTTGGTTTCACTTTCTACAGCCAGTGCAGCTGCAGAGAGGGGAGAGCAGAAGGCTGTGGAAGCATATCAGTAGCCGTGAGCCTGAGACTGTCCGGTCATACAAGAAATCGGCCGATTCCAATCTCTAGCTGGTCAATCATTGTATCTCTACTCTTTACCGGAATCGATCTACCAAAAGAGATCTAAAATGGATTGAGCAGTGATCAGACATGTTAAATTTCAGTTGATCTTCCAAGTATCTGACAGGTTTTCTAACCAATTTGTAAGAGATGGTACTACAGAGCATGTGCACAGGGCTCAGTAAAGGAATTGTATTTATGACATTGTGTGGTGGTTCAATCTATTGATGTTCGACTGAGCCGATATTTCTAGCGCACAAGCTGAACAAATCCAAGGTATGATTATCAGCCAAGTTTTCTTTATATTCATAACATACCATAGCCTAATAGTTATACTGCACTGGGTATAGATTGACTGTAAAAGATGTACTGAATACAACTTTAAAGTTCGTAGAGGGAACATTGGCCTAACGTGCCAATCCCTATACTACAACTGGTTTAATCCCCGTAGTCTGAATGATATAAAATAACTTTGTCACACTTGCTTTCACAGATGAGTTTGAGAAGTACTGCAGTGAAATTGCAAACACACCAGCATGGGGCGGACAGTTGGAGGTAAGAATGTGTTCTATTGTGGTACGTTTTAACTGATATTTTTTAGCCCTCCTATCCAGCAAGGGTGGCGTTATATATGGTGACAGCTGTCACATGTCAGATTGAAGTGTGAACTAGTCAGTATTCTGAACCCCCAGATAAATGTATGTCTGTCTGGAGAGTTGATTTGAGCAGAAATGCCCAGCACAGACTTCAGGTAGTAGATGTATCTATGGAGAAATGATTACAGATGATCACACAGATACATATAATATATATAAATGCTTTTATATAAAAGATAATTTCTCTGTTTTCTATGTAAAGCTTAGGGCTTTGTCTCACATCCTGAAGACCCCTATAGAAGTCATCCAGGCGGACGCTTCTCCTATAATTATTGGGGAGGAATACTCGGACAGGCCAATCACTGTAGTGTAAGTATCTTCTTCCTCCATTCTAAGCTGTTCATTCTAAATCGGTTGTACAAGTCCCCTATGCACAGATGTTCTAGCTTACTACAAGTCCCCTATGCACAGATGTTCTAGCTTACTACAAGTCTCCTATGCACAGATGTTCTAGCTTACTACAAGTCCCCTATGCACAGATGTTCTAGCTTACTACAAGTCTCCTATGCACAGATGCTCTAGCTTACTACAAGTCCCCTATGCACAGATGTTCTAGCTTAAAAATGAACCAATCCTCCGAATATATGTTATAAATACTGCAAATCAATGTCTGGCACTATACACTTCCTGTGCACACCTTCATCACCTTTTGGCGTTGCTGCACTCTTTTAGGGTTATTGATGTGAGAACATAAAAGGTTAATAAGGCTATGTTCCCACACGCCTCACACATAATCGCAGGCAGACGATCGTGTGATTGCTCACGCGATCGGGCGCGATTGACCAGGCGATTTTTATCCGCAATTTTTATTTTAAATCGCCTCCATTATGGGAAAAAAAAATTTTATTAGATTTTTGGATCAGAACGTGGGGAGCCATGATTCTGATCGCGGTCGCACGCGATCACGGCCATCAGTTGAGTGGACAACGCTGATTTCCGCACTGGAACAAAGCCTAAAAGAGGTGCTGGGTAGTGGTGTCTATGAATTCCAGAGCTGTACCACAGAATATTGTGTTTTGATTGACAAACAGGCTAAACATATTAACCTTTTGGGCGTTGCACACGTGGCACATTTTTTTTTATAACCGTGCCACAGGCAATTGCAGTGGAGCACGACATTCTCCACCATGATTGCCTGCCCAGCCGGAGGTTCAGAACATAAATCCGGCATCACTGGAGACGCTGGAGTTATGCTGAAAAAAGGAGACGCCCCTCCATTTACATAGAGGTCTATGGCGCTGCCTACCCCCCGCCCCCCTTGTGTCACCGGTGACGTGATCGGGGGCAGACCTGAAAGCATCGGCATACATGCCAATGCTCCCGACTGCTGGGGTAATGCGGCGGACAGGTGAGTCTGTCACTACTTAACTTGGGCCAAACACCTAGGAGGTTAAAAAGTAATTTTTTTTGTGTATCTGTGTATCTGAACCTTATTCTGGGCTTATACTGACAAAGGAGAGCACATAGTTTTTAGAATGACAATAAATGAATTTTTAGGATACGTTTTCCAGATAAATGATATCTAATCTCCAGAGTCCCCTTACACAGGTCTACATTTATGGAGTTGGCCTCACATACTGCTTACACTCATCGGTCTGTTTTTGAATATAACATCATCACAGGTGACCTCAATAAGAAATGAAGTGGCATAACCTATTTCTCGCAGGGCAAATTCTTTATTTAGTCTCTTAATAAAAACTTACTACGACACCATCGTCCCTCTGTTATGTACTATAAATACTATTAAATATCATCCAATGAGAAAAATCCATGAAACCTGTCACCAATGGTATATTACTGAAATACTAGTTGCCTGTAATGCTGACCCTACTAGCTTGAGTACTTATTAAATAATGACCTAGAACAGGTAATGGCCGCCTGGCAGAGGTGTCCCAATTCCTCGTGTCCCTGGCATCATTGATGTTGCTGGGAAAGTGCCTGAGGGACATTTTGGTCTTTTCTTAATTTCCTCTACCTTTCAACAAAAAAAATAATCCTAAGAAGAAGAAACGATATAAAAAAAGAAATAAATCTATCTGCAATATTTCAGTAACCGAGACACTCTGGCTCCTCTCCGCTTGTTGAGCAAGAACAGAGATAAGGTGGATGTTCGCACTCCTCTCAAGTCTACCTGTGTTCAATCGCAGAGGACCCTGCACTTCATAGTTGTTGGAAGATCTAAAGGATATCTGAGAGATCTAAAGGTGTATGGCCAACAACATCCAGATCAAGTGTTCTGGCTTAAGATCATCATACACATTAAAATCTCTCTACATTTTTTGGACAATCCACTTTTGCTACCTATGCAATATAAACTATCCGATCAGGAAGGCCCCTACATGACATACCTGTTGGTAGGTCTAAGGAAAATTGAATGGTGTGTAATGCGCTTTACTTGTGTATCGAACACTGCAGAAAACATATATGATTTGTGTGTTTGCTAGACAGCAATTTTGAGTACGTGGATCTGTGGAAGCCATGTAAGTCCTTCTAAAAAAAAAAGCTGTGTGATTACTCCACTGGTTGCACAAGATATTCACCAAATCCGTAATCATGCAAATCATTATATGATAAAATACAAACTATACAAAACATTGTCAGACACTTCACAACTACAGGGATGACCAACACAGAGAGAGCACATTAGTAATAAAGGCTTAGCTGACTGGTGGTACTCTGCTGCCACACTGTGGATAGATTTGAGTATTGCATTCTGCATTACAAGTTTATAAGTTCTGTATATACTGTATGTGTAGGTAGATATTTTATCAATCTATATTTTATCTATGCAGAATCCATCATCATGATAAAGAAAAGAAAATCAATAAAATCGTACATTTAGTACTCTGATATAAGACACTAACTTACAGCAAAATCAATATTTTACATTTATGTAGTAACAACTAGGCATAATACTTGGTAATTTATTATAAACCTAAAGTCAATTGGATGACTACCCTATATACATGCATATAAGCAGAGTTTTTTCAGCACAAAATTTGCTGAAAAAGCCCCCATCGTCTTATACCCAAGTCAGAGTCCCACCTACCTGTCTGTGTGTTTGCTGGTCTCCCTGCGGGCACCAGCAGCCTCTGTATTCTGTGTTCTATCTGCGGCATTCCCAAGCTGGACGCAGCTGGTGAAATGTGAACTTGGGTGCCAGAGCCATTTTGTAGACATATTTTTAATTGGTGGAATTTGATTTTGAAACCACCACTATCTGACTTGTAGTAGCTGCTGCATTTCCATTTTGGCTTATATTCAGGTCCATAGGTTTTCCCAGTTTTGTAGATAAGATAAGGTACCTTGGCTTATATAATTATATACAGTAATTAGTGAGACTAGTTGCTTTGACTTACTACTACAGATCGATGATGTATTCATAAATATATAATGTATGAGAGGGTCCTAAACATTTGTCTTTTTCTTTTTCAGGTATATGCGGTATGCCTTTGGACTGGGGGAGCATTATAACTCCATAGAACCACTAAGTGCTACACCAGCTGAATAATTTTCTGTGCCAAATATCCAGTGGTGCCAGAGTCTGGATTTACCATGTGACTTTTCACATAACCACACATGTTCCTTCCATCATACAGGCAGCCGTCTGAAAAGCTAAAGATCCTAGTGGCAGACCAGTCATTATTTTATTCAGAACAGCTGTCCATGATGCTAGTGGTGGGGACGTCTTTGATCAAACTATTGAGCTGATGAACCAAGAGTGGTCACACTGTGTCTGAGGAATCAAGGGGACGGTGGTCGGCTTTTCACACAAAGCAGTTTTTACATACGGGCTTCTGTCTTTGTTTGGGAACTACAGCAATACTTCAGCAGATTCTCCATGATATTTTAGCTCCTGATAAAGAACTGTGACATAAAGGGAGGCTCCAGTCATAACATACAACTCATAATAATGATTCCATGCGCTACACTGGTAGAAAGATACTGATCAGAGTTCATATATTTATGAAATGTCTGTCAACTATTGGTCTACCCACTATGACCACAATCGTCATACAGAGCAGAGGTGCCAAGTCATAGAGATTTCTGGATCTTATGTTTACAACCAAAAAATACCAATTGGCCAAACCTGATCATGTGAAGGTTTACTGACGCAGGTTGTGGTATGTAGCGTTCTTTAAAAGTATCGGGTAATCCTGGTGTTGATAATAAACATCTTTTTCCATCATATATTTTTCGTCTGTTTTAAGATGATAGAGTGTAGTGGACTGGAGATGGTCGAATTTTTTGACTTGCTAACTTTGTGAGCTGACTGCAAAGCCCCTGAATATGGTATCAACACCAAAATTGCTGGAGATGTAGAGAAGGGTTGTAGGAACATTTGAAAAAATAAAGTTTTGCTCTAGCACACAGTTTTTGCATAAATTAAGTTAAAAAAAACAGTCGAAATTCAGATTTTGAAATTTACTTGACTTTTAACTTGACTATGCAAAAACTATTTCTGTTAAGCTAGCCACACACGTGTCGGATTCCATGGCCGATTGATCACTTATCCGATCGATTCCGGCGATCTCAGCGGGAATCGGAGCTCCGATCAATCGGCCAATTAAGAGTATCCGATCGCTGCATACCACCTTGTCCCACGGATTCCTGGACGATTCCGTGTCCGATTGTCCACCTCACAAATGGCAACTCCCCCTGATGTGTGCAGAATTGGATCAGAAAGACCAACATGTTGGTTCTCTGTCCGATCCGATTCTGAGCCCCCGAACGATCGGACGCGAACGATCGGACAAGGTGGGCTGCACGCGATTCCGGCACGATCGTTTGGCGTGCACGCGCCCGGAATCGATCGTCCCGGAATCCGGTCGGAATCCGACCCGTGTATGGGGGCCTTTAGAGACATACTCCTTTTTTTGTTGTATACCCACATCTCCAGTAAGTTTGGTGATGATAACCTGTTTAGGGGCTTTGCAATTAACTTGAAATTGTCAAAATGGTCAAGTTCTTGAAAAAGAATTCAACCATCTCCATAGTGGACAGCTTATAGAGGGCAACATTATTAACCTCCCTGGTGGTCTGGCTGAACCCAGCTGGGATTAGGCATACCTGCATGTCCTAGAGGAGCTTGCGGTGATTCTCCCACCTGAAGGGGTGGGGGTGCTATAGACCGTTGTGTGTAGAGGGGAGGGCACAGATCACAAGTAGTAATGAGCGGAATAGGCAGGATTTGAATATTTCGCTAATAATTTTACTAATATTCGTGTACTACAGTCAAGTGTATGGCCATACATTGCGAAAATATATTCTCAATTATATTCGCAACGCGATCACCATCAAGATGAATGATCACAATATAAAATCGCAATGCATGGCCATAAGCTTCCAAATGCAGAATATCGCTAATATTCAAAATTACGAATATCCGCCGACATACTCTCGATATTCTCGAATAGCCGATAGTCAAGCTCAACACTCATCACAAGCAAAGCATTGTACTTGGCTGATAAAAAACAACTCGAAACAGCCAAACTGCTGTGGTCCTGCGCTACTCCTCGGTTGCTCCCCCCTCCTGGCCTTTATCTGGCAAGCTCAGGTGACAGGAAATCACCTGAGCTTGGTCTCATGTGTTTACCTTCTGATCCTTGTATATCCTGCTTGACTTCATGGCTCCTGACCCCCTGCTTGTTCCTCGGACTTCGCTCACGTCTTAATCCTCGGCACTGCATCCTGGTATCTCTCCTGACTCCACGGCTTTTGACCCCAGGCTTGTTTATTGGACTTCCCTCACTCTTGAACATATTGTACTGCGTATTGATTCAGCAAGCCATCTTGCACGGGTGCTTTTTAGGGATCACAACCTGGGGATTACCTGCAGCCAAACCCAACTCCCCCCCCCCCCCGTGGGGAGCTCTGGTGAATACCAGGTAGTCCCTTAGACTCTGCGCCCCGGATTGCACCCCTGCCAATTGTGCAAGTTGGTCCAGTGGGTCCACACCCTTGATTCACCGGTGTCACTGCAGCATTGATATCACCCACCGTGACACTAAATAGTTATTGTAGTATATCGATGCATCCAATCAGAAACTTGCTGTCAGCTGATCATGTTTTTATGAATTATGGGGGTGTTACAGGTAGAAACATCACCCAGAGGTCATAATCTATTACTTACCTTAGAACTATTAAAATTGACACCCAGACAATGACCTCCTACTGACCTGCGTTCATAGCACTCATGCCATGAACACATTCCTATAGCAAACAGTGTCATTCATTTTATAAATTGACCAAACTAAGACGCCAGGTCCCCAAATTTGTTGATTTCCAATTGGCTGCCTAATGGTGAGGTGCTCGATCATAATTGAATCCAAAGTAGATCCACATGGAAGGTTCGGTCGTAATACGAACGAAATCGCTGATTTTAGTTTAGATCACAAACTACAGGAAAGAGTTTTCCTTTTTGATCGATATTGGACAATTTTCATCGATCGAACCATATGTGCAGTATACGATTTAGGTTTGGTCGATGTAAACTTTGATCGTTTTAAAGTCAATGGAACGCTTAAATTGAACCGTGTATGCCTAGCTTTATTTGAGATCAATGATAAAACCATTCATCACAGACACAACATTCAGGGTGGTAATATCATTTCCACATTTATATAAAAAAATAAACTAGAGATCTTACCATTGTTAGAAGTTTTCCTATCAAATCTACAACCAGCAATGTTACATACATTCTGTGGTACTTAGCGCATTTCAACTCACCTACCCCATCTCCTTAGCTGTTAAACAACCCATCATAGGGACAATAAGAAAATGAACACCTTACCTGTAATCAGTAAATCCTGATTGTCCCTCATTGTAAGTTAGACACGTTATTGGGTCCCCTCTACAAACCTACGGAGATCCGTTTTCCCAGATGATGGTAGTTATCTAGTGGCTTTTCACATTGCTGCAGTTTATTAACCTCCCTGGGGTTATTCCCGATCTCCGTACAGTCACAGTTTGTTCTTAGAACAATCTGTGGCCGTGTTGGGATCAGGCATAATTGCTGGTGCCCTGCTTATGGTTTCCTTCCGGCCCGAGTCTTAAGCTAGCCATACATGTGTCGGATTCCATGGCCAATTGATCACTCACCCGATCG
>CM070036.1:22250969-22271429 GCA_036250615.1 Ptychadena robeensis | reverse complement strand
CGAATATTCGAATGCCGAATATTTTTCGCAAATATCGGCAATTTGAGAATTCGCCAATATGTCGACGAATATTCGCAATTTCGAATATTCGCGATATGGGCATGTATTGCGAAAACAATATTCGCATTGCGAAAATAAACATATGATTTTCGCAATACATGGTCATACCGCGAATATTCGAATTTCCGAATATAGAATCGAATATTAGTAGAATTATTCGTGAAATACCACGAATTCGAATATTGACTCCGCTCATCACTAGTCAGTAGCAGCGCCCAGACCTGGCCAGCCGCCCAGAGGCTCGAGCCTGTCCGGCCTCTGTGTCGGCCCGGCCCTCAGTAGGAATATACTGATCTATTCGCAGAATTCTGATACCCCTGCCAATGGGATTTGTACTCAGCATGTGGTCTTTTTCAGATAATTTTAATTTCTGAACAGACAATACCTGTTGAGATGGCCAGATAAGCAATGTTGTCCATACTGTGATTTCCCATAATGCAGGTGTGCCTGATGTGCAGCGCAGCTGAAACCACCCTACCATGGATCCCATTAAGAAATGTTAAACATTAAGTAAACACTACACAATTAATTAATGGATAGAAGGTTTAAAACCTGTGCCATGTCAGTTTACCTTTTATGTTGCCTATCTTGTCCTGGTTTTCCTTTATTTTCTGCTGAAAAAACTGAGCAGGAAATAAGAGGAAATCTCTACAGAACTTTCATTTTTTTTTCATCATTTACACTTTTAAACCTTTTATATACACATCATGTAAACAAATACCATGCCTGTTTTTTTTCCAACACTAATTTGTTTTTTGTTTTTATATTGCATGACTCCTATGGGGCTCTGTGAAATGCTTCCTTAGCTTATTATCTATTTTACAAATTGAAAGCAAGAATTTAAATGCAGATTGCTTTAAAAATGAAAAACACTCCAAATCTGTGAATGTATTTTAGAGGTTAGAGAGTGGCTAAACAGTGCAATCGTAAAACGAAAACTTTTTATTGCCCACACTAAAGATGGCCGCTCTGTTCCCAATGGTCATGTGTGCGGCTAAGCGTCGTTGCTATGGAAACCGATCGGCGTCTCGGTTCTTTACAGGGTGGGCATGCGGTAGGATAGTGGAGGTGTCTCGGTGCACATGGCAGACGTTCTGGTGCTCAGAGCGATCCGGGGCAATGCCAGGACGTTGAACCTGAACGGGAAGAAGCTGCAGCGAGTGCCCGGGGCTGTGGGCTGCCTCACCCAGCTGACCAACCTGCAGCTGAAGAACAACCTGCTGTACCAGCTTCCGCCAGAGGTGGCAGCACTGAGCAACGTGAGTCTCCCCATGTCATCTTCATATTAGTCATCTACTACTGTCAATTTTGGAATATTCATCTTGCACAGTATTTGCAATGTTTCAATATAAATAAAGCTACAAAAGTGTTCCTGAAATTGTAATTAAATGATGTATAAGCACTAAAAAATATACATTAAAATCCAGGGACCTGCTGACTGCAGTAGCTTTACTTTTACAAGTCTTTCTTTTCACCTGATGGTTTGATCAATAGCACACCTAATGGGTGACAACACTGTATCTTTCAGGAGCAGCTTCGTCGGTGTAAACAACCCTTCTATTTTGGATTACAAACACCAACCTGTCTCATTATTGCTTTAATCTATAGGGGTGTTGCAATGTAGTTCACAAAAGATAGCTGAATATATTAAGATTTCAGTTCAGTCTATAGGAACAGACCAGCATGCTGTATTTTTCGGTAATTCGGTAAAAATAAACTCGTCTTAAAAAGAAGAAAACACATCCCCTTATTATATTAAAGCTGCCACATGTATGACATTTATGTTCTTGGATTTCTATAACAATGATGGCGAACCTATGGCACGCGTGGCAGAAGTGGCATTCGGAGCCCCAAGGTATACAATAGGTGGGTGGGGGGTGTAACTGATGGTTGTGGTGTTAGGAATGAGAAGATGGATAGTCCAGACTGAAGAGATGGGTTTTTAGGGCTTTAGTGCCAAAAGTAGGAGCAAGTCTAATGGGGCGAGGGAGGGAGTTCCAGAGAGTAGGAGCGGCCCTAGAGAAGTCCTGAAGCCTTCCGTGCGATGAGGTTATAAAAGGGGATGTCATTAGTAGGTCACTGGAGGAGTGGAGGGGGCGGTTAGGGGTGTATTTGTGTACCAGGTTGGAGATGTAAGGAGGACAGGAGTGGTGGAGTGATTCGAAGGAAAAGCTAGCCATACATGTTCCGATTCCCTGAACGATCGATCACCCATCCGATCGATTCCGCAATGCCAGAGGGAATCGGATGTCCGATCGATCGCCCAATTAAGCCTGTCCCTACCACCTTGGGCCACCGATTCCTGGACGATTCCGTGCCCGATCGATCACTTCACACATGGCAACTCCCCCTGATCTGTGCAGAATCGGATCAGAAAGACCAACATGTTGGTTCTCTGGCAGATCCGATTCTGGGCCCCCGAACGATCGGACGTGATCGGACGGACAAGGTGGGCTTCATGCGATTCCGGGAAGATCATTTCGCATGCACGCGCTTGGAATCGATCGTCCTGGAATCCCTTGGGAAACGGTCCCGTGTATGGGGACCTAAAGGCACAGAACTTTGAATTTGATTCTCTGGACAATGGGAAGCCAGTGTAGAGATTTGCAGAGAGGAGCAGCAGATGTGGAGCGGTTAGAGGAGTAGATGAGTCTAGCAGCAGCATTCATGATGGACTGAAGAGGCGAAAGTCTAGTGAGAGGGAGACCAGAGAGGATGATGTTACAGTAGTCCAGACGAGAGATGATGGGGCGGATTTTGGAGATGTTGCAGAGATGGAATTGGCAGGATCTAGACACTTTATTCTACCTTATAAGAAGATATAGATATAAGAAAATAGTGTGTGTTTACATGTTTCATGTGTGTATATGAGTTGTGTAATTCAGGTTATATTGCCATGCTGGCACTTTGAGATACATAATTGGGTTTGGGTTTCAGCTTGGGCGCTTGGTCTAAAAGGTTCGCCATCACTGTCCTATAATATAAAGCAATTCAAAGAACTTCTGACAAAAACTTTTGGCAAAGTAGGGGAAAAATAACAAGCTATCTCTAATGAACGTCACCACAATGCACTGCGGTTCATGTGTTGTGGTATCAGGCAGTAAAATACCAGTTACCAATAGGTATGGCAAGTACTAGGGAAAGTTCTCCTGCTAGGTAACTCACAGAGAAGCACATAAATAGTTTGATCAGCTGTTTATTTAGTACTTCTCTCATTGGGTGATCCTGTTTTAGCCTACATCGGAAGCAGAAATGACATGATCAACCTGATCAGCTGATCTAATGGATCATGTGCTTCTCCATGAGTTCTCCTGCAGGAAAACCTTTCTTAAAGTGCCCATACCCGAGGCAATTCTCCCTCGATAGATGAGGGAGCGACTGAAGCATGATGACATCATCAGGCTGCAGCCAGCCCCTCAGCTAATCTGCCGGCACCCTTTATGTGTCGGCCATTACTTTGAATGGAGACTGCCGTCGCCATTCACAGTAATGGGCTAGGCCAGGAATTTACGTGCGATCCGACATGCAGGAGATTCCTGGTCGATCTCACCAGGTGGGCCCACCCAATTTTCGGCGAGTGCCGGGCAATTGGTTGAAGCGCACACAGCTGTCGATTGGCCGAGAGCTTGCCCTTTCTAGTTTCCATAAATCATGAATGTAAATGGACCCTGCGAGCCGGTAGATAAACATGTATTGCATGCTTTACCATTGATATGCCTTCTATTGATATTATTAACTGAATGATTTTTTTTCAGCTGACCGTGCTGAATTTGGGGAATAACAACTTTGAACAAGTCCCACTAGAGCTGAAATATCTCCATTCCTTACAGACTCTGCACATGTTTGGGAATAAGATCTCTGAAATACCACGCGATGTATTTGGTAAGCATCACCCAGGAAAAGATAATGCCATTTTGGCATATACACATGGGTGCATGTAGGTGATACTCTGGCACTCAAAAGGGGACAAAAACTAGCTATGCGTACCTGCTTTATTGTTACAAAGCTCATATGCGGACTAACAACTAGTGATGAGCGGCATAGGCAATATTCAAATTCGCAATATTTAGCGAATCATTCTACTAATTTTCGATTCAATATTCGCGAATATTCATGCACCATTATAATCGCCTCGTAATCACCTTTAAAATGAATGGTCACATACTATTTATTTTCGCATTGGGAATATATATTCGCAATCCATGCCCATAAGCATCCCAATGTGAATATTCGAGATTGTGAATATCCGCCGCCATATTTGCGAAATTTGCGAATTCTCGAATAGCCGATATTCGCCGAATATATTCGAAATTAGAATATTAAAGCTCAACACTACTAACAACTTATGTCTGGGTGGCTCTCAGCAATAGAGGGGAGAGATTGGCAGCACAATTGGCATCCCTTTCACTTTCACTAGCTGTACAAACAACTTTACTTTATCATGTATACACTACCGTAAAAGTAAAAAATTTTAGATTGCCCAAATTATTTCAATTTTTAGAGGTAAATGTATACAATTTATGTCACTTGAATAACCTCAGGGAAACATTCATAATTTTGAAAGGTTGCAGTTAGGGGTAAGAAACTGGGAATATAAATTACTAATCCAAAATAAAAGATTGGACTTCTAAGGGTGTTGGAGATCTGGGGGATGAACGTCAGAGTAGGCATATGCAAGGGTAAAATCTGACAAGAGAAAGCATTGTTGGAATGTTGATAGTTGGAATATGACTATGAAAGGTTGACATATGGACTGCAGGTAGCCTCAGGGGTTAGTTACTAACCCAGAAAATCTTGGGGTTGCACTACTAAGGTATGAGATCTGGGGGTTCAAATGTGTTGTACTGTGAGAGTTACATTTGACCCAAAGCCAGCTGGTGACCTGTGGATGGAGACAGCTAATCGGAGGATCAATGAGGAACAGGGAGGTCCATCTGCAGCAGAATCTACCATGCAGGAAGCTGGCACAGAGGACAGTGAGGGAGACAGTGAGGAATACCACCCTACATATAGGGTGAGTACCAAACACCATCTCCTGGTACTCATCAAAGTAGCTCAGTAAAAAAGTTATGTGCACCCCTGACTATAAAGTTTGTTGCAAATCTCGGGATGTTTGACACTCCTAGGTATGTTAGATGTTCCCTACGAGCCTCTGTGGCTTATCCTGACTAGTCATGAATTAGGTGATGTGAGGGACCACAATGGCCAGTTTGGGGGATCCTGTGCAGTACCCCCAGGGCAGCTGTCAGAAATCATGGGGCCCAGTACAGCAAAAATGTCCGAGCTTTCATCTTCATTTGTCTTTCTTTTTTTGAGCCAATCACTAAAATGGTGTGATGTTCAATACAGGAATAAAACTAAAAAACAATGGATTAGGCCATAAGTAATGTGTAGATCTGTAGATCAATGATTCATGTCCTGGTGACCCAACATACATTGAGAGTCTTCTGTATAATACTCCTTCATCTGTGTCTCACGTTCCCCCTCCCAGATACTTCAGCTTACCATGCTAGGGTTTCAGTAACCAAACACTGTTCTTAATCCAGAAAGGAAGGCTCATTTTGACTAGGTGCTGATCAATCTTTTGTACTGCAAGCAGCCACAGCCCATTGGAGAGTGGCAACTCTGCTTTAAATGCAGTAGCAGTGCAGCATAGCTTCCACACCATTCCAGGAAGCTTCATTAGATGGGCTGCACTGTAAAGTTAGAAAGGCTGTAAGCCCAAACTTCACTTTTTTCGCTTTCTACCTTTGTTTTAATGCCCTTAGTGGAAATTTCGGGTGCAGTTCATGACCAGAAGCGGTCACCCCGAGCCACTCCAATAAATGATTACCGCACCCCCAGCAATGTCAGTTAAGGTAGCCATACATGGCCAGATTTTCACCCGATTTTTTTGCAGATCGACCAACGTGCGCGCTCCTGCCAAACTTCCTGCGGTTGCTCGGCCAAAAATCCAGTGGCCCCACCTGGTGAGATCGACCAGGAATCTCCCGCACATCACACAGTGACTTGATATGCTGGTAAATTCCCAGCAGATCCCATTACTTTGAATGGGGATGGCAGTCTCCATTCAAAGTAATGGCCGGCACACAAAAGGTGCCCGCCAATCAGCTGATCAGTGGATCCCTCATCTATCGGGGGAGAATCGCCTCGTGTATGGCTACCTTCAGGCTAAATTTACACTGTCGTTTCTCCAGTTGACCTGTCTTGTGCAGGCGTTCGGGGGTTGTTAAGATAATGACCCCATGACAGGTCTATGGGGCTAAAGCCAATATCGCGTCCGCTGGTCGGCTGTGCGAATTTTGTATACTATAAACTAATAATGTGAATACGAATACCGTGAATACCGTAATAGCTTTATGAAATTGAATTAGGTAACTCAACCCAAATAGATTTCTAGTTTAAACCATATAAAATACTTGCAGAGGTTTGAATACAAAACGTATAGAGACAAATAACCTTTTCATTGTTTTTACACCTAACGTTTCCTTGGCTCTCAATTGCTTAATAAACCAGAACTTTCTGCATGAAGGACTGCTGTCTAAAACAATAGAGCTGAGCTTGCCCACGTCATACTGTGTACAGTCATGAAGAAGGTTCCTTGTCATTGATGCCATTAAACAGCTCATTGATTGTACACAAATATTGGCAAGGAACTTGGCTTAGGGATACCACTGTAACCGCAGACTGGAAACGACATGAAAGCAGATGTGGCAGGTTCAGATAGATCAGTGATGCCCAAACTGGGGGGCGAAGGTATTCTGGGGGGAGGAGGGCTTGCAGGCCCTCATTCTGAACCTGTATGTGAATAGGGAGGGGGGCTCTGTAATGTTCTTAAATAGAAAAGGGGGGCCCTGCAAGAAAAGTTTGGGAACCACTAAGTTCGATAAATATGATGCATGTGGGCTGCATATACATTGTATTATTAAAGCGGATGTATACTAAAAAGTAAATATATATATACTGTGTTTGTGTGTGTGTATTTAACTTTGATTTAGCTCTGAGCTACCCGCTGTTCCCTGGAAAAAAGATTTGATATTTATTTGCCAGGCTTCCGGAGGGCTAATTCAGGGGCAATTTCCTGAGTGACCATTGGGGGCGCCATATAATGGTTTTCAATAAAAAATATTGTCTGTGTGTATTTCAATACAGAGCCATGATCAGGTACTTTGCTGTGTCACTGCTCCCAGTGATGTTGGCTCTTCCGTCTCAGTGATGCGTCTTAAGAGACAGAGGGAGAGATAAGGGACTGCGAAGGACATTGTTTATTTACTTCCTACTGGTGAGTTTTTTTCTGCCCTATTACTGGCACTTCTAGTTCCGATCAGAAGAAGTACAATAGCAGGAGATAGTATGTCAAAGGACAATTTTGGGGGGCAAAGCCAATTAACCTCCTGGGCAGTCCGCCCATGGCGCGCTTTTTAAAAACGTTTTTTTGTAATGCCCTGTGATTTTCTGCCTGCCTTTGGACCCAGAACACATGTGCTCTAAAAAAGCCATGCCACCTCCATTACATGGAGGTCAATGGCGCCGTCTACCCCCCACCCCTCAGGCGTCATATATGATGTAAAGATCGTTGGGTCCGGAGATGCAGAGGATCTCTGCGGCTTTTCGGCTGACAGGTTGCCCTCAGTTAGCTTGGGGTGAGTTTTGTAACCAGGAGGTTACCCTACCAGTATGAGAGAAAAGCCATACAGTATCAGGGAGAACATATACAAATTCTTTGCACATAGTGCCCAGATATTTAATACTGTGACCATGGGCAGAGTGCTAACCGCTGAACCACCCACATTGGCTTGTTCTGTAGTGTGGTGTATATTCAAAGTTATCCAAGCATTTGTAGGTCAGAAAAGAGACATAGGAGAGACTCCTGTTGGTTAAAGAAAATATTTATGTCACCCTTTAAGCATTTCAGGGCTAGTACATCATCAGGGTATGTCTTGCTCATTGACTAGGGATTGAAAAAAAGCCAAGAGGCCTCTCTATTGACCTACAAAGTCTTAAGGTCCCCATACACCTTTAGATTTCTCTGTCAGATTTCCTTTAGATCTCCTTTTGTTTTACCAAAACCATGTAATATGAGGGACTTTCTAAACCATCAAGTCTACCTGCATCCAATCGCAGAGGACCCGGCACTACATGGTTGTTGGTAGATCTAAAGGATATCTGACAGAGAGATCTAAAGGTGCATGTCCAGCCTTAGTTATCTTCTCCTCTATATCTTTATATATATGTAGAGCTATCTCTACAATAATGGCTCCAGCGCTACCAAATACTGAGTTATCACAAGCCTATCAATCCTGCAGAGGTGGATAGGGGTCCCCACTAGCTAGTAGAGATGGTCGAAATTAATAAAATTCGATTCTACTTAAATTTCGAGTTTCCCAATCGGATTTTGATTCGACTGCGAAATTTCGACTTTTTTCTAGTCGAAGTTGAAAATTCGCATAAACACTAACAATTCGCATAAAGCCTAAAATTCGCATAAGGTCAAAAATTCACATAAGGTGGAAAATTTGGATTTGCTGTATGAGCTATAATAGAAGAATCAGTGTACATAGTAGCAGAGCTTTACAATCAGAGCTGAGATTTAACCCCAATTTATACACAAACTTGACATGTTAGAGCAAAACTTATTGTTTTCAAATATTTCCCCAAACCTTCTCTACATCTCCAGCAATGTCCCCCCAACCCTTCTCTACATCTCCAGCAATGTTTCCCCAACCCTTCTCTACAACTCCAGCAATTTTTGTGAGGATCCCATTTTCAGAGGCTTTGCAATAAGCTGACAAAGTTAGCTAGCACCATGCGAATTTACGCCAATGCGAATTTTCCAATCACTCCCGCATACTCGCACGCGAAATAGCGGCTGGGCAAATCAAAAGCAAAGTTATTTTTCAAGTCGAAATATCAGGCTGATTTTCGACTTTTTCGGCGAAAACTCGAAATGACCCCATCAAAATTCGACTATGCGAATTTTTCGACCATCTCTACTAGCTAGGGGGTACACCAGCAACCCTAATGTTAGTAATTATTAAGTGTATACTATATATCCTTTCCACAATCTCCTTATTTTATCTTATTTAAAAACGATCGATCCCAAGGTATTTCTTGTGTCTTCTCACACTTTTTTCAGATCCCTCTCCCCATGAGACAGAGCTCTTCTTGTAAACCCAAACCAGCCGTGATAAAGTGACACCTTTGTAATGACCTTGTGTTGGGGACAAGAATGTCAGAGTTTAAATGCCCTCCTGTATATAGTGCATTCCAGACAAACTAGCCTTCAGTAATGATCTATAATTATTATTATTATTATTATTATCATTTATTTATATAGCGCCAACATATTACGCAGCGCTGTACAATACATTAGAGTGGAGATACAACACACAATAACACACAGGTACAGGTAGTGACACAGGAGGAATAGGGGACCCTGCCCGGTTGGGCTTACAGTCTAATAGAATAACTTAATCATTCGTTATATGAGATTCCTAGCCTGTCCTGAACACTAGATGACATTTTGTTATTGGGACATTCCTTTTGCTGATAAAATATGGGAAAGGGGTGCGGATTCAAATTGGCATCAGCAAATTATCTATGTGTGTCCCATGACAGCTCTGTACTGTTGTGTCAATAATAAGAACTTAAGAAATAAGAAATAAGAGCAATTCTAAGAACTTAGCACCATTGTTCTCAATTATTGTACAAAAACATACTTGTAGGTTAAGAAGCAATTTACATATTGGTTTACCATGGTAGTAAGTAGAGATGGTCGAATTGTTCGACTTGCTAACTTTGTGAGCTGATTGCAAAGCCTCTGAAAAGGATATCATCACAAATTGCTGGAGATGTAGAGAAGGTTTGTGGGAACATTTGAGAAAAAAAAAAGTTTTGCTCTAGCACATGTAGTTTTTGCATAAATTAAGTTCAAAGTTAAAGTCAAAATTCAGATTTTTTCAATTTTGACTTGACTTTGAACTTAATTTGTGCAAAAATTATTTGTGTTAGAGACATACTTTCTTTTTTTGTAGTATACCCCCAACCCTTCTCTACATTTCCAGCAAGTTTGGTGATGTTACCATGTTTAGGGGCTTTGCAATTAACTCAAAATCGTCGAAATGATCTCTAGTAGTAAGATATAATGTTTGTGTAATATATTTATTCTTTAATAATGCAGAAATCACATTAGGAGAGTAAAGAGCTCTGTATAGTGAGTTGGATATTGAAAATAAAATAAAATAGTTGAAAACTAGATTAAAGCATATTTATACTCTAAATAAAAAAATATATAGAATATACCTATGAGCCAGCATGATGATCTAGAAGTGCTCCATAATCCTAAAATATTATACTTACCTGTTGTTCCCTCAATACATGAGAGATTTTATATTTAGATGCCAGTCTTCTGGGGTCACATAACTGTAGTTTCACGAGTGGCTTTTGTTTGTTTTAATGGGAAAAATGTATCTCCATAAGATTGTATACAAAGGGAAAAACATATCTCCAAAGGATTGCATATAGAGTTTAATTTCATCTTTCTATGCTGTCACAGCTCTCAGAGGTCTTGAATGGAGCTACAACACGCTATTCTCAAACCTTAGACAGATACATATGCTGCTCTGCGGAGGATAAGAAAAGGAGGGTGTCTGGGTAAAGTCAGCCATACACCCATAACATTTTGCTCAATTTATTTTCAAATTTGATTGACTTTTGCAATGTAATTTTTGACTGGCATCCTTATATTGATCAATGGCACTACCACACATTGTGATTGATGCCTAACTGATTTTTTAAATTAGAAGTCTTTCCAGTTGTGAAGATAAAGGTGTGTGTGCTCTAAAGTCAACTTAAACCATCGTTTTTTTTTCAATAAATTGAACAGAAAAATAGAACAGTGTATGTGGCCAGCTTAGGTCACCATGTACGGAAGGGAACTAAAGGACAAGTAACAAGTATACAGTCATTTCTTTACAACACTTCAGGATCTCAATACAACTGATTCGTGTTTATCTACCACGTACCGAGTAGGGGCCGACAGATGAGCGGTGGAGTGCAGCATGATGACGTCACATCGGTCGGTGGCAAAATCGGCCGCCACTTGTTGCGTGTGTGGGGGGCTTTTATGTGCCTATATGTGGCCAATTCAATCCTTACAGGTATACAACTTTTGAAATATTAAACATTTGCCTTTGTTTTTAGATGGATTAGAAAATCTGATCTTTGTTAATCTGAACAACAACCGCCTGGAACACATTCCTCCAGAAATTCACAAGTAAGTCCACAACAGTTTGTGAACAATAACTCTCAGCCCACTGCAAGGGTTACATTTTTGTTATTGTCCAGGCAGTTCATTATAAAGGGTTAAAGGTAGCCATAGGTGTTATGATAATCCCTCAATAGATGAGTGACTGACTGCAGCTGGATGACGTCATTATGCTGCAGCCGGCCCCTCAGCTCACTTTGTGTGTCGGCATTACTGTGAATAGGGACTGCCCTCCCTCCCCATTCAAAGTAATGGGATCAGCCGGGAATTTACCAACATGTCGGATTGCACATCCGTCATGCAGGAGATTCCTGATCGATCTCACCAGATGGGCTCACCTGATTTTCAGCAGGTAAAATTGGCTCGTGTATGGCTACCTTAACTTACCTGTTCCATCAGTCCAGCAGCTGGCCATCCTCTGAGCTTTAATCTGTGGCTTGGCCCTATGTGCCCTTCTTTTACAATGCAGAGCTTTGTGAAGGGAGGAGCCACAGCAAGAGTAAATCTTCCTATGAATCCTTCCTGAACTCCCCAGTACTAAAGGAGCATTTAACCCTTGAAGTGGGGTGAGGAACCTACTCCAAAGGATAATGGTTTTCACTAGAGTTCAGCTTTAAAGTAGACCTCCTCCATCTGCTTGACTGATTTATTCACAAATCTTGTCCTTTAAGGTTGCAGTATCTTGAAAAGCTCAGCATTAACCACAACCATCTGAAAGACGTTCCCAAAGAGTTGTGTGTTCTTCAAAACCTACAGGAGCTACACCTTGGAAACAACCAGCTGGAGACTTTGCCGGAGCAGATAGGTTACTTAACCAATCTGAAGGAGCTGCATGTTTATCGCAACAACCTACCGGTTTTGCCCAGGTACGTAAAGCTGGTTTATCCAAAATATCTGTGGTGGTGAAACAACGAGAAAGGACTACATGGGATGCTGGCCCTAACAACCGCAAATTTGTAATGCAAACGCAACATTCTTTCTTGTGCTGCTGAAACTAGTTTAGTAACCATCAGAAGACATTTGCTGAATTGATTTAAAACTTAGTATGTATGCATTTGTAATATAATACTTCATATCTTTCTAATAGGGTCGCTGCAGGCTAGAAAGCTAAGGATCCTGGATGTTGCAGGAAACCAGATTCAATCATTCCCGTCCCGTGTAAGTAAACTAGATTGGTTTGTATCCATTACTTTCCAGCGAACCAATAGGAGCTGCCAATACATGAGGATAGATGAAAGTAATGTGAGGCAGCATAAGCAATATTCCTGAAATACACACATTATACATTCGCAATAATTAAGTAAATTCAACAATTCGTGATCTCCAGTACTATTACTTCCTGTGGCAACTCGACACTTGTACATGCACATATTGTAAACGCAATGCACGGTAGTTCCGGGTACGTGATGTGAAAAATCTTGAATATTTTCGATTACGAATATTAACACAATATCCAGATCTTAGCAATATCTCAAGTGCAGATATAAATTTGCGATTAGAACATTCGTGATCAACACTAATCAATACCACAAACTAACAACAAATTCCCCTCAATCGGCCACCACATTTAGTTGACATAAAGGAACCTTTGAGTTGCAACTGGCAGACTTAAGAACAACTGAGTTACAACCATTTTAGTTTTAACTTTTAGTCAAAGCCTTGAAATACAACCAGAATTATGGCCAAGGCCAAAACATGTTTCCACTTGTGCGATTCTAAACAAAGACCTGAGATGTCAGAGATGTACAGCATGAAAGTTGACATCATTGATGGCCGAACTTCGGCCGTGCCGTCCAGGAACAGACGGATCGCACTTTTAAAAAAGTCCGCCGTCCGCCCGTTCGCGGGACAGACGTCACATCCTGGCATAAGTTCCTGGTTGTGGCTGGATGTCACTGACGTCACAATCCGGGTTTACAAGCCGGTTTTTTCAATGAAAGACCGGGTCTCTACCCGGTCCTTCAGTGAAAACATTCTGTCCTGCGGCTGGATCTCGCTGCTATGATCCCACCAGAGGTAGAATAGAGGGGCTCCTTCTTGCCGGCGAACAGGGCGGGTCGAACACCCTTACTGTCCGCTGGCGAGAAGGAGGGTGACATGCTTGCCAGCACTATTGACCATCTTAACAATCATACAAATCGTCTTTCAAGGAGAGAAGAGACAATGTTTTATGAAGATGACTCTTCTTCCCAACAATAACCACCTTCCATTTAATCCTCTTTCTCAGCCAAAGATGTCACCTTGAATGGTGATTACACATTGTTTTTTCTGGAAGACTTGACACAGTTTATCTTTTTGGTGAAAACACCAGGACAATTGTCGGTATTTTTTGGTGAATAACAACACATACTATACAGTGAAAGGTTATGGTGAGGGGGGGGGGGCTTTGGGATGAGAATGAGAATGAATTGCATTTCTAAGTCAAGGGAACACTTTAACTGGTATGGATTACGTCAGATCCTGTACTAATAAGAAGGGGCGGAGAGTCAGGCTAATTTTATGAACTTATTTTTGGCTGTCTTTTGTATGACATAGATGCATGAGGTTCCACTGCAAGAATGGTACTGTGAGGAGAACCTCTACTTAAGAGAGAGCCGGTCACTCTGCCTTCAAGATGAGGAAATGCTATCGTCTGAAGGTGAATATGAACTACAAGACACTAAAGCTTGCACTGATGTTGTTGCTAAGTCCCTTTCTAATAAACTACCCTGACACAGAGAATGTCCAGTCTTTAGTACATAATTATGGGTTTCCATTAATGACTTTGGCCAGATCGGCCCATAGAATACAGTATACATACAGCAATATACAGTCCCTGATGCACTATACTTTTGAGTCCGGCTGGGTGCCTTGTGTGAACCGAAATATTCATCAATAGCACTAAAATATTTTAAATCTGTTTATGTGAGCTCCTAATCCATTTGCAAACCAAATTTTTAGTGATCTTATTACGTGCTGCTAATAGACTGTACAGAGAGCAAAGCTGTTGCGAGGATACATCACCATCAACCTTCCTGAAGAAGCCTAATAGGACACAAGCCATTACCCCACACATGACAGATAGCAACAATCACGATCTCAATGACAGGATCTAGAACAGTGGTCACAATAGATGGTCAAACTTTTTTTAAACTTTTATACGATTTTGAGACGATTGGAGTAAATTGCACAGCCCCTGAGCAGGGTATCATCACCAAACTGGCTTGAAGATGTAGAGAAGGGTTGGGGGTATACTACAAAAAAAAGTATGGCTCTTAAGGTGCCATACACAGTCGATTTGTCAGCGATCGATTGCCGATTCGATCTTTCCAGGCGTTCAGGAATCAGGATTGATCGGATCGGGAATCTATGCAACACCACCCACCTTGGTGAATCCGATTTGTGGTGGATTTGGACATGAGCTGATCTCCAAATAAATGAATCAAATATGGATACAAATGGAGTTTATAGTTAGTGGATATTTATGGAATGTTGCACTTCTCTATGACTTGCCATGTGGCCTGAAGGCAACATGTGGAGCTACAAAGCCCTAAGTTATGCATGCAGCTCACCCCATCATAGGTCTATGCTTAGTCCCCATCAGATCATGGTATAGAAGCTCTGATATATGACCAAGGTGTTAAGGTGGGTGTAAGTCTACCTGATGTTGCTGAGAATTAAAGCCATTCTCATCTTATTTGAGGTTATTAAAGTTGTAGTTACTGAGAAATATTTATTCTGAAATCTCTTTCTGTACGGAATTGACAGCAAGATGGTTTTTAAACCATATAAGACAGAGACTCACTCATACTGAACAAATCCAGCATGATCCTGAAGCCAAAGAAATCCTTCCCTCCAGAATATATGTGACCTGTGTGGCAAGTTGGTTTCTAGACGTGGCTTGAGTGGTGTGTGAAGTTTGTGGATGTAAGAAAGGTGTGTACACACTATACTATACTATATTATTCTATACTATACTATAACAGTACTATTGTACTGTATACAATCTATGTTATGATACTTGCTTATACCCATGAGGAATGGTAAGTCCATTCATTACTGCCATTGGAATGGGTGCTGGAGGGAACCACCGTCTGTAGACCAGATTGACATGTTCAAAATACGGCTCGATGAAGAAATAGATAAGAGCACATCGGGCGCCATGCCTTGCTCTAATCTGTTTCTTCATCATCTGTTACAAGATTTGAGCCATCCACAGTTCCTTCTAGCAGGTTCAACAGATCCTGCTCGAAGGAACCGACCAAACAGGTTTCCAACATGTTGGAAAACCTTGGTCAAATCCATTACTTTGAAGGGGGTCTCCATCCAAATGTAATGGAATAGGCTTGCCAGCCGCACAACGCTTGCGGCTTGATATGGGGCAGCTCTAGCCTTGTGCGATGACACCATCATGCATGGTTGGGCTGAAGCTTCCTCGAACCAGCCGTTGTATTGCGCCGTGTGTACCCAGCTTTAAGCTTAAGTCTATTGAAAAGTTACTGGTTTTGACAAGCATGTTTGATAATTATGTATGTAGGTGTGCAATGTTTTTAACCTCTTGGGGGTGGGGACTAATGTAAACATTAAAACGGTTTCAAAATAAAAAATTTAATAAATGACCTAGACATATTACTGACCTGTACACAGGGAAACTGCTACACAAAGAAAAAAACATACTTACTATACCCCACTTCCTAATTCCCAGAGGCAGCATATTAAGTACTGAAAACCAAAGCCACTTCCAGCCCACTCAGTCGCCAGTACTAGAGCCCCCTCCCCAGCAGGTAGTGTCCTATCTGATCAGTGGTCGGGCTAACATTGCCCAGGGCACTGGTCTCAGCTTGCCAAAACCACCCCCCGGAGAGCTGGGGGTGGGGGTGACCACAGAATGCCACTCCCCCAGAGAGCATCAGGTAAACACACATCCACCACAACCCAACCCCTCCCCCCCCCTATCAGCAGCTCCTCGCACCCTCTCTCACTGCAACCAGACAATTCCCCCCCGGAACTTATCTGGAGACTATCGCCACTTTCCACTGCCAGAGACCGGGGGGATTGTTGTGGTTGCAGTGAGAGAGGTGCGAGGAGCTGCTGACAGATCCCTTGCCAGAAAGTCACAACGGCTTTAATGCTGATGTCATAATCCCACCAGGACGGGGTAGGCGAAAAAGCAATGTCATAACAGCCCAGGGGCTCTTGGGACAAGATGTCCAAGTACACTATTCAGATGTATGACGTCGCAGGCTAGGCGCAACCGCTGTCAGAATTTTTTTATATTTTGGGGAAGTGATTGGCCTCATTATCATCAGCTGCGTGCAAAGTAAGATGACCTGACTACGTCGTAGATCACGTTTAAGTAAAAATAAATATAATACTATTCATGATATTAAAGAGGATTAGTACATGTTGTCAATTGTTGCTCTTTTCTTTTTCCTCCTTTCACATAAATCCTTAACGAATGCTTTTTTCTATCATTAACATAAACTGGAAACCACAATCAATTTTCAGCTTGCTGCCAGTGAAGGTTTTACTCTGTTCATACAGATGCTTCAATCAAAGACAAAGGGATATGTTTGGAGTAGCAGTCCAATGACACCATGTTGGTTGTGGGATGTGTCTGAGGGGACATTTTACAAATAAAAAAAAATGTAAGATGTTTGTTTTTATACATTCGTTTGATTACCCCACCAATCCAACTCATTCCTGTATAAAGGTCCTACTTTCTGATTGATTTATCTTTTCTTTTGATTTAACTATGTATTGCGCAGAACTGCTGCAAGGAGCCCAACCTGCTGCCCTTTGGGCTTTGGTTAATGGCCCCCTTCAGTCCTCCACTTGCGCCCCCAACCTAACTGCGCATAGAATATAGGAACTCACCTGTCCGCTGATCCTCCATCCTTGACCACAACCTTCCTTTTTCTTTCTGTTCCAATATTCCACATTCAGCTGGTGACATATAAATAAATAATGCGTCAGCACCTTCTTGTGGACATTTAAGATATTACTAGACTTCACTTTATTTTGAAAATTCCACCATCTGAAGCCCCCCATACACCTTTAGATCACTCCATAGAATTTCCTTTAGATCTACCAACAACTATGTAGTGCCGGGTCCTCCCTGATAGAATACATAGTGATTGGAAGGTATATATCACTGCTATGTAGTGCCGGGTCCTCCCCGATAGAATACATAGTGATTGGAAGGATTAGAAAGCTCCTCATATTACATGGTTTTGGTAGAACAAAAGTTGATTGTAGATTTTAAGGTGTATGGGTGGCTTGACTTTGCGAGTTATTACAAAGCCCCTGAACATGGTATTAACCCCCAAATTTCTGGAGATGTAGCGAAAGGTTGGAGCAATATTAAAAAAAGGAAAGTATTGCTTTGGCACGTTTTTAAGATTCTCCATGAGGAATTGATTGTAATATTGGTCAGTTTAGCTTTTTCATTCACACAAGACTTTAAATGCTTTTAATTTTACCAATATCCCGATTATACAGTAAAGTTGCTCCTCATCCTAATGAGAGCTGGGAAATTGGAGTCTTCTGACCAGTTGAATATTAAATTCAGCTCAGGTTTATTTCAAATCCTTTGTGTTCTCAGCATTAACAGAGGTAGAAGCAGTGAAGTGTCCAGGGATTAGCCATGGTGGAGGTAAGGTTGGGTCTCCCTCTAGATCTAAGAATATATTAGACCAGTATTCAGCAACCGCATTAGAGAGAAATTACATGTTTTTTTTTATTAAAAGATTGCCATTTTATATTACATGTTTAAAAGAACACAAATAAAGAACAACACACAACAGTGTAAATGAGAACATGTGTATAATAAAACAAAAAACAATGACAACACTATGGTTAAATGTGGGCCTATGCAGTTCAATCTAATTATAAATGGATCGTATGGAAATCGATCCACACCTGTCACGAACTACCAAAAGTGATTGTACGAATATCTGAAGTTTTTTTCTAGGTATTTTGATCGGTTTGCTTACACATGCACTCCATTGTACAATTGTAAATCTATAATGTTTAACTCAATCACACTGTGTGATGGTATGATCATAAAATTGCACAACACGATCAAATCTAAAGCAGGATACAGACGCTAAGATATGGGCTAAATTGATGGCCGCTTCGAGCGCAGTGCGCGTTCACGGCCATCTATCTGGCCCATATAATCTGTTTTTGAGCGGGACAAATCAATCCCACTCGAAAACAGCCATATTGGACATGACTGTAAATACGGCCGATGTCCGATGCTTTGCATAGAGACCACTGGTCTCCAGGTAAAGCTTAGATTGAGTCGGGCAGAGCAGAGCTGTCTCTCCCCAGCACAGCCGAGATCTGACAGCAGCGTGATGACGTCATCACGCTGCTGCAGGGTACATCGGACGGCTTGAATATCGAGCCGCCTGTACCCTGCTTTAAGCCTTCCATGCACCTTTAGATCACTCCATACTATTTTCATTCGATTTTTCAACAACGATGTAGTATAGCCTCCCTGCTAGAATACATAGTGATTGGAAGTGTCTAGCCCTGCTAATGTAGTGTCAGGTCACCCTGATAGAATACATAGTGTTGGAAATGTACTGATAGATCACTGCTCATTAGTGCCAGGGTCCTCCCTGATAGAATACATAGTGATTGGAATGGTACTGGTCTAGGATCACGGCTATTGTAGTAGCCGGGTTCTTCCCTGATAGAATAGAACAATGTAATTGGAGGGTAAATATCACTGCGTATGTAGTGCTGGGTCCTCCCTGATATAATAGCTATTTAATTGGAAGGTTTAGAAAGGTCCTCATATTACATGGTTGTGGTAGAACAGAAGTTGATATGTACAGAAATTGTATGGTAAGATTGTAAGGTGTATGGGGGCCTTAAGGTTGATCCTACAAAAGTCAACCCGTGTATGGCTAGCTTAAATTATAAAAGTGATTTAGCATAGTAGTGGCAATTATAAACAGGTATGAATATACTTGATATACTCAAGATCTATCAAAACCTCATATTCCAAAACTATTAAGTTACCGAAACACCTGGGTCAGCAGTCAGTAACCAAAGACTAGCATATAAATATTATGTCATTGAATCAAAGTGATATAAAAGGGAATAGATTAAATGGTCAATTGTATCCCTGTAAATAGATCCACCAAATGACACTATCAATAGAAGAACTCACACACCTGGAGAAGGCTGGAATTACGGAAATTACAGGTTGAGCTTTAGTTCCGCTAACTTCCCCGTTTTTGGATGTTGCAAAAAATGCATTAACGGTACAATTTCAGCTCCAGACATGGAGAGACTCACAATCTCATAGTTTACTACGCACCATGCCCCACCTCCTTTGGCTGCTGCAGTTAGTGGGAAGGGAGCAGATCCAAGGACACTTAAAGCATGGTTACATGGAACTACACAGGAATCCCAGCTCACAGGTATGCATGCTCCGAAGCAGTGAAATGTGAGACTTCTCTAATGTGAAACAGCTTTTTCTGAAAACTTTGTAGTGAGAAAAAATGCCAAAGTCCGTGAGAAGGAGATTTTTGAGTAAGCGTTTGGAACAAATCTCCAGAATAGGCTGCTCAGAAATAAAATCATGGTGTCTCAGACGGATACCTATCTTGGAGTGGACGCCCAAGTACAACCTCCGAAAGGACCTGATTCCTGACTGTATCTCTGGGATGATGCTGACGGTTCACCAGGTGGCACAAGGTACGGCGATAAGCCAAATGTATGTCCTAGTCAACGTATATATTTTCTGTGTACACATCGTATACTGAATGACATATATCTACATATCAGCAGCAAATGTCAAGCAATGCGTAATGTAACCTTTGAGTAGGATGTAAATGATAAGCACAATATAATTTCTTATTCTTATTTTTTATAATTAAACTTTTCTGGTTCCGCTATACTTGTCACTTAACCAAGTGTAGCATAGGTTGCCTCTTATAGTAGTGTTAATATGGAGTGGCTTGGCATTTTATTTCTAATTTATTATTAAATAAATGTGACTACTAAAGCTTAAAGCCCCCCCATACACCTTAGATCATTCCATACAATTACATACCAACATACCAACAACTATATAATGCTGGGTTCTCCCTGATAGAATACATAGTGATTGGAAGGTATATATCACTGTTATGTAG
>CM070036.1:22237657-22250869 GCA_036250615.1 Ptychadena robeensis | reverse complement strand
ATATATCACTGCTATGTAGTGCCGGGTCCTCCTGATAGAATACATAGTGATTGGAAGGTTAAGAAAGCTCCTCATATTACAAGGTTTTGGTAGAAGAAAAGTTGATGAGTACAAAAATTGTATGGTAAGATTGTAAGGTGTATGGGGGGCTTAAGGCTTAGTTCAACCTTTATCTACATGTCTACATGCTGGCCATACACCTTTAGATCTCTCTGTCAGACATCCTTTAGATCTACAATTTGACAAAAATCTATCAATAATCGTCGATTGTACTATGTGGTCAGAAAAACTATTTTCTTTCAATCAATAAAAATTTTCACCGAAAAACGCAGATTGAACGCTTAAATCAAACCATGTGTGGCTAGCTTTAGAATTGCTAAAAGATGCCTGTTGTTTATAGAACTCAGTAGCTCACCCCCTAGACTCACTTTTATTATTTCTGGAAAGAATTGGAAATTCATTACTATAGGACTTCCTTTTATATCATGTTGCATCTCCAGGATGTCATGGGACATAGACAGCAAAAAGTAAAGTCATATGACTTTAAGTTTATCCTCTCAAAAAGATTTATATACTTTAATATATTCTCGCAACCACTTTTGTCACATTTAAATTATTATATTAAATTGAAACACACATATTGCTACAATCACTGACCTGTGCTTTGGCTCCATAGGTCTTGCATTTGCTGTGATGTCATCAGTCCATCCAATGTTTGGATTGTATGGGTCTGTCTTCCCCCCATTGATCTATGCAATATTTGGTATGGGCCGCCATGTCTCCACAGGTAAGATCTAAAATCTACAAATCTGGTACCTTCTTGTCAAAAATTTTGGACTATAAGACGCGCCTGACCATAAGAGGCACCCAGTTTTTAGAGCAGGAAGATCAGAAAAACATATTTGAAGTGTTCAATCAATTGTTCAATCCCCCTGCAGCACTAACTTCAGCCACAACCAAACTGGAGTCATTAGAGAGCACACTACACGGCACATCATCATCTTCCTCATACACTGGAAGAGGGGGGAGGGCTCTGGGGAACTGCTGCATGTCTCCTCTCTAGGCTGTGTGGGCGTGAGGAAGCTGCCAGCGTGAGTGCAGCTTTCCCACACACAGCTCTGCGTTGCTTTGATCAGCCGAGCTCTGCTGCTATTAGCAATACATTTTAGATGGTAGATCCGGCGGATCTCCCATCTGACAGCTCCTCCACCTTCCTTCTTATTGGGAGAGCTGGCGAGGCCTAGTGGCCGTGGGTGCTCGTGCATTTGCATCATAAGACTCATGCACTTCTTCTCCACGATTTTGAACAATATGGTAATTCAAATTTAGTCTGAAACATACAGTACCACATGCCAGCATACTTTTCATGTATATTGGACTTCACTGTAGGCATAATTAGTGTAATTTTAGTTTATGTCCTATATATACATTATCTACAAAAAACACATTTACGCATCATTTACGTTGATCAAACTGCAACCATGGAGGGGGTATTATCTTTGAGTTCTCATTATTTAAAGTGAATTTTTTAATTTCATGAGGACGTACAATTCTACTAAATACAATATGGGTCACTAGGACCTGTAACATATTGGCTTGCATGGTCTGGTTATGCTCTAGTGAATAGAACAGTGTGTTCCAGTCTTGTGTACGTTGTCTCAGCTCAGTCTCCCTTCTGTTCCAGGTACTTTTGCAATCACATCCCTGATCTCTGCTTCTGCTGTTGAGAGGCTTGTTCCTTATAGCAATGACAATGTCACCAATGCCTCACTGGGAGATATGACTGTATCTGATTTTGAAATGCAAAGAATAGGAGTTGCTGCGGCTGTGACTTTTCTAGGTGGAGTCATACAAGTAAGTGCCTGTATGATGTGAGAACAGTTATCTGCCTACAAAATGCGATCACCCCAAATTTTATCTTGTCTTGTATTTCACTTTGTTTAGATTAAAACTATAGTTTATGTATAGACAGGGTAGAATGGAGTTCCTATCATACGGAGAACCTTCCAAAGCATGGATATCAAAGTCAGGCCCGGGGACTAAATTTGCCCTGCAGTGTGATAATATTTGGCTTGTAACGGGGGGGGGGGGGGGGGGGGGGGGGGGGGGGGGGGGGGGGGGGGTTCACACATCCGTCAGGACCCCCTCTGCTAAGCGCATTGCTTGGCGGGTATCCCAACGGAGCACATAGACTTTCCTGCAGAGGGTCAACGTTCTTCACTATGTCAGTCAGTCCTGCATTGGCGAATCGGCTTGGTGCTGTGAGAACACAGGATCCACCGAGCAGGTAAGTGAATGTGCTCTGTCAGGACCTCCCACCAAGCAATACGCTTAGCGGAGGGGGTCCTAACAATTGGGGACTAATTCTAAGACTTTTCTAAAAAATTTATTTAAGAAATGAGTGTCCCATATGTGCATTTTTAAATTGTGGGTTTAAACAATATCAAGGCTGGCCCGTGACATTGCTTATGGTTTTAGTTTTGGCCCCTTGTGTGTTTGACTTTGACACCCCTGTTCTAAAGGGCACTTGTACTTACAGATCTGTGCGTGTAGCCATAGCTGAGCTGGTAGTTGCCTAGATCTCTGACATTAGAACTATTATTGACCTGGAACAAGAACCCTTATTAGAAAACTGAGAGTTATGTCAGAATATCTGATCTGCAGAATCTCATCATCAAGTTTATAAACTCTGGTGTTGATCCAAGGCAGCTTCTACTCTTCATCATTAAAGACTAAATTAGTGTGGACAGTCATGTGTGCCAAAATGTTGGATGTTCAAAAACATTGGATATGGGCATAGATTTGAGATTTTTTTTAAGGCTTGTGAGTTATTAAAGGCTTACAAGCATGATGATGTCACACCCTGTGCTTGAGCTTTGTCGATTAAACTTCTGCACAATCGATACCCTTTGATACTTTAGATATGGACTGAAATGGCAATCGAAGAGGGATTTATCAAAATGCTAGATTCAAGAGCAATCGATCACTGGAAATGCAAATTTTTTGCTCATATCGATTTAAAATATTGTCCCTAGCCTTAGTAATCCTAGTATACAATAAACTCAATTCAGATTATATTGTATAGAACTTTGTAGGATTCCAGGCTCACATGAGATCCAATACATTGCTTAGCTTTGAGGCTATATGAAATATTGATTGCAGAAGTAATTTGTGACCAAATATTGGGCAATACTGATTTTGCACCATTCAGCCCTGGTAAGTTGTTCACATTTGTTGATAGGAAACAAACACAAATGCCATTCAAAAGTATTTAAAAAAAGAATAACTTTTTTTAAATATAATTAACAGTTTTTTTTTATTTATATTGTTTCTATTGCACCATTTGTGTCTCTAAGATTAATTTATTTTGTTTTTTCTCTCTTTTTTTGGTCTTTCTGTAAAGTTTATTTTTGGAAAATTTAAAAATTTTACAAAAAGAATAAAAATTTAATTGCAATATTTACAATTCAAAAGATAACCTAAAAAAGTTAGCTAAAAAAAGCATAACTAAATGAAAAGTTGTGCTTCAAGTGAATTTTGTAATTGTAATTTTAGTAAAACCAGTTTGAACCATTGAGCTAACTATCTAATTCATCTTAGTAAAACATAGTAACTTAGTAAACTATGGCTAGGGTAGTAGGCACAGACCACTGGCGTAGGAACCAGGGCTGCAGCCATAGCAATGCTATGGGGCCTGCAGCCACACAGACTGTTGCATATATACAAGACTCGGTGAACTTATGTCACTGCCATATATGATATAAAATATATTGCCTCTGCAATACTGGTCTACTGCTCTGCTCGTTATGGATTACAAAGTTCATACACTTCTCTTGTAAAAGTTATTGGTCAAAATAGACTTGGAAGAAATGTTAAAGGCAAACTATTTAAAAAAGTTCAAAATATTCTTTACTATTTTGTACATATTTCCAGTATATTTTTCTTTTTGTTGATCTGTGTATATTGTAGCTTCTTATATTTGCTTAGTTGTAAGTGCAGCGATTAGATATTGGAGGTTATACTTATCATTGTGCTTCTGGATCCTTATTATGCCAAAACACTTCTATGTTTTGCCAAAACCTGACAAAACTGTAGTGGTTGCATCTTTGACACGCCTCCCCATTTATTTTCATTGGCACATCCCCGCATTGCAATCCTGTTGTTTTGTGTTTTTTTCGATCACTACACGACCACTGTGGTTATGCTGTGTCTTCTAATGCTAGCCACACATGGTGCAAATTTTCATTCAATCGAGGTTCGATTAGATTTTGTAGTTCGATCCAAAAAATCGAACCTCGATTTTAATTTAATCGATGTACACCACATGGGGAGTACGATTATTGTTCAATTTCGACTGAAACGTTAATCGAAGTAATCCAAAATTGTCGATTGAATTCCTCTTACGATTTTAGTTTCAATTGGAAGTAGCCAATAAAATCGAGCCAAAAAATCGAGACACAAAATAGAGGCAAAAAAAAGTCAACCAATCGAGAAACATTTTCCAACCTGTCCGATCACCTTTCAATCGACGATTTTACAAAAATCGTTCAGCGATGGTCGATTGTACTATGTGGGCAGTACATCGATTAACGTTTAACCGATCGTTTTTTTCATCGAAAATCGACGATTGAACGGTAAAATCTAACCATGTGTGACTAGCTTAAGTCACTTTACAGCTGTAATTTACTATGTGTAATGAAATTGTTTTATCACCATTAAGAGTTAATAAACTCAAGTTTGTGTAACATGCATGAGATAACAGTACAGAAGTGAGAATTCCAATACTATGAAGGTCATTTCCAGAGATCTAGATTGTCCACAATGCACAACATTATCTTGAAGTTTGCAACCCATGGCACTGTAGCTAATCTCTGAAAGGTGAAAGGTGTCAACGCAGGATAGTCCGGATGGTGGAATGAAATGAAATGCTTTGGCAGGAGACCCAGGAAGACCCCACTGCTGAAACAAAGTCATGAAAAAGCAAGACTACATTTTGCCAAAATGTACTTGACTAAGCCAAAATCCTTCTTGGACAGATTAGACCAAGATAGATCTTTTTGGTAAAGCACATCATGCTACTGTTTACTGAAAACGGAATGAGGCCTACAAGGAAAAGAACACAGTACCTACAGTGAAATATGGTGGAGGTTCAATGATGTTTTGGAGCTGTTTTGCTGCCTCTGGCACTGGGTGCCTTGGACTTGTGCAAGGCATCATGAAATCTGAGGATTACCAAAGGATTTTGGGTTGCACTGTAGAGCCCAGTATCAGAAAGCTGGGTTTGCATCCGAGATCTTGGGTCTTCCAGCAAGACAATGACCCCAAACAGCACCCATAAATGGATGGCAACAAAGTGCTGGAGAGTTCTGGCCAGCAATGAGTCCAGATCTAAATTCCATTGAATACCCATGGAGAGATCTGAAAATTGCTGTTGGGAAAAGACACCCTTCCAATAAGAGAGGCCTGGAGCAGTTTGCAAAGGAAGAGTGGTCCAAAATTCCAGCTGAGAGGTGTAAGAGGGTTATTGATGATTATAGGAAGCAACTGATTTCAGTTCTTTTTTCCAAAGTGTGTGCAACCAAATATTCAGTTAAGGGTGCCAATAATTTTGTCCAGCCCATTTTTTAAGATAATGGTGTTAATTAGTTTTTTTCCTCTTTTGTTTGTTTTGTTCTAATACCCACAAAGGGAATAAACATGTGTACAGCAAAACATGCAATACTTTTCTGTGAGAAATATTAGATTTTCCTCTGGAAAAATTTATGGGGTGCCAACTATTTCGGCCATAAATGTAGTTGTTGGTAGATCTAAAGGAAATTGTATGCAGTGATCTAAAGGTGTATGGGGAGCTTTAGTCGACTCTCTGTCCTTGCTGATCCCATAATCCCAAATTCAAATTAGTTTTTTAACAAATTGGAAGTTTCTTGTTTTGATCTGAAACTGTATTTTAAATACGGACTCCTAGTAGCAGATCTGTGGGATATGACCTTACCGAAACACTTTAGCAATATATTTATTTCCCTGGCTTCCCTGAACTAGAGTCTGTGCAGGAGTTTGGCTTTGTCAGTAATATTTCGAGCCAGTCTTTGTCATGACCCAAGCTTGCCCTTTCTCCAATTGATACTTGTCCAATGAATTTTCTATTTCTTGTCCCCTCATCAAATATTTCAGTTCCCCCTTAATTATAGGATTAGTGTGCTTGTAAAAGATTTTGCTTGCATTTTTCCTCGAAAAGCCAACAACAGACAATAACAGTATTTCCCAAAGTGCATTTCCTTATGGGGAGTTTTTTGAGTTAGCTTATAATATAGTCTTTTGATTATTCTACCTCCAGTCAAGTGTAGAGACATTGAGAGTAGAGACACCAATTAAAGATCACAGCTATTTACACTGCCCTTTAGTGATGGCCGAACTGTCTGCAGGAGAGGAGGTGGAGGTTCGCCCTCCTATTAGCCGGCGAGCAGTACGGGTGTTCGACCCACCCCGTTCGCCAGCGAGAAGGAGCTCACTATTCTTCCACCGGCAGGATCAGGAACAGTAACATCCCACCAGAGGAAGAATCTTTTCACTGAATACCGAGTAGAGAACCCAGTCTTGCAGTGAAAAGCCGGCTCGGTAAACCGGAAGTGACGTCAGTGGCATCACATTCGGCAACAGCAACCAGGAACTATGCATTCCAGGGACCGGATGTGACGTCACTGCCCATGAACAGGTGGACGGCAGACTATTTGAAAAGTCCGATCCGGCTGTTCGCGGATGGACATGGAGAAGTTTGGCCATCACTACTGTTCTACAAACAAGTGATTTTCATTCCGAAATTATAGAAAAATGGATTAAACTATGCTATTGCTTTTGCAAGATTGGCTCTTGTTTTTTTTTAAATAATTACCTAAATATTAACTTCATTGAAAACAAATAAAAATTAAGCAAAATTCGAATTAGATGTGTCTACGTATCCAAAAACTTGTCAATATATTCCATATTCAGTCAATTTTCAGAACTGATCACAAAGAACTCATTTCTATGATGATCAGGACAGATGTTGAAGGTTCCAGCAGTAGTCTTCCATCATGTTTTTCTCGGTCCTAAAACCTTCTTTGCATCACCTTTATTTCATGATGGAAGTTTCTGCCATAATTAAAATTTAGATTAAGCTACTGAAATCTTTGGACAATGTGCTTTATTAGAAATTAAAAAGGAAAACATGTAACAGGGCTTAAATTCTACTTGTTGGATATATTGAAAACTATGTTTCATATGTTTTGCTCTATAAGATGCACTTGACCATAAGGTTGTGTTTTTTCATGCCCCTATTAATTGTCAATGGGGGCGTTCCCGTGTTTTACAAGCTGGGAGCCATGGCAAATCTTTTAGAATGCAGAAAGCACAGGCATACACCCATTGACCATCACAGATTCAGCACATTTTGACAAAAATAAAGTGGACTCAAAAGCAGGGAACACACGTGTAGATATGGGCCAGATCAATGGCCATTCGCGCTCACATCTTCTTCTATCTGGGCCTTCTATCTGGCCCATATCATATGCGGCCATCCCTGTTTTCGAGCGGGACAGCATGGATTGAGAGGCCCTGTCTACTTCATGTAGTAGAATACTGACATGCTGTAGATAAAGAGGGGAAGCATCACTCTGCTGACAATGCATACAAAGTTGTGGGGATATCACTGTGAAAACTTTTATAAGTTATAGAACAGCAATAAAGATTTTATGATGTGCAAAACAGCTTATTGAGGAAAGGTAACGATGGGTATCTAGCTAAGTTTCAGCTAAAAGTTCTAGTGAAATCAACAAAGCAATGGCAATTTTAACTTAATAGTCTCAGCAGCATTGCAATTAAGAGAGGAATATGTGACATTTTATTGTAGATGCAATTTACAGTAAATATAGTCTCTTCTTGTGTATACTTGTCCTTGTCACCTATTCCAGAGTACGTGCATATTGTTGTAATGTAAGTAAGGTATGCATTCATTACTGTGGTAGAGAACGCCCATAGTTTATTTCCCTGGACTATTCATTTGCTGAAACAACTATATCGTTGATCATGTAAAGATGTTATTATCTTATGTTTTCAACAAAAATGTAAATGTGTTTGTAATAACCCAGCAGGCTTCAGCAACTTAGCAATGTCAGCGATGGGAGTCTTGTGGTCCTAAATGTGTTGTCCGTTTTCCCAACAGATGTCAATGTCTTTGCTGCAGTTGGGGGGTTCTACTATTATTCTCTCAGAGCCTGTCTTCAGTGCAATGACAACAGGGGCAGCTACTCATGTGGTGACATCACAAGTCAAGTTCCTCCTAGGAATGAAGATGCCCTATATATCTGGACCTCTGGGGATGTTTTATGTAGGTTTTTGAACATCTGTCTGTTTGCCTATATATCTGTATTTCTGATTGTGTTTATAATTATAATAAGATAGTCTATTGTAATCAATTTAGGTTTACCTTTATTACATTTGAATGGAATCCCAGACTGTGCATTTTCCAATCTAGGGAGCCCAACAATAGAAATGGTTGAATTTTTCGACTAGCTGATTTTGTGAGTTGATTACAAAGCCCCTGAACATAGTATCATCACCAAAATGGCTATAGAAGGTGTAGAATGTGCTCTGTTTGGGGTACCTTGTTTAACCTTCTGAGTGTCCAGCCCGAGTTAACTCGGGCTGAGTTTCATGCATCATGAAACTCAGCCCCAGTTAACTAGAGCCACGCTCTAGGTCTCGCCGTCTTCTTACGGCGGTCGTGAGCACCGGCATGTATGCCGATGCTTCCGGGTCCACCCCCGATCGCGTCACCGGTGACGCGAAGGGGGCGGGGGTAGGCGGCCCATAGACCTCCGTCTAACTGGAGGGGCGTCGCCTTTCTTCAGCGTAAGTCCCGCGTCTCCAGTGACGCCGGGTTTATGTTTACTACCTGCAGCTGGGCAGGCAATCGCGGCAAAGCACATTGTGCTCCGCCGCGATTGCCCGTGGCACGGTTATAAAAAAAACGTGCCACGGTCAAAACGCTCAGAGGGTTAAAGAAGACCAACTAATTCTTAAATAAGAATTGGGTTTATTTACAAATAGGGATATACATAAAAGGTTATATACAAGAAACAAAGGGAAAATGTAAAAAATATTGGGACATGGACAAAGGGGATCTTCCTTCCTACTCTCTCATTCTCAATCTCACCAGGGTCATACATGCCACAAGTCTCTCTTTCTTTGCACCTTAACCCCCAAAAGGTGATTACTGAACTCCAAAAGATGTCCTTTTATGGCTCCTTCCACATATCTCAGGCTGGGTCTAAAGCTGCCCATACATGCAACTCCCACAATTGCAAAAATCAAAAAATATCATGGTTGTCTAAAGCAGGGTACAGACGGCTCGAATATCGAGATGTACCCTGCAGCAGCGTGATGACGTATTAACGCTGCTGTCAGATATCGGCTGGCTGGGGAAAGGCGGCTCTGCTCTCTCCCCGGCTCAACTGAAGCTTTGCTTGGAGACCAGCGGTCTCTAGGCAAAGCATCGGACATCAGCTGTAATTACAGTCATGTCCGATAAAGCGGTGGGCGCAGATTATATGGGTCGGATAGATGGCCGTGAGTGCGCACGGCGTTTGAAACGGCCATCGATTTTAAGTCTTTTATTTTGGCCCCCTGACCCACTCCTCTCCTGGTTATGTAGGGCTAATCTCTAGTAAAAAATTGCAGAATGCCTACAAGGTGGTGATGTAGCTTGTTTACATGTCACAGCCAAGTCCAGAATTAGGCAAGGAGACCTAAACTCACATAAGCATCTAAAACATATGTGTCTCACAAGGCATAGTTTAAAAAATGTGTCGGTGTGTCTATACATGACATGCAACGTTTTGCTCTTTTTAAGGGAGAACATTATCATAGTGCAGCAATAATGACCTCTCTTTAACCTATCATCCAGGCAAGTCATAGCCCATTGCTTCTAATAGGCAGCAGCTCCATTGCATCGAAATTCCCATGTTTGGCGCAAGGTCTTAGGCAACACTGCTGACTAGTGATGAGCAGCATAGGCAATATTCGTATCTGCAAAATATTGCAAACTTTCTGCCTAATGTTCACAATAAATTCGTAACTAGAGTATTGATGATCTCCAGTCATTATTACCTTCATTGAGCAAATCGGCACTTGTACATGTGCATATTGTGAACGCAATATTGTGAATCGCAAATCTCAAATATTTGTGATTATGAAGATATAGCACTATATTCAAGATCTTTACAAACTCTCCAAATGCCAGTATTCTTAATAAAAATTCACAATTAAAATCTATCAACACATTTTGTTTGGTTCCAGATTACACTTCAACCATGTACATTGCAACTCATTTACATTTTCTTCTTTCTTTAAAAGTTTGTTCTTTTTTTCTTGTTGCAGATTTACTTTTACATTTTCAAAAATTTTGACACGATCCAAATATCAGCGCTGTTGTTGTCACTATTGTCCCTCACAGTGTTGATTCTGACAAAAGAGCTGAATGAGAAGTATAAAAATCGAATCAAGTTTATTATACCTATTGACCTCATACTAGTAAGTGCAAATTCTTTTATTTTTACCCATACCCACTGAAATAAAACATTTGATAAGACCACTGACATTTCTCTTTGTATTCCATCTAAATATAATTTGGGCAAGAGGCTGCAGAATGCTCTTTGTTGCTATTTCTCATTTTAAACTGTCATAAAAAAACAAAAAACTACTTATGTACCATATTTTTGCACTATAAGACCTAATGGACCATAAGACACACCCCATAGTTTTGGAGAGTAAAAAAAAAAAAAAAAGAAAGAGTCAGAGACACAGACATCCCCACATAAAGTGAATATACAGCATGTTCCAGCAAAATGTGCACAGCTGTTCAATGCAGTATTGACTCTATAGTCTTCATGCCAAGGCAAAAGGCCAGTGAAGGAAGGGAGGTCTTAGTTCAAGCAGAGTGTGCACAACTGAATCCTTAACAGGTATCTATACGTTAGCAGTACCAATTCTCTGAACCCTCTGACAACTTTTGGAGAGACACATTTTACAACCTGGCACTAATTTACATATGGGATGAGAGAATGTTAACACAACTCATGCTATCTAAATATACTCAAATCACTATTGCACAGCTATTTATATATGAAAGGAGTCGCATTATATATTGACAGTAACTGACTGAGCTCACAACAGTAATAGCTGATAGTGATGGCCGAACATCGGCCTGGACTGTCCGCGAATGGGCGGGTCGGACTTTTAAAGAAGTCCGCCGTCCGCCTGTTCGCGGACACATTCAATCAGAAAAACCAGAATCGGAAAAACCAGATGTGACGTCAGTGACGTCACATCCGGTCCTTGGACCGCATCCTGGAATGCATAGTTCCTGGTTACGGGAGCCGGATGTGACGTCACTGACGTCACTTCCTGCTCCAAACCGGTATTTTCACTAGAAGACCGGCTTCATGCCCGGTCTTCTAGTGAAAAGATTCTTCCTCCGGCACGATCTCGCAGGTTCTGATCCTGCCGGAGGAAGAATATAGATCTTCTTCTCGCCGGCGAACGGGGCGGGTCAAACACCCGTACTGTCCGCCGGCGAGAGGGAGGGCGAACATGCTTGTTCGTGGCCGAACTGTCCACCTTGCGGGCAGTTCGCCCATCACTAATAGCTGAGCGAGTTGAGGCGATTTAATAGTAGGAGTTCTGTATTTACATTAACATGCTGCATTGCAGTAAAGTAATTATGTAACACAGACTCATCTCTCCTTCCATATGTAGTTGCTAATGGGTATGTTGTTAGTGCCAGATTGTAAAATGTGTCTCTCTATAAATTAGCCAGTGGGTTTAGAGAATGGGTACTGCTAGTGCTAATCCGACAAGATCTCCCTCTCTGGCCAATAAAATCTCCTCTCCCAGAATAAATGTATATTCAGTGGGGCAAAAAAGTATTTAGTCAGCCACCAAAAGTTCTCCCACTTATAAAGGTGGGAGAGGCGTGTAATTTTCATCATAGTTCAGCTCAACTATGAGAGAAAGAATGGGGAGAAAGAATCCAGGAAATCACATTGTCTGATTGTTAAAGAATTTAGTTGCAATATATGGTGGAAAATAAGTATTTGGTCACTATGAAAAGTTCATCTCAATAATTTGTTATATCCCCATTGTTGGCAATGAGGTCAAACGTCTTTTGTAAGTCTTCACAAGGTTTTCACACAATGTTGCTGGTGTTTTGGTCCATTCCTCCATGCAGATCTCCTCTAGAGCAGTGATATTTTGGGGCCGTCGCTGGGCAACACTGACTTTCAACTCCCTCCAAAGGTTTTCTATGGGGTTGAGGTCTGGAGACTGGCTAGGCCACTCCAGGACCTTGTTTGTTGCACGGGCAGCGTGTTTGGGTTAATTGTCTGAACTGAAAGACCCAGCCACGTTTCATCTTCAATTACCTTACTTATAGAAGGTCTACCATAATTTAACCATAATAATTTCCTTAAAAAATAGACATGTGAATTTCAGGATTCTTTATCCACATTCTGTCTCTTATAGTTGAGGTGACCTATCATTAAAAATAATATCCCTCTCTCATCATTTTAGATGGAAGAACTTGCACAATTGGTGGCTGACCAAATACTTATTTGCCGCACTGTATATATATATATACACTCACCAACTTTATTAGGCACACCTGTCCAACTGCTCGTTGGCGCAAAGGACTGATCAGCCAATCACATGGTGGCAACTCAATGCATTTAGGCATGTTGACATGGTCAACATGAACCGCTGCAGTTCTTCTTCTGTCATCCTATGCCAGGGAGTGTGCAAATCTTTCCATAGAAGGATCTTTCTCTGAATCTCTGAACTTTTTTGGGGTTACATTTCACTCAGGGAAGCACAAAACTTACTTATAGGCTTCATATAATCTGAATAACTAAAGTAGCCACCACAACACAGTATGTGTCTGATGGACATATTGTTAAACAAGAATGCAGTTAGTGTAACTATATGTACAGGATTTTATATTTTACTAAAGGGTTTAATAACATTTAAAAGCTGCTATCTAGGGATCGCTGGAGAGCTGTGACATGTGGATATATACATGTGAACATTGTTAAAAAGGTTATTAACTCCTCATGTAAACATATCAATCATGTACAGTGCTGCTTGAAAGTATGTGAACCCCTCAAGTGGTGTAGATGTTTCTGT
>CM070036.1:22194894-22215605 GCA_036250615.1 Ptychadena robeensis | reverse complement strand
TAGTGATTGGAAGGTATATATCACTGCTATATAGTGCTGGGTCCTTTCTGATAGAATACACAGTGATTGGAAGGTTTAGAAAGTTCCTCATATTACATGGTTTTGGCAGAAGAAAAGTTTATTATACAGAAATCGTATGGTAAGATTGTAAACTGTATGGGGGTCTTAATTAGATCTCCTCTCTGTATGTTTTTACATAATTACATCAACTATAACATCCCTTTAGTCACTAAACAAACATATGTTATTAAACTACAGTACATGGACAAAAGCATTGGTACGCAACTCTTAATAAATTAATTCAGCTTTTTTATTCAGATTCATGGCCAAAGGAGTATAACATCAACCACCTAGCCATACAGCCTGCAAACATTTCTATTCCTTATCTGCTTAAGAATTACTGTGCCCCACTAGCGAGTTACATAATGCAAGGCTTGGTGAGTTTGTTTTGGAATAACCTAATTGATCTGCACAGAGCCCTGACCTCAATCCCATTGAAAAGGATGAACACATTCACCATATTGATAGCCATTTAGGTTGGGGTGTCATGAAAGTTTCTAAAGGGTGTAATGCCTTGGTGTACCATATATACTTGAGTATAAGCCAACCCCAATATAAGCTGAGGTACCTAATTTTACAAGAAATCTTGGAAAAATTTTATGACTTGAGTATAAGCCCATGGTGGGAAATTCAGCAGCTATGGCACAGAAACACACAGTAAATGTGCTTGATGTCGTGATTATTTCAACTAGCCCTTGAACATGATATCATGCCCAGCTGTGTTTTGAAGTAGGGTTTTGGATATACATCTATACATTCATTCTAAGGCTGTATTTCTCCCTTACGTTCTGACTTAATTTATTTCTCCAATATTTTGCAGATTTGCAGGGATCTAAAAGAGCAGGGAACAGATGTGATGTTCACAGGCTGCAGTGGTATGTAGAGAGGTGTAGGGTACAATTGAAGTTTGTGATGTCTTTTCATATGGAAAACTGACTAAATTTACCTCACAGAATCTCTAAGGAAATCCCTTCATTATTGCAATTGTGGAGTGGAGGACCACCTTTTCTTTAAGTCTCTAAAGAGTGCGCTGGATGTCATAACAAAGGTATGTTTTGTTTATATGAAACACACAAACACCTTTTGAATGTTAAAGGTCCCCAAAAACATCCAAATTCTTCAAACATTTGGTAAAAGGATAGACATATTCTGTACAGAATTCTGTAAATTTGTTGACCACGCATTCATTCTGCAAAGTTTGTGTTCTTCCTGACAGATTGCAAACTCGTTCACATTATAAGTCTTGCTTATTCTATTTCATCACCCAACAAATGAACCTACACAGCACGTCTACATTATTTAATTACTTCTCAGAGAAAAAAAAGATATCTGTGAGGACCCCGGCTGTACTGGTCACCGCCTGCTGGTGGCCCTGTGATTGCCCATCCATGGGTTAAGGTGGGTTTACACGTCAAGATTTTTGTTTCGTTCAACTTCAGATTCGATTTTTTTTTTTTTTATCGGATTTCGTTCGTCCATTTATCGAAGGTAATTAGATTTTTGTTCGATTTTTGTACAACCGACGCAAATATCGAATGAAAATAATAGTCGGAAACATGAATGAAAAATCTTCCAGATTATTTTTTTTAGGAAGGGATGTATTCTGTGGGCGTTGCTAGGCTCGAATTTCTATGAGGGTACTATGAGTATACACACCTGTATACTCACTGCAGCATACTTTAATTCATACTTTAAATATATTCACTGTGTATTCACAATCATACATACATATCGCTATTAACAACAAACATTTAATATTGCAATATATGTATTTTTCTATTGACACCACGTTGTTACGTTTGTCCACAATGCAATTGTTTTGTTTGGAAAGTTCTACTCGGAAAGAAAATATAAACAACATCATGGACGAATAAAAATCATACATTGTAAAAATCCCACCATTCATTGCACAGGAAATCCGTCATGCTACTGGTTAATAATCTGGTCAAAAAATATCGAGTGAAATAAGGAGCATTCGTTTTTTACATGAAAAATAAACGACAGATGAAAGTTTACCAACATGTGCGATCACCTTGTGGACGATTTTTTGTCAAATATCGAACAAAAAAAATCCATTGGAGCAAATGGCCGTTTCAGATTTTTGTACAACGAACCAAAAAAAAATTCGTCGTCCATCTGTCGGACGAAAAAATCTTGACGTGTAAACCCACCTTTAAGGCCCCCATACACGTGTCGGATTCGCACCGGATTCCGGCACGATCGATTCCGGGCGCGTGCACGTGAAACGATCGTGCCGGAATCGCATGCAGCCCACCTTGTCCGATCGATCAGGTCCGATCGTTCAGGGGCTCAGAATCGGATCCGACGGAGAACCAACATGTTGGTCTTTCTCATCCGATTCTGCCCGGATCAGAGGGAGTTGCCATTTGTGAGGTGGAATCGGAGGTGGAATCGCACACGGAATCGTGCCGGAATCCGCTCGGACAAGGTGGTATGCTGCGATGGATACTCTTAATTGGCCGATTGATCACACCTGCGATTCCCGGCAGAATCGCCGGAATCGATCGGATGATGAATCGATTGGACATGGAATCCGACATGTGTATGGCTAGCTTTAGTCCCACACAGGTGGCTCCCTACAGCCGTGGGCTGGGTGGAGCTCACACCTTCCTCGTTAGCTTTAGGGCTATTTAGGTGTGCTTCATTGTTGTTTTCCTGTCTTGATTCCATGCTTTCCCTGGCTTCATGCTTCTTGTCCCTGAACCTGACCCTGAAACCTGGACACTCCTGTACCCTAGACTTTTGCACCTGTTTTGTTCCTGCCTGTAAGTCGTCATTAAATCAGTTTTTGTCACCTACCTCTGCTTGGATCTCAATGTGTGTTGCCTGTCTGGTCGCCCCCTCTACACCTGATCCTGACAATATTGGTCCCAGATTCCTTTAGATGTGAAAATCTACAGCAGAAGTCCTAAATCAGGTCCATTGTTGGCTTTTAGTGATCAGTAGAACTATTCCTCCTGTTGACACCAATGATGGAGGACTATTGCTCCCGTTGACACCAATGATGGAGGACTATTCCTCCCGTTGACACCAATGATGGAGGACTATTTCTCCTGTTGACACCAATGATGGAGGACTATTCCTCCAGTTGACACCAAGGATGGAGGACTATTCCTCCTGTTGACACCAAGGATGGAGGACTATTCCTCCTTCTTTTGACACCAGTAATAGAAGACAATTCCTCCCACTGTCACCAATGATGGCACTCTATTCTTTTCACTCACATAAGCCTGGAGCTCATTTTTTTCTTCATCTGAGCCATCCAGGGTTCCTCTGAGCAGGATCAAGGGATCCTGCTCGAAGGAACTCAACCAAACATGTTTGCAACATGTTGGGAAAACCTTGGTCGAAATCCATTACATTGTGACCACAAGTTCCCCATGTGGTGCACATTGATTACTGTACAATTGGCCCGCGATCAATCACAGTGTGGTGAGTAATTGATCGCCGGTCGTTTACATGGTAATCTACCCGTGTGGGGCCAGCTTTAGTCTATGAAGAGGGAAAGGTTAGTATGTAGTTTTTAGGATTGTGTGGAGTGGTTTGCCCAGATCAAGACAGCTGTCAGGTAAGTAATAGGTTTCTATAATGCTTTGTTTGTTTATTTTTCAAGTACTGATCTGCTTTAATGAATGCATTCAAAACATTTCAAATGAATATGCTCCCTTGATGTAAGACACTTTGTTATGTGGTTAGACATTCCATTAAAACTTTAGTACAAAGGATTGTGTGAATGGGCCCCTAATCTTTCCTTTGTTGCAGGTTTCTGCATCAAATTCCGAAGCTCTCGAATGATCTGTCGTATAGAACCACAAGATGGCATTCTACGTACGCCTAAAGATATTCTATTTTGTAGAAAATGTCATTTGTGTTTTGTTCATTTATAAGCTAAATACTGGACATTAGTAAACTGTGATACCTACAGATATTGTGATGTGGTTGTACCTTGCTAACAATCCATTCTACAAGGCCATTTGACAAATACCAGACATATCATGCAGAAATATGATATTTATGACTGGAATACAATCGTCACTGAACTCATTCTGAATTATGAGTCTGGGCTGCACGGTAATAAACATATTGTTCTGTTTCACAGATGAAAAAATACTCTAATTGTGTTCCTAATGGATTCCCAATACCCATGTTATCGTTATTCTCCTCCAAATGCGTAAAGCTGGCCATAGGCTCTTGGATTTTTTTGTACGATTTCTGCATCCCAAATCGATGCATGTTTAAAGTATCCGATTGACCGCAATGTTAAATCGCACGAAAAATCAATCGGGCATTGATCGGTCATGCCTGTTTTTTTGGTCGATCTATCAGAAATCGAAGGACGTTTTTACAAACATTAAGATCTGCCCTTAAGATCGACCCATGCAGGCTTCATCCCACTTCCATCATATCTGATCCCTTTTTTTTTTGTGAAGCCGATAGTTACATCACTGATCGCGTGGGCGCATAAATCAAAGCTTAATCGTATCCCTAAATTGGTGCACTTTTCAATCAATGCACAACTTCTGATCGAAGACTCAATCACATGTCCCGATCTCATACGTGATCGATCTCTGAGAAATCTACACGTCTATGGCCAGCTTAATGCATTAAGATGATTAGAAAACGTTTGTGAAATTTAAAATTTCCAAAACCCCTGAACATGGAACCATCATGTTAGATTTGATGGAGATGTAGACAGAGTTGTAAGAACATTTTGTAAAAAATGTTTAAGCACATGTCGTTTTTGCAAAAAAAAATTATTTCTATTAATTTTTGTAAATCTCTAATGAGCTCATTGTTGCTGTCCAATTTGGTGAACAGACTGGGGAAGGATTACAAATTTGACCCCACTTGGACGATTTTTCCTTGCCTGCTTCCAGTGTAAGAAATGAACGTACAATATGTCTTGATAGTCTGGAAAAATCCCATATTTACCAGCTGCCCCCACTAATCAGGTATTACCCATAGGAACATAAACCCTTATCACCTGTTCATGGGACAAATGTATGTTAGATACCCCTTTACTTTTTAATCACATTATAAATGGTCAATGTAATACATGCACGGACAGGTATAAAAACCTGACAGGAGTTCTTACCTCTTCTCACTCTATCCAAAACTAGAAAAATAAAGTCAGAGGCCTGCTTTAAACATCAAGTATTTAATAGACATTAGGTAGTCTGTTATGTATAATTTTTTGAACACATTGAAATCATACTGATATATGTAATGAGTTGATTTCATCTTGCAGTATTGTAAGTTTAATGCCTTATGTATATATTAAACTTTTATACTTAGTAAAGTAGGTTGTAATGTATATTTTACATTGTTTTCATACAAATAGCGGTAATGTATGTATTCTGGAGTCTGTTCTTTTGCATAATGCTGCAGATTAAACAAAGCAAAAGAATACAAAAACCGCATGGGTTATTAAAAAACAAATATTGACAATGCGGGGTAGGCAACTTTAAGTTATTTTTTTTTAACAACAATAAACGTTATTGTTGATCATACAAAGCATACATATTTGTGTCATACAAAGCAATAAGGATAATACAGTAGTACAAAAGTACAGTGCATACATCTTCAAAAGATAAGGCAAGCAAATATGCTGAGAGACACAAATAATAAGTTACAAAAAAGAAGAAAACAAAAATAAAAACAACAAACAATTTCAACATCATTCACCACATGTTTCACTTAGATCTAACACAGTGTATGGTACCACATCCTCAAAACCCCCAGGAGGGGTAACCAATTATACAGGCAACTTTAAGTGTAAATGTTTTATACCGCAAGTAAATAGATTTACCAATAGTTTAGCTTTGTGTCCCATACTACAATGACACATAGCTGCTCAAAGTATTTAGATGGCTAAGTTGTTAAAAATCAACTTTCAAAGTGAAAGTTTCCATGTAGGAAAGACATGGAATATCCTGCTGCCCATACCACTAGAGGTAGTGTAGTGTAGTGGGTGCTTTAGTTAAATTTCCTACAGAGCAGACTTCCAGCCGTGCTGATTTCAGTCACCTTTCAAATGCTGTGGTTTTCCCCACCTACCCCTACAGTATAACATGAGTCCATGGACTCAACCACTGAGCACAGAGGGAGCCATGACCATGACTGGCCTAGAAGTGTTGGAGTCAACATGGTCTTTAGGGCCATTCAATTCACTAACTGATGTTATTGGAGCCTGCAGGAAAACGTGTTTGTGACATAAAAGTCGGGATGTGCCGCCCTCTGTACTATTATGTAAATTCAACCCTAACACCAGTTTATAGGTCCTGGTAGACCAGCTAAGGATGAGGTTTAGAGGCACGATATCGTTATTTTGATCAATAAAAGGTCTTTAATAAGGTGGACCTAACAAAACAGTATATAAAAAAGTATATAAATATGGTATATGGTCTTTAGGGCCATTTCACACTATATGCATTTTTTATAGGCATGTGTTTCCGCATATATGCAAAAATGCATGCGTTTTTGACATTACATATGCGTTTGCGTTTTACATTTGTGTTTGCGTTTTGCATTTGTGTTTGCGTTTTGCATTGGCGTTTGCGTTTTTGAACAAATGAATGAAAAACGCAGGAAAAGTGAATCAAAGATGCATACAGCAGTGAGTTTTAAAAAACGCATGCGGAAACACTGCGTTTTAAAAACGCAACGCATACAGTGTGAATGGTAACATTGGTTTTCTATGTAAAAAACGCACCACAACGCATATAGTGTGAAATGGCCCTTAGCCGGCAGTTTTTCATTTCTTCTCAGCAAAAGAAACTTTTGAAGAGTCGATTTAACATACAAATTGTTGAAGAAGGAATACACCACTATCGCATGAGAAGCCAGAAGGTAAAGAGACCATGCACTTGAAGATTAACCACTGGATTTATACACTTAACCTCCTGGGCGCTATGCCTGGACTCAGTTCGGGCGCAATTGATCGCTGATCAAACTGTGCCCGTGCCGGGATCGGGCACAAACGGCGCCTCACCGTGTGCCTGCGGCTCTGTAGATGAGCCGGAGGCACACTGAGCCCCGTGTCTTCGGCGTCATCTGTTAATGGAGGTGGCGCCGCTCTCCTTCCCACACACCACCGGCGTCTATGTGACACCAGCGGTGTGTAGAGGGCTGGGCAGAGAGCCGGCAATCACGGCTTTTCATGACATAAAAAATGGAGTGAAAAGCCCGTAACGCCCAGAGGGTTAAATACTATTATTATTATTATTATCATTTAGTTATATAGCGCCAACATATTACGCAGCGCTGTGGAGATACAACACACAATAACACACAGGTACAGGTAATGACACAGGAGGAATAGAGGACCCTGCCCGGTTGGGCTTAGAGTCTAATAGGTTGGGGAACAGAGTATACAATAGGTGGGGGGATGGGACTGGTATGGTGGTGATGTTAAAAAAGAGAAGATGGATACTAGTTCTTGCCAAAACGTTTTCAGTGATCTTCTAAACCCCAGTGGTATAATATGGATCTGTTCTTTTTGTCAGAATACCTGTTTCCACAGTCAATCGCCAAATCGATCTAAGCCATTACTGACATGTCTGTAATTCATAGATTGAAGTAAATACTTTGGATGGGGACCACTGTCTCCATAGCTGAGCATCCTTTTTGGGGGGAACTGATGGAGCTGGGAACACAGAGCAGCGGCTCTCCCTCCAAAGTTGTTGGGGGCTGCCAGCGGAGTCTTACAGTCTGACAGAGCTGCCGCACCGATCAGCCAGGTTTCACGGACATGCCCTGAGTGCTGGCAGAAAGGGTGCCATTTTGAGGCCTAATAACCGCGCGTGATGATGGATGGACGTCATGACGTACGGTTGATCGGCCGAAAAATAGGATCACAATCTAAACATGTATGGGGGGCTTTACAGTTAGTTAGAGGAGAAGGAGGAGAGAGGAATTGCTGTGCAACCTAAGATCTGCAGGTACGATACTGTAACTCCTATTGCCTTATATGTTATTGTATTGTCCAGTTACTATGTATTACTTGTTTTAGGTATAACTTAGTTTATAAACATTATTACTAGTGATGGCCGAACTGCCCGCAAGGCGGACAGTTCGGCCGCGAACAAGCATGTTCGCCCTCCTTCCCGCCGGCGGACAGTACGGGTGTTCGACCTGCCCTGTCCGCCGGTGTGAAGGAGCCCTCTATTCTTCCTCCGGTGGGATCATACGCAGCGAGATCCCGCCGCAGGAAGAATGTTTCCACTGAAGACCGGGTAGAGAACCCGGTCTTTCAGTGGAAAGCCGGCTCGCACACCCGGATATGACGTCAGTGACGTCACATCCGGTAAGCACACCAGGAACTATGCGTTCCAGGTGCCGGATGTGACGTCACTGACGTCACATCCGGGTTTTCAGATTCTAATTCCCCGCCTAGCAGCGGGAATTTGAATCTGTCCGCGAACGGGCGGACGGCGGACTTTTTTAAAAGTCCGCTCCGCTCGTCCGCGGACGAACATGGCCGAGGTTCGGCCATCACTAATTATTACTGTGAAATAGCTTCTGTGGTATGTTTCTTATTCATACTGTTGTTTATGAGCCAGCTCTAGTTGCATAGTATCCTCATTTATGGGTTAAATATCTTGATATGTCTATATAAATATTCATATTATTCTATATAAAAACAATATAAATTATTGAGTCGCAACACAACACTTACATGTTGCTGACTGTCCCACAGTCAGGTGCCGTCTACCTACCACACAGACTTCTCTAAATACACTCAAAAGACCTTTGGCCCCTTCTAGCTAGGCCTTATCTATGTGGTAAAAAGTAATTTATTACAGGAGTAACTTTATGACATTGTTTTAGCATTTTCCACTACACTGCATTTTTACCCCATGTTTTTTAATAGGATGCAAACAGCCCCAATAGCTCTGATGATCAGGCGACTTTAGACTTTTGTACATGTACATATGCAGGGGTGCACATAAGTAGTACTCTGGTACTCAAAAGGGGACAAAAGCTAGCTATGCGTACCTTCATTATTTTTACAAAGCTCATATGCATACTAACAACTTAGAGGCACTCCGTGTCTGAGCGGACGCTGCTAAATGTTAAATGTATGCAATTGATGTCACTCTGATAACTACAGAGAAACATGAATAACCATGAAAGGTTAGGGGTGTAAAATTGGGAATGTAAATTACTAATGAGAAAAAAAAGATTGGACTGAAGGGTGTTGGAGATCTGGGGGATGAATGTCAGAGTAGGCAAATGTAAGGGTAAAATCTGACAAGTGAAAAGCACTGTGTGACAGCAGGATTATGACTATGAAAGCATGACATTTGGACTGCAGGTAGCCTTAGGGGTTGGTTACTAAGCCAGATAATTTCAGGGTTGTACTACTGAGGTATGAGATCTGGGGGGGGGGTTGTCAAATGGTGTTGTACTTCGAGAGTTACATTTGACACAAAGCCAGCAGGTGACCTGGGGATGAAGACAGCTAATCGAAGGATCAATCAGGAACAGGGAGGCTGATGCAGGAAGCTGATGCAGAGGACAGTGGGGGAGACCACATACATGTGGTGTGAGTACCAAACACCATCTCCTGGTATTCATCTGAGGAGCTCACTAAAAAAGTTATGTGCACCCCTGTAAATATTCATATTAAAATATCCCTACATATATATATATATACGTATATATATATATATATATATATATATATATATATATAACAATATAAATTATTAAGTCAAACCCGCAAAACAACACCTACATGTCCCACAGTCAGGTGCCGTCTGCCTTCCACACAGACTCCTCTCAAAAGAGCTTTGGCCCCTTCTAGCTAGGCCTTACCTATGTGGTCAATACTCATTTATTACAGGAGTAACTTTATGACATTGTGTTAGCACATTCCACTACACTACAATATTACCCTATGTTTTTTTAATAGGATGTAAACAGCCCCAATAGCTCTGATGATCAGGTGACTTTAGACTTTTGTACATGTACATATGTTCTGTAGAGACAGACTTTGTTGTCCTGTCTATGGATGCATTTGGCCTCTGCAGCCATGTCAACAAAAAAGTTATCATTTTGTGACAATCACAGCTAGAGTCTGTTGGAAATGAATAATTGTAATGATGAAACAAGTTCTGAAAACCTATTATGTGTATCAATAAAATTCATCTGGGATTTTGCTACATCTCCTCTCTGTACTCAGCATGATGTTAATGCTTGTAATTCCGAATCCTGCGGCGCCAAAAGATAAAAGTATTACAGAGCTCACAACAAACACAGGGCTTGTAAATAACCGTTAGGGAAAAAAATAAGTGCAGAGGACGTCCGATCTTAATTGTGTTGTATTGTCCAGGGAGCATCACTATTTAGGTGTGTATTTTGTCTTTTGTCCTTTGTTTTGTTCATAATCCGCCCCCAGGCAAATATTTGTGATTTGTATATATCCTGACACGACCGTCTCCTGGGAGGCAGCGCAAATGTGCCCAGATTTACAATTAGTTGTCCAGAAGGATACACCTTATGTTGTTTCCGTCTTCCTCAGTAGATCCCCATCTTTGCTCGATAAATAATTTGGTTATCATCACAAAATTACCACATTAATGTTTGCCTGACCATATGGTTACTTGTATGGCAAATGTGTGCTAACAAAACATCTAAAATGAGACATAAATAACAAAAAAATAACCATTCTACCCTCTGTGGGATACAGTCTACTACAGAGCTCGGTGTATTGCTCAGATTCTTCTCAGAGCCATTTGTGCTTCTTTGTATATTTGCCATATGTTTCTTATGTGCTGTACATTAGGAAAATTGGAGGCAGGCTGTGCGTTAGAGTTTATTTGTTGGAGAAAGGAATGATCACACCCATATAAAACTCATCACATTATACTTTTATGAAAAAGCAAAGCAGTTTATGAGCGAGCATTTATATCCGGCTCCATCTTTCTGCCTTTTGTGAATATGTCTCCCTACCCATATGTCTATTTTGTTAGTCTATCTATCTGCCCCTCCATCTGTCTATCTATCATTTTGTCTGCTTCTGTTTCTTACACATTAATGTATCCAACTTGTAGGTGGACTAGATCAGGTAACAACACAATGTCCTTGGATAAAGGTTATTGGTTATGAACATTTGTCAAGTAAAGTAGTTCTGGTTTACCTCAATCTGCTTTAGAGCCGGAGACAGCCTGAGCCAGAGACAGTGTCGAGCGGGCACACAGAACTGACTAGACGGGCCTGGCCCCCCATGGCCCGCCCAGTCAGTTATGTGTGCCCACTCAATTGCACCCGCCTGACCTGTGAGACATAGACATGCTCCCCCTGATTGACCACCTGTGCCCTCCCGTTCCTGGCGCTCTGGCACCGACCCTGACTGACCAACTGAATAAAATGTACATTAAGGACATTTGTTAACATAGAGAGCAAATTAAAATCTTTAGGCGGTCTGCTTTAATGACGCTGGAGTGGCAGGGGACGTTTGCGCTATTGACCTCCATGCCGGGAATGTGCTTTTTTCCAGCACATCATTGATGTCGGTGTAGTGAAGGGGGAGGGTGCTTATTAAAAACACCCAGGAGGTTAAATATGGCCATACATGGTTCGATATTTCTGTTCAATGGATCATACTGAAATTGATTCTCACACACCTGGTGTGATCAGTCAAAAGGAGATCAGACAGAAAATTTAGGTGATCTTTCAAGTATCGGGCCTTTTTTTTTTTTATCAATTCATATAGGATGGTACTATTTGATCGAATCTAAGGTGGAACATGCATAAATCAACCGTATGTCTGGCTTAGTAGTATTTTACAGCTAAAGCTGGCCATAAATAGTTTGGCATTTTTGTTCTATCGATCGATTTTTAAGTCGATCATACAGAAATGGATTCCTGCACACCTGGTACAATCGACCAAGAGTGATCGAAATCATACAAAAAATCTAGTGAAAAGTGATAGGACATTTTGATACATTTTGCTCGATTGCATAAATATCTGCTGTTTATTCTAGGTATTTTGACCGATTTGTTTACGATCGTATTTAGAATTGTAATTATGATCTTAATGAGGATCCTATTTGGAATTTAAGGATGGCATTTGCTATGGTAATTACAATCGTATTTCCAATAATGATCGTACTACATATGCACTCCATAATACGATCGTAAATCAGTTGCGTTTTACCTGATCACATTGTGTGGTGGTATGATTGATCGACTGGTGCACGATTGTAAAATTGCACAACACGATCGAATCTAGGATTGACCCGTGTATAGTCATGTATAACTAACATAGAACAGTTTTTGGTGGGTATGCCAATAATCTTACCAGTATGTCTTTGCAGTGTGGGAGGAAACTAGAGTACCCAGTGGAACTGCTACCTGACAAGGGGAGAACATAACTTCTTGCATAAAGTGCCAAGCCAAGATTTGAACGTGTGATGTAGTTCTAACCCCCGAACCACTGCACAGCCCCATAGTTTGCTACCAGGCGCTGAAAACATCATAGTCTACAATCTGTTAAAGTTGCAGTACAGACAAAAGCAATTCAAAGCAGTGGGCTATGGTGCACAGGCCTTGTGTTGCCCTTGCTGCCTCGCATTGAATGTCGATAGACACGTCAGCCCTTTAATTGGATGGGTTAACCCCAGTGCGGGCAAACTGCAGTCAGACACAAACAAATCATGTGTTGGGTGTCATGGATGCAAATCACATTTTGGGTGTCAGGCTGATGCGTCCATGACATGTAGACATGTCTTAGAGAAAAAAGGGTTAAGGCCCCCATACACGTGTAGGATTCCATGGCCAATTGATCACTCATCCAATTGATTCCGGCGATCTCAGCGGGAATGGGAGCTGCGATCAATCTGCCAATTAAGAGTATCCGATCGCTGCACACCACCTTGTCCAATTGATCACGTCCAATTGATCGGGGGCTCAGAATTGGATCCAACAGAGAACCAACATGTTGGTTCCATCAGATTGATTCAGGGCCGATCGGGCAGTTCTCTGTCGGATCCAATTCTGAGCCCCCGATCAATTGGACGTGATCAATTGGACAAGGTGGTGTGCAGTGATCGGATACTCTTAATTGGCAGATTGATCGCAGCTCCCATTCCCGCTGAGATCGCTGGAATCAATTGGATGAGTGATCAATTGGCCATGGAATCCTACACGTGTATGGCTAGCTTTATGGGAACTTATGATCAAAAAATAAAAAAGGGCAATTCAAAAAAAAAACATAGTTATGGAGGAGATGTAAGTGTAAGCACCAAGGAACAGTTTTTCCACTTTGCAAGTGGTTACTTTGGTGTGTCTGAGCATTGATTTCCTGCCTGATGGTGCCTATGGAGTTATGGTACTAATCTTATTATACAAAGCCAATGGAATAGGACCAGTGCAGATAAGTTAGTAACGATTGGTTGTCTGCTTGTTGTAAAAAAAAAAAAAGCATTTTTTCTTCTGACCAAGAATGGGCCCACCTTTACCATTTCCATTTACCAATATTGTGGTGTAGCCAATACCAGTAGGATTAACGGGCAAGGTTTCTCTTAAACCAGAACATTGTGTCAAGGATTCTTCAAAATTATTCTATAAAAGTGTTAACAAAGTCTGGTATACATTGAAATCAGCATGATCTCCTGTGTCGGAATAATTTTTTTATTCGGTACACTATATTTTTATAAGTTAGAATATGCACTGGAAACATTATAGAATTTAACTATGATTCATATCATTTTTATGAGATAATTTGTACCAGTGCCAACAGTATGCTTATTGCTAACATAGACATACAGTATATCACATGCTTAAGGAGACACATAATTAAAATTCATGTTTTCATTTAAATAAAAAAAAAAAAATATATATATACAACGGTAATTGTTCTTTTTTTCATTTTGCCAAAACAATATGTTGTAATATGACTAATTTCTCAATAAAGCTTGTTTGGAAAAAAAAAATATATATAAAGTACATAAATTATTGTAAATTTAGTATCTAGTTTGTGTAGTGTAGGGACACATTTACATTACAAACCTGTAGGCACTAGAGATGCTACTTTCCTTTAAAGCTACACTCTGGGCCAGGGGTGGGCAAACTAAGGCCTGGGGGCCAAATCCGTCCGTTTAGCATTTTTTTTTGGCCCTTTGTCTCCATGTTGAAAAGATGCTTCCCTCCGTTTCTTCTCTGCAGTGAATGCACATCCCTAGAGGTGACACAACATTGCCTTGGGGACGATGCAGTGGCGTGATCATGACACTGTGGGCGCATCTTCATGGTGACAACAGGCAGCCTCTAGAAATTATCTCTGCTTATTGCAATGAATGAGCATTTTTTTAAGTGCAGGAAATTTATAAAGATAACCTCACTGTCACATGTCAGCTTTTATACATTACCGCCATCCTAAGTGATGCCGGCAATGCATGGAACTGGCACACCTATGACGGGTTGGCCGTTACAGGCCTTATCAAATTATGGAAACCAATGTGACCCACGAGTCAAAAAGTTTGCCCACCCCCGCTGTAGGCAGATATTAGACAACATTACATGTTTTATTAAATGCAAGTGGTGTAAATTATTAATTTGACTTGGTATCAAGCTGTAAAACAGAGCTGTAGTGTGACAAGAAGAAGAACAAAAGCCAACCAGCCCATTTGACAGGAAGCATGGTGATGCAAAAGAATGCAAAGAGATAAGCTTATTAGTGGGCTGTTCATTGTGTAATACACAGTCTCATGCTGGGGTCAAATCATTTGAGACCTGCCCCTACAGGGCATTGTTGAATACTCTTTCAACTCCCTGGTTTTCCATTACCAATATTGGTAAGACTGAGCTTCTCCATCCGTGCCCACATAGTTCTATAATGTTGGCATCCTCCAGGCTCCTCACTGGATCCACGTCCCTGACATCAGTGAAGATGTATTATATTAAAGGAATCTCATCCCCAGTGTCAGTGATGATGTTGGGAATGGGTAGTGGGTGATACGATGGGCAGGAAATACAAACCAATTACATGGTGATTGGTTTGTATTTTTCATACTGCTTTAGGAAGTGGTTTCATGAAGTAATTGGACCACCAAGGGGGTAATCTGCGATATCCACTTGTCCCCTCACATTTATTAATACAATATGTGCCCTCTACCATAACAATGCACCAACACTGTCCACCAGGACCGTCGGGCAGTGTGAGTGGGTACACAACCACAACCAGGTTCTTTTGGATGCTCGGTGTACCCCCCGTCTTTATGGCTTCACACAATATGTGTTCCTCATCGACTCCAAATAAACGATTGTCCACTCTTCCACATAGGGGATATTTACAAGGTTTACTAGCAGGGCAGGTTATTTACAGGCATTTTCCATCACCCAATGGTAGGGATGGGGCATACAGCTTAGGGTCTATAGTTTCAAACAAATGCCTAACCAGCCAGCTAGGAGTGATCCAGGGTTGCTGCAGCACTCACTTAGATGTGGTCTGTCCTAGAGAGGAAGCTTGATCCTAATGTAGGCCTCAACTCAGCTCCAGAGACGCACAGCAATCCACACAGGATGCAGGAACAACAGAATGGCCCAGAAAATAGACTAAGGCCAAGGAGTGGCCAATATCAGTAATTGGGCAGAATCGATTTTATACACTGAGGACTGGGAGAGCTTTTGCTGGGCCTTGGATGACTCAGCAGCAGGTGCTTGACATTACCATAATTTACAGACAATAACAACTTGTTACAGACATTAACCATGTCATGGCCACACCAATCTATATACACAATAAATTAATTTCTACTTCACTACATCCCCATAAGATAAAAATTGTAAGCATGCTGTCCAGGTGGTAGATGCAGGTTCCCATTTCCCACCCAACTTATACGTGGTATTGAAAAGTACAGAAATGACTGGAGGGACAATGCAGGCCATAGAGGTAATTTAATCTAAAAGAAAACTCTAAAAATTAGAATGTATATGTGCCATAATGCAGGACACCTCTGGTGTCACACAATGACGAAAATAAAATAAAATCTGCTGTGGGAACTAAGCTGGGCATGTGAGTGGTCATGCTGCACGGAGCTCCTACACCAGGACCTACTTACATCCTCTCCCCCCGGCTTAACCTGCAGTGATCCTTGACCCCCTGCTGGCTTGGGACAGCAAACTGTCAAAACTAAATGATAGTATAATATAGTGATGATTCCTTATTTGGCACCTTTGCAATTAACTCTGAAATTTTGTGACCATCTCTATTGTCAAAATACCTTTGCAACAACACTAAGAAGTTTACTACAGTAAGCAATGATGGTGTTATGGGCTCAACTTTCAAGCATTATACTATAAAACCCATACTTTTTTAACCTTTCTGGAAAAAATACTTTATCCTTCTCAAGTAGAGCCTGCGGGTACTGGTGCTAAGGTTTTTTTCTTGGAACAACAACAACATGACCAAGCACCATAATTGTAAAGATAACCCTTGGAAACCTGGCGAATAAATATGGAATCGCTCATACGATTTCACTAAAATATTTTCAGATCCTGGAGCCCTAAGCCACCATCATACCAGCTCAGAGATGAGTCAAACTTTGACTTTACATATGCCATTTGTACATATTGAGTTTACATCAAGCTTTGCTAGATGAGATATTTTAAGGAGTGGAGGTTCCTACAGTTTCATAGTTGGGACAGCTTCACTTTATTCCATAGTTTTGGAATGGGATGTCTAACAAGCTCACATAAGTGTAATGGTTAAGTGTTTGTTAACTTTTGTCTTTTGCACTTCCCCCTCCCAGTGGACCTCACTGTTTTAGATGAGTTTGTAATATTCTCCATACATATCATATCCATTCATATCATCGGTATATACTATTCATATAACCTAATAACTGTTGATACTGACATCATCTCAATCCTATTTAGCTAAGTTTTTTGTTCTACTCTACAATCTCCCCAGATGTCTCCGCAGAACCTTTCACTTTAATGTTTCTCCTAGCATAATTATTAATTACAACATGTGAAAATCCTCCCGTAACCCATCTCGCAAATATCTACCATCTGTGAAGAGACATAGGCTTGAAGCAGAACGCCGATTAAAACTGCACATCTGAAAAGACGACGGAACCCGGTCCTGCACGCTGAGCTGTTTTATTCTACAAATTTCAAAAGAAAATTATTAGCTTTGTAAAAAGAAAGAAAAAAAAAAAGAGCTTTCTACAAATCAACATCAACAGAACAGGATGACTGCTTCGTCAAGTCACTGAGAAACCGTTTGGTTTAATTGCTTTTATTAATGACTGAATTCATTATATGGAAAAACCTTGCTTAGTGAAAAGCTGACACCAGGCAAAGTCTTTGGGCGCTGTGGAGCTTTAAGACTCAACATCTGTTCTATTAAATCTAGCACACGTATTCAAAGCTTTGACGGAGAGAACAGTAGTTGTTTTCGCCAGTCTTCAAACAGCTGTTTTTTCCCTAGGCCATACAAGCTCCGAAACAGCCCCGCCAAGGCCCGAACTCTCCCGTAAATCTCTTAGGCTGCACATGTTAAATGCCGCAGGGAGACCCAAGACTTTGACTATTATTAGAAGTCTTTTCTCACCTCTGTTTCTCCTGTTTACTGCCGCTGTGTGAATTATTCAATATATAAAACATTGGTGTTATTATCTACTATTAATATTTAAGACTGTTTGTAAATAGCCCAACTTTCAAACTTATTCCCAAAGATGCCGCTTAGCCTGGCAGTATAGACTCACAGTCATGATGAATAAGCAGAAATAAAAGGATTTGAGGGAAATTACATGTGACAGGAAGTGGTCCCTGCTTCAAGTTTTTGAATGTATTATTGTACCGTTGCCAAGGGTAACTCACTGGAGCAACCAGGTCCTTTAAGGATTTTTAGGATGCCTATGTTCCATCATACATGCTGTCACACAGAAAATAATTGTTGACACAGCTGGTTAGGGGTTAACGTTTTACCATAGGGAATATATACAGTCTTACATCACCCAGAAAGCAGGGATGGGGTTTAAGATTAGGGTCCATGTCTCCAACAATCCTAACCAGTTGCTAAGAGGGGTGGAGGATTAGGGCTCTTACCCAGGCTCAGAAGAAGTAGTACAAGCGGTTCAGTAGGAGGAGGACCCTGATGAGATGAGCTTCCTCTCGCCCTGCTCTGGTATGACATCTCCATTGAAATCAGCTTCCATCCACTCGGGCAAGATGAGGGAGAAACTGCCCTGGTCCAAAGGGGATCTTTGTCATTCACCATAGATGGGGGGGGGCTGTGCAGCCCGCAGCACTGTGGAGGTTGGAGGGGGACCCAGAAAGAAGAAGGGAACACCTTACTCCTAGGTAAGCTACAACCAGCAGCACAGTAAACACAAAAAAGACCCAGGAAAACAGCTAACTACTAACTTAAATAACCTCTGCCCAGAGGAGGGGTTAAAGAGTCACTGGGCAGAAAACTAAAGCAAAAGAGAGAGAATGATCCATGACCTAATCTGCTAGCAGCTGCTAAACCTGCTATATACAGCAAAGTGTAAAACCATCTTACTACATTATATCATTTTTAATTTAATATAAAAGTCTACATTTTGGGGGAGGTTTAAGGTCCTTGAAATTCCTTTTAACAACCCTGGACCTGTTCTTATGTAAAAAATGAAAGTTTACTGTCGTATTCTGCCTCTATCTCTTTGAGATAAAGGGGTTGTTGTTTTTTTAATGCTCTACATAACATGTCCTTCAAATGCTTTGCATGTTGTTGATTGTGGACTGATGTTTACTGAGAATTAAATGAATGTTTCATTAAATGTTACATTTTCCCTTATCATGCAACATGGAGTTCTAAACGTTCACAGTTATTTTGCTTTATTGTCATAGAAATTTCAGTAAAAATCTGCTAAAAGCTACTTCCCAGGTGTATTAACATGAACGTTGTACTATGCTGTACAGTTTGTTCCATTAAAGCATGTCATGGGCTGGAGAAGCGCGTCACATGGCATCAATATTGCAGATTTATACTCTTGTACTCCGTGTAAAATCAATGATTTTCCAATAGTTACAAATGTTTCCAATTGAACCAGAGTTCATCAGGAAACCTCATGCACCTCAAGTACTGGAGCACTTGAATTAAATAACTGATTTGAGTTAGTGATGGAACACACTAGGTGTGGTCCCAGCAACAAGTCCTCCAATGTGTGTGGAGTCTTCCATGGTAATACAACGCACCATACATAGTGGGAAGGAGCTCTTACTGCACCACAGTAGAGATGGTCGAATTTTTTGACACGCTAACATTGTGAGCTGATTGCAAAGCCTCTGAACATCATATATCAAGCCTCTGTACCATCACCAAAATTGCTGGAGATGTAGAGAAGGGTTGGGGGGACATTTGAAAAAAAATACGTTTTGCTCTAGCACAAATAGTTTTTGCATAAATTAAGTTAAAAAAAACGATTTTCGAAATTTTGTCATGACTTTGAACTTCATTTGTGCAAAAACTACTTGTGTTAGAGGCAAACTTTTTTGTAGTATACCCCCAACCCTTCTCTACATCTCCAGCAAGTTTGGTGATGATATCATGCTCAGGTTCTTTGCAATAAACTTGAAATCGTTGAAATGGTCGAATTTTGAAAAACAAATTCGACCATCTCTACACCACAGTACCACAAGCTACAGCATTGTATTGGATAATGTATTGGAGTACTATTGTATAAAAGTTGAGAAGGTCGAATTTTTGACAATTTTGAGTTTACTGCAAAGCCCCTGAGCATGGTATCATCACCAAACTTGCTGAAAAGAAGGATTGGGGGTATACTACAAAAAAAAGTATGGCTCTAACACAAATAGTTTTTGCATAAATTAAGTTCAAAATCAAATCAAAATTTTAAAGTGGATACTTGGATTTAGACTTTGAACTTAATTTATGCAAAAACTACATGTGCTAGAGCAAAACTTTTCCCACAACCCATTTCTACATCTCCAGCAATTTTGGTGATGATACCAATTTAGAGGCTTTGCAATCAGCTCACAAAGTCAGCTAGTCGAAAAATTTGACCATCTCTATATAACAGTGCACCTTTTATTGAAATGTCACAACACATGGCATATCGCAGAGTAAGTGCAACGCATAACTGACAATATGATGTAAAGATTGTCAAACCCAAGAGCACCTTAGAGAGTAACAAGGCTTACAGCCATTTGTGAAGCTGATGTTTTATTTATTCCATGCTAAGTCTGTGAAACACATGAAAAACATTAATGCATACATGTAATAATATATATCTGAACACCTGTGAGATGTATGTTGTATAATCAATGTTCTATTGGTAGAATACTAATTTATGGTTTACTAACTCATGTTGATTGAATTATGAAAATGTTTGTATTGTACAATAAAATATCAAGCTTTTATTAAAATGTATTGATTTATTTCCGTGGCACCAGAAACCCTTGGAAAATCGATTAGACTTTCCTATCTTGTCATTGCGTCTAATTGGATCTATGTCACTGTATGTGTGTCTTTAAAGGTTCTCATTCAAGTGATTATGAAATTCTACACCCGCACCACTCATGGTTAACTACCATGAGTGCAGTCAGACGAAGATCAGAGCCCAGGCAGCACATGCTCACTGTTCTGTGCTGTCCCGGTTGCTCCGATCCTCTCT
>CM070036.1:22170971-22193098 GCA_036250615.1 Ptychadena robeensis | reverse complement strand
GCACAAACAGTGACCATGTCTGGAGGGTTCACATACTTTCAAGCAGCACTGTATATGATCCAGGGAAGACGTGAAAGGGTACAACCTCTGTCATGTTTTTATAGTTGAGCCATAGCAGGGGAGATTTCCCCTAATGTGCTAGCCAAGTCATACAGTAGAACATAATATCAAAGAAAAGTCAAAACAACTATTTCTCTCTCTCTCTTTCTCTCTCTCTCTCTCTCTTTATGTGGACCAAGATCAGATAACCTGTGACAGGGTTTGATTCCCCAGAGCAGTTACTACTGTTTTGGCCAGGAAAGTTGGGGAAATTTAGCAGGGAAAGGGTGTTAAGGCTGGAATATTTGAGCCGATATTTGAGCCAATAGACAGCTCTTGGCAGTAGCGTGATGACGTAATCACACGACTGCCTGGCTACCCTGATATTGGGAGCCAGCTATCAGCCCATCCTATACTATGAATGGGGAATAAGCTATCTAACAAGGTTTACCAACATGTTGGTAACCTGTTTGGCCGAGTGAGATCTATTGATCTCGCTCAGAAAACGGCATACACGGGTAGATTTTTTCCCAGATTTCTGCACAGCTCAGTGCCGCGAACATGCACGGTGCTCGGCTGTGCAGAAATCTGGGAAAAATCGACCCGTTCATTCCTACCTTAACTCTCTCTCCAAAAGCAGGGTTTGAGCCATCCGATGGTCTGATGCTGTCAGATATCGGTGGAGCTGGGGAGACAGGAGCTCATGTCCGATATGGCTGTTTTCGAGCGGGATTGATTGGTCCCGCTCAAAAACAGAGATGGCCGCATATGATATGGGCCAGATAGATGGCCATCAATCTGGCCCATATCTTCATGTCTGTACCCCACACACAAGCGGGGTGGGTGAGAGTAACACCTTCTTCTGCAAAATCAGTCGAGAAAGAAATCGGATACCGGAAGTAACGTCATATCTGGTCACATATGCTGTAAATGTAAAGCTTAGAGCTTACTTCTCAGCTAAAAGTGTCTATAATAGTTTGGTGATTGTCTCAAACAGACCATAGAGCAATGGAAAAGGTGGACTGGTCTTGTGAATAGAGATGGTCGAAACATTTTGAGGTGGAATTTTTTATCGACATTTCCATAGAGTGAAATTGCTGGATGATTTTGACTTTTTCCTCTAAAGTTGAAAGTCAACTACTTAAATATACAGCATGTTCGGGCCAAGTGTGCATGGCTGGACCATGCAGTATTTACCCTATAATCCTCCGCTTAAGTCAAAAAGCCAGCTTCACAGGTGGAAGGGCTTTGTTCTACTCCGTTCGGTAAAGTGAAAAAGGACCAGACAGGTTTTAGGGCAACTTAAACTTTAATGAAGTAGTGCAAATAACAAAGATAAAACATCTTTGTAGCAATGACAAGACAAAGCCAACTAGGAAGAGTGGCAAAAAATAGATTCCAGGTGTGCAAGTAGCTGTTCTGTGTTTTATCCTGTCACTGACCAGTGATGAGCGGCATAGACAATATTCAAATTAGCAATATATTACAAATAATTCTACTAATATTCAATTTGATATTTGCAAATATTCACAATTTGAGTATATGGCCATACATTGCGAAAATATAATTGCAATTTTAACTGCATTACTGCGATTACCTTTAAAATGAATGGTGACATGTGGTATTTATTTTCCCATTGCGAATATAAACTCGCAATGCATGGCCATAAGCTTCCCAAAGCATAATACCGCAAATATTTAAAAATGCAAATATCCACCGAACATATTTGCGAAATGACCGAATTTTCGAATAGCCGATATTCGTAGAATATATTCACAATCTGCAATCAGTGACTCTTTAAGGAAAACCTGAACTAGTTCTGACTACATTGCACTGGAACCGCAGTACATGAATACCAGTAAATGACTGGGTTTCCACAGTAGCTTCGGTCTTTGAGTACAGTCGCATGCTATTTGATTGTGCAGCTGCCCGCACAAAAGTTCAGACTCTTGCCCAGTTACCTCCACTTCATCAGCATTGAGCTGAAGCATCATGAAAGGAGGGGGTATTATATAGCTTGAGCTATTGTCGGAAAGATTCTCAAAGGATCTCAATAGAATAGAAACAGAGACAGAGATAGCATAACGATGCCAGTAGGTGTTCTGGCATTCAGGTAGGTTCCACTTCCCTTAAGATTGTTGCAACCCATTTAACCCATCATGGTATTTCTTGATACAAACAAACAAATGACATTTTCATATGGTTGACTCAACAAGGCAAAGGGTTTGAGATGTTGACTTGGTCTTTCATTTTTAAAATCCAATGGAGCATCCGTGTGATTTGCTAAAAAGGCAATAGTTCATTAAGCTGTAGTGACCAGAAAATGGCACTATTGTACATTTTATTGCACAACTGTAAATGCTTGCATTTTATATGTTCATGTCCCTTTAACTCTACATATTGCTGCTGCTTGGGAACCTTCCAGAAGGCAAGGCCAGTTTTTCCCTCCCCCTTATATACTTTGTAGCGGTCACTTTCTGCCTGCCTGCCCCTTTCCTAGATATTAACCCCCCCCCCTATCGCTTCTGACTGCTCCATCTTGTCTTGCACTTTCTTGTCATTATTGCAGTTGACGAGATGGAGCCGTCCAGCTAAGCTCAGATCCCCACAGTAGCACATTCTGTTCTGTGCTGTCCGGGGGATCTGATGCTCTAAGCTTGCTTCTTCACTGAAGCAAGCCGGTCGATGTCACCCCTCTCCCAGACCAATTTGCATATGAATGACTATCTTCAAAGAGCACATCTGGAAAATCACCCCAGTGTCATTTCAAGATGTGCTCTTTGAAGTTAACCCTTTCAGAGGGTCCCAAATAACAGTGTATTGGATACAGTGATAACTGTATCCAATACAATTCAAAGTAAAACAAAAACAAAACACATTTCCAATTGTAATAAAAATTTTATTATAAACAAACATAAATACTGTTTTGAAATCTTTCATACCAAATAAGTATTCAAGAGATTTTATCATTCAAATGATACATTTTATAATTTTTTAATGTACTTTTTGTATAATCATTGTGTGTTTCAAACATTATTATATTCAGGATGTCTATTAGACCCTTGTACTGCCATATTTATGGAAGTTACAGGCCTACAACACAATTTTTTTTTTACATTAGAGTCTATGGTGCGCTTTTGGTACAGAAATCTAGACCTTGCAAGAGTGTTAGGGGGTTAAATACTGGGTTTTTTGATCTTGGGTGCTTCCTGCGTTCTGGACACCTGCAGCCACTGGTAGAGGTCCCAGCGAGGAAAGTCCAGTAGGAGGAAACCGCAGCTTGCCTTTAAACTTCTCCAGGGATCTGGTTTGTCTGGCTTACCTAACTGCTAATACTCATGAGTCAGCCAGCAGCTGATAGGGACACTGTTTAAAACTATAGCTCCTAAGATATTATGATCCATTCCTACCATTCGTGTTGGTGTGAAGGTGTTTATTTTCCTGTAGTAAAAACTTGTAAATATCCCCATCTCAGCTGCCTGGACAATCTGTTTATTTTTGTGAAAGCCTGCAAGACAGTGAGGAACATAGGTATAACTGAAAAGGATCTGGTCGATTGGTACACTACGAATTCCATGTCCCTACAAGGCCTGGTTCACATCTATTTGTGCACATTGGGCAATGTATGCTCATTATATGTTATTAGTGTTAAGTACCTTAGTACACAAAGGACCTGCATGTGGTTTTATGTACCATTCACAGCTATTCATTTATCCTTGCATTGCCCAACCTATGTTCACATGGAGAATACATATTATATGCATTGGGCCAGTTCATGCATGTGCATTGCAATGCAGGGAGTTTTTATAAAAATGTTAATGCTTTTTTTATGTGTTACAGCCAATGTTCATGTATCCATGCATTGTAGTGCCACCCTTGTAGTATCACCACAGCAGGTAGGTGTGAAACAAGCCTCAATATTTTCATCTATATCATAGCTGAGCTAAGATATTATATTGTAAAGACAAAAATAGAAGTCTGTTATTGCGGTATTGATACAGCAGCCCACTAGACTTCAACAGTCTGCATAAACATGGAGCAGGTCATGCACTGTAGTGCTCCCTACAAGGCTTCCCTGAAGTCACATAGTCCAGCTGGTGGCCTATAACTAGATGCTGCTAGTAGATATGCTATTCCGCATTCCCTGAAAGTATGATGATTCCATTATATGACATATGATCTAGTGGTCCTGCCTCCAGCATCTCTTGAAATAGAAGCATACGGCATGGCCTTCCGTATTACAATACAGCACTGCCCTGCAGCAAGCAGTAATACTATATATTAATCTACAGTGTCTGACAGTATTCAAAACGAATGCCGATTCCTTGTGACATCATACATCATTGTACCTTGTTTTATAAAGGTACGAATAATTGTTGTTCGCTAACAAATAGATAAATGCATTTTTTTTAGCTTGAACTCCAAATTACCTAACTAAAATCTGTGATTTGTATAACCCATAAATAGTGATGCCAGGAACATCGGCCTGGTCTGTTTGCAAACTTTAAGAAAATTCAAATTCCCCCATTTGTGGAGAATTTAAAAAGGAGAAACCAGAAGTGACATCATTGACGTCACTTCCGGTATCTGGAATGCACAGTTCCTTATTCCAATTACTGGACAACTGACGTCACTGTTTTAAGATGATTTTTGTAAAGACTGGGTTCTCTACCCGGTCTTTAGTGAAAATATTCTTCCTCTGGACGGATCTTTCTCCTCCAGATCCGGCTGGCGGATGGATAATAATCTTCTTCCCGCTGGCGAACGTGGTGGTTAGAACACCCGTACTGTTTGCCAGTAGAAGAAAAGCGAAAAGCCCCTTGCAGACAGTTCGGCCATCACTATCCACAAATAATTATTAATTGGATTCAGTTGGTGTTCTGGTCCAAACATATTAGAACACAAATTACTGTCTGTGTCCTCACTGGAGACACTCACTAACCAATGACACTTCGAATAAAAGTAATTTTGTCACTGTTATTGTGAGTTTTGATTGCAGACAAACTAAGAAATATATGAAAAAAACGAATCTTCTACAATTTATGGAAATCAATCACTTTTGGTTAATGGAATTCAGAGTAGATTTTTGATTACTGGTGTGAGAGCAGAGAATATCTAGTAATTTTTTAGTTTATTGTGAATACCCCCCCCCCCCCCCCAAAAAAAAAAATTAAAATAAATTAAAGTAAACATACAGTCTGCTGACCTGTCTGAGATGTGTTTTTGTTACCCATAGACAATTTAGAATGCCATTTACTCCATAGTCTTCAGCGCCATCTTGCCATTTATTTCTCATACAACTCAATGTCCAGGTCTTGCATCACACAAATACCCGGATGCAGATTATGTAAAAGAATGACCAGCCAATCAGTAGAAAAATTCAAGAGGGAACAGAGAACGTTGTGGTGCTCGTTCTGAAGATTTCTTGGGGGCATGAGGATAGTTGAAAGTCTATTCTTTAAATTAACGGTGAATTATTTGGGTGGAGGGATATTTGCAAAGATCCAAAAAACAAACTGGAGGGCCTAAGGAAGTAAAATTAAATGGGATAGTACAGGGGATTAAATTTGACAGATGGGCCAGATAAAAGGCCTCTAAGGGCCACCCTGTCCCAAGTCCTCCCAGCCTTGGTGGTGAATTTAACAGACTACATTGAAAAATTGATAACCTTTCCTTACCATACATACATACCAAACATACATTAATAATTGCATAAAAAAGAGGCTTTGGATAGTAAGCTTAAACATTCTATTGTAGGTCTATGGCTTCTAAAAGGAGGCCATAACAAGGATCCTCTAGACATAATTGCTGGGAACGACCAGATGGTGGGGTGTCAGAGCGTCTTTACACCAAGGCGATAAAGGGCCAAATCAAAAGACTAAATGTGCCTGGTATGGGCCGTGGGCCGAAGTTTGCCAATGTTTGGGACAGATTAATAGATGTTAAGGCACATTGGGATTAAAGGCTAGCTCATCTGGTCAGATCTCACCTTACTAAGAGAATCAACATAATGCTGTCCATTACCTTTTCCATCCAGAAAATGAAATAAATGGACGTAAGCTAGCCATACAAGCACCGAGCGGCGGCCGATTTTGCCGCTGATCGATGGGCATGCACGCTTGCGGGGGTGCGCACATGGTCCGACAGATCCCTGTTGCCCCACAGCTCGGCCGACCAGAGAACAGACATGTCCGATATTCTCTGGCTGATGCCAGCCGATGCCGTTACCTTCAATGATCTTCATTGAAGCTAACGTCTGGCACACAAAGGGTGCCGGCCAATGCTGTCATCTCTGGAGAGCAGTGTGATGACGTCATCACGCTGCTTTACAGAGCTGATCTGACCTGCTCTGTCGGCCCGCAAATCGATACGTGTGTGGGGGCCTCTACACAAAATCCTGCATACCAGGTGGATAGATCTCTCTGGCACTACAACTGGTGAGGATATTGATCTGTTTACTGAGATGGAATGATGAAATGTAATGGTGATTATTATTATCATTAGCCAGACAATGCATTTTGAGGTTAAATCGTTAAAGACTATCACATACAGTTGCATGTATTTCTAGATAGGAAAAGAGACAGTTCTTTAATAAAGGTCAACCGGAGGTTAGGAGGACATGTTCATTCTTCTGCTGTATGGTAGGCACATGATTGGGTCAATGCAGCCTACAAAGATACCCTTAGCAAAATAAGTATAATTATTATATATAATATGTTTTGGTCCCTTGATGAAAACCCTTTATGGCTTCCATAGGAATTTAACAGTTTACACTTTTTGTGATATATTCCTGTTTTTATAGATTTTTAAGGAGTGCAACACAGACACCTGAAATAAAGATCAAGGTTTTCCCCTAGTAGCCAATGGAATTTCAATACATAGACCACATAAGTGGTTTGTCACAAATCTACATCAAACTACTACACACAAAAGACATTTATAGTATCAAAGAGCCTATACATGTGTCTTCTTCACAGTAATACATGTAGCTATACATAGCACCTACCATGAATATGATATACAGTAAGTAACACGTGAAGAAACAGTTTAACATTTCTTTCAGTGCCTTCTCATTCCCACAGGAAATAATCAAAAGTTATGAACGTTCTACAAGAAGAAGCTACAAATCCTCCATTTTATCAAGAATCTTCAGTTATTGTGAGCCGGAAGCGCATGCTTTGATACCATAACACTTATCATTTTGAAACAGCTTTTGATCATAAAATGGCCAAATATATGATGGCATCCAGCTGATAGTATAAACCATGAAAAGATCAAAACTGTCAGCGGTAGGTACTTTGATCTGATCAATCATTTCTATCATTTACAACCAGTTAAAGGTGGCGGAAATAGCTTGAACAAAATACCATGCTATATATATATACAGGGGTGCACATAACTTTTTAGTGAGCTCCTCAGATGAGTACCAGGAGATGGTGTTTGGTACTCACCCCATATGTAGCGTGGTTAAATTAAGCAGCGTTTTCCTCTCTGTCCTGTGCATCAGCATGCTGCAGATACCATTTCTGCATGGTAGATTCTGCTGCAGATGGACCTCCCTGTTCTTGATTGATCCTTCGATTAGCTGCCTCCATCCACAGGTCAACAGCTGGCTTTTGGTCAAATGTAACTATCACAGTACAACACAGTTTGAACCCCAAGATCTCATACCTCAGTAGTACAACCCTGAGATTATCTGGGTTAGCAACTAACCCCTGAGACTATCTGCAGTCCAAATGTCTTCATTATCCATTATCTTTCATAGTCATATTCCAACAGTCCTTTTTTCTAGTCAGATCTTACCCTTACATATGCTCTGACTTAACCCCCAGACTTCCAACACGCTTAGAACTCCAATCTTTTTTTAATTAGTAATTTACAAATAAGAAAACGTACTTTCCCGATTTGAATTTGAATGTTTCCTTTCAGTTATTTTATTGACATAAATTGTAAACATTTTACAATAAAAACTGACATAATTCTGGTAGTCTACAAAACTTAACTTTTACTGTAGTGTAAAAGTTTAGCATTCTCGCATTGCATTCTGGGGCCCCACAATCGGCCAGGCACCCTTTGTGTGCCGGCCATAAGCAGCGATGGAGACGCTCGTCTTCATTGCTGCTTATGGCAATCGGCTCCCATCGGCCAGAGATTTTCCAACATGTCGGATCTCTGGCCGGCCGAGAAGTGGGGCGACAGGGATCTGTCGCCCCATGTGGGGACATGCCGATAAACGGCCGGATTTTAACCTGACCGACGCCGAGAGCGCGCACGCCCGTCGGCCAGATTAAAATCCGGCCGTTTATCGGCATGTGTATGGCCGGCATTACTGTTATAAAATCTTTCATTTCCAGTGTCATGTTCCATGCTTACGCTATATCTACTAGGCCTTTACATCCATCCACATTTAAGTGTGTTTGGGCAATGCAGGTTTAGCATTTCCAAAATGTTCCCATTATATCCAATTGTTCTGTTAACAAAAGAACACATCAAGTGCATGTCAATGGACAGGTGTTAACCAGGACTTCAGGCACAATGTTGTTCTACTAGGATAGACATGTAAGGAACCCCCTTCCCATCTATATGAAAGGCCCCCTTTAAATCACATAAGCAAGCTCAGAAGGTTATAACAACAAAGGGAAAGTCCAATCAAGGAGAAAGTCCATTTTTCAAATCACTGTATTAACACCAGACTTCTCCAAGGTCTATTGGTCCTTCCTCTGATGTGTTTTACTCGATTTGCTTAAGCCCCCCCATACACCTTTAGATCACTCCATACAATTTCCTTTAGATCTACCAACAGCTATTTAGTATAATGGCCTCCCTGATAGAACACATAGTGATTGTAAGGATTAGAAAGGTCCTCATATTACAGTAGTAGTAGAAGAAAAGTTGATTGTACAGAAATTGTATGAAAAGATTGTAAGGTGTATGGGGGGGCTTTAATCATAGAGAAAGGTAGAAACATTGTTTAGTCCACAAATAAGTTATAAAGATGCCAGAATATTTAACATTTAGATATTTTTCTATTTATAAACTACAATAAATGTAAAGAACTAACAAGCCAAAATATATAATATTTCTGGTTTTGGAGTTAGGTAGGCTTAGGTAGTGCAAGCAGAGTGTAACTCCTTACTTGGCAAGTATCTAGTATGAAGGGTTCCAATAGCCTACGTAAGCTCTACTTAAGGCCCGGTTCATGTCTATCTGTTTTTACGCATGTTGGGAAACACATGTTAAAGATGTGTAGTGTCGTGGGGTGCCATGTAGTGCAACTACTCACATGACCAGATTCTTTAGAAGAATGTCTTCTGCTCAGCACACTGCCACACAACTCACACACCAACAACAGAAGGCAACGAAGTAGGGGATATTCACAAGTTTATTAGCAGGAACGATATTTACAGGCACCATCACCCAATTGACAGGGATGGGGCATCAATGTTAGGAGCTACAGTTCCAAACACTTGCGCCTACTTGTTGCTGGGTACCTTGAAGGGGCTAAAGACTCTCTCACCAGAAAGAAGCTTTAGCAGCTCTTAACAGGAAGTCACGCAAAATCAGTGGAGAATCTCACCCAGGAATCCTGCGCCTGGGGACACGTCTGTGGAGTCTGCAGTGTATCAGGAGAACATCACAAAAGCCCAGGACACTCTGAGGAGCAGGTATTTATGTGCTCTCAGAGGGGGTTCAATTGGGCAGAATTGATACACTTAGGAGAGGAGTGGAGAGCGGGAAAATTGCAGACAGTCTGGACACGTACCCAACCTTGTGTAGATGGCAGGTGCAAAACCCTTAAAGGAGCAAGCACCAAACAAACATATATACAGCAATGCATAGGCACAGTATACAGGCAGGGTATATCTACAGTAAAAACATGTACGGAATTAGTGAATAGGTCCTGTCACTACCCTAGGCTAGGGAAAACCCAAGAATAAACACACATTTATATTAATGCATTTAAATGTACAAATAGTGCAATTTACTGGTCACTATAGATGCCCATAAAGTTTACATAAAACACATTAAAATACATATCAATGCATTAACCTTCTGAGCGTTCTCCCCGAATTAACTCGGGCTGAGTTTCATGCATCATCAATCAACTCATGCATCATCAATCAACTCACAAAGTCAGCTAGTCGAAAAAATTTGACCGTCTCTAGTGGACGGCTGCAGTCTACCTAAACTTCTTGATCATAGCATTGAAGAGCTTTATGATGTGGCAAACATATTTAAATATATTTTTTAATATGAGAATATATACTGTATTTTTTGGACTTTAAGACGCATTTTTTCCCCTCAGAAATCAGGGGGAGAAAAATGCCTGCATTTTATGGTGCGAATGTGAGACCCCATGGTATTGCATTGATTTGAATCACAGCATTGATCTAATTCACTACTTAAAAAAAAACTGGTTCTGGTTTTCCTGCTCTAAAAACTGGGTGCGTCTTATGGTCCGGTGCATGTTATAGTCCAAAAAATGCGGTATATATATTATTTCTAGTCTCTTCAGGCATCTCCTGAAGAAGCAGAAACATGTGAAACACATTGAGAGATAGTGAATACGAAAAGATCTTTGAAGGCTCATCTTGAGCCATTGGAATGAACATGTAACCTGATATTGTAGTAATGCTGTTTTGTATTCGAAACTTATAAAACATTAAATGTCTGTACATTAATATAGGAATGTTTGTATATTTATTTTAAGGAGTTTGAAAAAATTTAAAAAGGTTTTTTTTTTACAATTATTGAAGTAAATAACGTAAAGGTCCCATTTTCTGTAGACCTATGTCAGCAGCTCCTAGCTGTTGTTACCAGTTTGGAATAGCTGCTTACTTCCATAATGTCTCTAGGACAGACTGAAATATAAAGTTTCTGCCAAACATTCCAGCATCGAAGTGCAAAATACAGCCACGGGGTTTGCAGCTATACTTCTGGCTTATTTAGGAGAAATCTTCACGGTCTGCTTATACTTCTCCTTTATTCTGATTCTGGAACCACCATTTGCTAAAGCCATCCGAAATCCTGGATATGCCTAACTAATTCCACATTGACAGTGCTGGAAAGCTATAAATTGGGTAGAACCCGGGCAGATCCACAAGATGTCAGTGTTTGCTTGTTGGAGAACATCTGAACAATGGCTTATCAGCAATGTAATGTGAACTTAAACACTTCCCTCTTAAGTGGCAATTAGTGTGCACATTGTGTTGCCTCCTTCACTGTGAAGGTAAGAGCATTATCCTCTCACATGCCAGTTGTCACTGGGAGCTAAGTGTTTTGTTGTTTTTTTAGGAGAAAAAAATATAATTTTATAAATTTTATCAAATTAAACTTTTCCACTTTTTAGTTTACACTGGAATCTGATTTAAAGACTTTTGTCATTGAGTTGTTTGTGCATTAAAGATAAATACAATCAATAGGAAAAATATTGTATGTACTAAGGATGTAGATCCAACATAAGTCTGTGACCCGGCCATTGCTGTAATGTATCTGTGCACCTGACTTGCTTTATTTAGAAATTTGGTGATCATGGAAAAAACATAAATAAAATCCAGAAAACCTCCATTGATGACTTTCTGCCTCTAAAGCTAGCCATACACGTGTCGGATTCCATGTCCAATCGATTCATCATCCGATCGATTCCGGCGATTCTGCCGGGAATCGCAGGTGTGATCAATCGGCCAATTAAGAGTATCCATCGCTGCATACCACCTTGTCCAACGGATTCCGGGACGATTCCGGGACGATTCCGTGTCCGATTCCACCTCACAAATGGCAACTCCCCCTGATCTGTGCAGAATCGGATCAAAAAGACCAACATGTTGGTTCTCTGACGGAATCCGATTCTGGGCCCCCGAACGATCGGACGTGATCGGACGGACAAGGTGGGCTTCACACGATTCCGGCACGATCGATTCACGTGCACGCGCCCGGAATCGATCGGCCCGGAATCCGGCCGGAATCCGACCCGTGTATGGGGGCCTTAAGAGGGTAAAATTCACAACACACATCTCACCTCATCTCAACTCACATATACACCACACCCAATCATTGAAGGCCTGAATCTAAATCCAAGAGCAAAAATATGTACAGCCCTTGGGGCTAGTTCCCACTAGCGTGATTTGTCGTGGCGTGACACAATTTCAAATCGCACGTGACAATCGGGTGGTCGAGTCCATTCATTTGCATACATAGGAAAACGACCGCGGCCACCCATGACCTGTGATTTGGATCGCATGGACACATGAATGGACACAATAAAAATGGCCTGTGACCGCAATTTTGTAATAGAGAATGAATGGGCGTAATCAGGGGCGATCTTGCACTTTTTTTTTATCGTGTTGCCTTCTCAATCACACCCAATCGTGGCTCACTCTAGTGGGAACAAGCCATTAGATGCTGGTGTCTGCATTAGTTTTGTTTTTAGGCTTCTTCATTTACTTTGATATTAGTGGACCATCCTGTATTATTATTATTAACTTTTCTTTATAAAGTGCCAACATATTGCGCAACGCTTTACATTAAATAATATGCAACACAAGCTGACAGATACAAACTATGATACAGACAAGAGTGCGCTGCCCCATAGAGCTTACATCGAGGTTGGGAAACAATGTATACAAGAGGAAGGGTAGCTGGCAGGGTAATGAATTTAGGAATATCTAATGCTGTCATCCCTGTTGTAAAACCGGGGCTAATCAATTTCGCAAGAAAACACAGCTCCTCCACTATCTGGCAGCAGTGTGATGACGTCATCGCACTGCTGCAGGAAACCTTGAACGGCTCCTATATCGAGTGTTCTCCGCTTTAGTACACCAGATGATTACTATGGGAAAGGAAGGAGCCTAGATCGGATGTGTTTGGTAAAAGGAATTTTCTCAGATCACCAGATTATTTACAAACATCAGCGGAGTCATCCTCTACAGCGTTGCCTGAATGAACAATGCAAAATCTGACGCTGTTCTCCCTCTTGTCAGAACAATTTTTCCAAATAATATGTCTCTGCTAGAATGAAAAAACATGATGTATACACTAACATATCTATTTTCATTAGACATACAGCACAATGCAATATTCTGTTGTGCTGACTCTGCAGCCTTCTTATTGATCGCTATAGAGTGCTGATCTTGACATAAGATTTGTGACATGAAGTATGCTTATAAGTGACTGAAATCCATAAACTGACCATAGAAAGCATGTTATGTCTATATTTATCAGTGTTAAGGGATCCACTGTTTTGCTTATTTCTCCATCTTGGTATGATATATTATATATAAGAGGCATCCATGAAATGCAGACTACAGATTCTTATACAGTGTCGTTGTTTGATTTTCTCTCAATTATCATAATATAGATATATTACATCTATGCCAGTACAGTATAGCACAGAGCATGCCCCAGACACAGCAAAGTCTCTCAAACACTAGGACAGGCAATTTTCACTCTAAGCTAACACCATGTATGAAAAAAAAAAGTTTTTATAAAAAAATTTAAGAATTGTTCCCACGTAATATTTAGACTCATATATTGATGGTTGGAGCAAGTCAGATGTTGTTGAGAAAGTCCCTTTTATTTCTGATAAGGTTAACATTTTGATGGTGCTTTAATTTGGGATGATGATGATCTCTATACTCAATTGTTCCATTGGAAATCTCCTTTCAATCACTCCTTAAAATTTCCTTTAGATCTACCAACAACTATGTAGTGCTGGGTCCTCCCTGATAGAATACATAGTGATTGGAAGATATATATCACTGCTATGTAGTGCCCGGTCCTCCCTGATAGAATACATAGTGATTGGAAGGTTTAAAAGTTTTAGAAAGGTCCTAATATTACATGGTTTTGGTAGAAGAAAAGTTGATTGTACAGAAATTGTATGGTAAGATTGTAAAGCTGGGCATACAGGGGTAGATTCCTGTGCATTCCTGTGCATTGACCGGCGATCAGTCACAGGAATGTAACTTTGTCGGGCTGTGATTGATCGCGGGTCAATCAAACGGTAATCAATGTACACAACATGGGCACATCAATTCCTGGTCAATGGGGACCCGGTTTCCCTGTGGTCCCCTGGGTCTCTGCTTCTCCCCAGTTAAAGAGAGAGAGTCAGCCAGCCTGCGCCCCCCTCCCCTCACACAGAGACGTGCTGGCCTCGCCCCCTTCACACTCCCGGAACTGCAGCTAGCTAATCACAGCTTGTGTGCCCTTCAGCTGCAGCCCGGTGATTACTTTGAATGGAGACCCGCAGTCCCCATTCAAAGTAAAGGATTTCGACCAAGGTTTTCCAACATATTGGAAACCCGTTAGGTCGAGTTCCTTCAAGCAGGATCCATTGATCCTGCATACAGGAACCGTGGCTGGCTCAACTCTAGTAACAGATTAGCTGGCACGATCGATTCCGGGCGCGTGCACGCGAATCGATCGTGCCGGAATCGTGTGCAGCCCACCTTGTCCGATCGATCGCATCCGATTGATCAGGGGCTCAGAATTGGATCCGACGGAGAACCAACATGTTGGTCTTTTTGATCCGATTCTGCACAGATCAGGGGGAGTTGCCATTTGTGAGGTGGAGTCGGAGATGGAATCGGACACGGAATCGTCCCGGAATCCGTTGGACAAGGTGGTATGCTGCGATCGGATTCTCTTAATTGGCCGATCAATCACACCTCCGATTCCCGGCGGAATCGATCGAATGGGTGATCGAGCGGCCATGGAATCCGACTGTGTATGGCTGGCTTAAGAGCATTTTGAGAATCCCTGGACTGTCTTATGGACAGAATAGATCTGCTGATTCATGCCACATTCTGATCTTGCCATTTCAGTGATGCAGAAGAAGTTTGTATTTACCACCCATCCTGTTTTTAATAACATAGGGAACGGTTAAATCATATATTATTGTTATTTTTTTGTCCTGTCTCAAAGACACAAGAAACCAGAAGAAAGTGAGTAAAAATACCAAACAGTAAAAAGAATGGGAACAGTTGTCACCCCGACAAGTGTTTCCATTTTCACATTTCTCCTGAACTACTGCTCCAATGACATTTGTAGATTTTAAATTTACCATCATTATAAAACATGGGCTATTTCCCCATTTCTGGATTATTTCCCATTTCCCCATTCAGATACATCCCCATTCTATCTAACATTTCCTCGTTCCATGCAATATTTCTAAAACAAATGTATTATTATTGACTATTAAAATTGTGGGAAAGGGCATGTCAGGATCAGGGGTGTATAAGGACAGCAAGGAAGAGGTGCCATCTGGGACTTTGTATGAACAGACCTCATGCATAAAACTATTTTGTCTGTTCATCTGTTTTTTCACATGTTGGGCAATTGTTAAGAAAATAATTTGTGTTTTACAATAATGTCTAATCAATATCAGTAATATATATACATATATATATACTGTATATTCTGTCTACACAACTACATATAGTCTTCATGATGTCATGAAGAAGGAATGAAGTTTATCCTTAGACTGATCAGTAACTACCAGTCTTTACCAGTTGAATTTACCATTGTTCTCAACTGGTATTTAAAGTGACCATTAATCCTTACAATTTAGTCTCAACCAGAACTTGCTATCCTGCATGTGTGTCTGTAACCATTTACCAAGCCATTGGAAATGGGCGGTACTCCTTGGATCTAACCATAGCCAAAGCTATTCCACAGCTATATTTACCCTCAAGTATAGTGTACTCTCACTTTGCATATTTGTAACCAAACCCAAACCCAGGACGGCATCTTAATGGGGGGTGGCATCTTGCTATTGGAAATTTTCAGATGCCTCCCCCTGGCGAAGCATGTCTCTCTCCCTGTGCACTCTTGCAATCTTCTCTGAAGGAGTGCTGGTCAACCTCCTACCGGTATATATATGAGTGCAAATAGATGGATGTGAACCAGGTGTAAACCAATCCAAATTAATATTTAAAAGAAACACTGATTTCAATAGGGTCAGCCAAAAGGCTTCACTAAACACAACTATTGTACAGTGACTCTCGTCACCAGCCACACCCCAACTGGATCAAGGACAACACAGAAATGACCCATTCCTGTGTCCAATGGGACCAATGCCATATTATAACACCACAGTGGAAGAGCACCATATCACCAGATGGGCCCCCCACCTTGTAACCATAAATGTGCTCCAAAGACCCTTTTCTTGCCATGGCTGCTATGACAAAATATATACAACAGTAAAGAAAATAAAAACAAAATGGGAAAATTAAAGAGAAACAGGGTGGGGAGACACCACCCTTCTGTAAAGACTTTCCTGAAAGCCACCAGTAAGAATTTCCTCTGCAGCTCCTCCCATCACGTGACATTCAATCCTGTAAGCCTACATATTTCTCTTCTCCTCCCTGCAATCTTTAACCCCTTCAGTGCTTTTCCTCATATAGTTATGTAGACTTTACGCCCATCCTGTCCTGTAGGTCAATCTGTTGATTTAAAGTGTACAGTGTAAACCACAATACTGGGTGGCGATAGGAGGCCAACAAATTATCATTGATTCCCTGTATTCTCTTATGTGCACTCCAATGAATGCTACAAACTCCTCCAGCTCCCCAGCTAATCTCCGTGCTGGGAGAGCTGGCGGGAAGCCAAGACGCGACCACCCACGGCCGAATGGCCGCGGAGGTCGCGCATTCGGACCATAAGACACAGGCACTTTTTCCCCCAATTATGGGGGTTAAAAATGTGTCTTATGGTCCAAAAAATATGGTATATATATGGGTGCTAATGGATTGATGTGAACCAGGTGTAAACCAATCCAAATCAATATTAAAAAGAATCACTGGTTTCAATAGGGTCTTGACAGTACTTACCAAATTAAAAATACTTGAGGAATATTAGAAATAATGTGATCTTGGAAATCTTCCATGTGAGAAATCCTGGGCTCAGTGGACTGGATTAAAGAAACGTAGGGTTGCTTTTAAATAAATATGAGGGGACTTTTGAAATACATACATTGCCATCCTAAGCACACATAGACATGAGTTTGCATAAACCACAATTTTAAGACATGGAAGAAATGTTCATTAATGATTCACAATGCCTGTAAGGTTTAAGAAGTCAGAACATTTTTGCAGCTTTTTTAATGTTTGATAAATAGTAAGGCAGACGGGATTTAGCAGCACACATTATTAATTAGAAATTACATTTCCATTATAAGCCTTTTTCAGTTGCAGTTTGCATTCAGTAGGAACATAGACTTTAATTGCCAATTTGTATTGGTCTGTATCTACGTTATTTCCAGGACAGAATTAAGGGATAAGTGCACTTTCACATTAAAGTACAGTCATCCTTTACCACCACCCCCCCCCCATATGTACATAAGAAATGTACATGGCACTAACTCTTTGAGATGTGCCATTAGGTAGATAAAAAGATTGCTGCCAGATGCGGCCCTGGTTCCTATCCTCCTACGTTAATACTTGTGTGGTGTGCTGCCCCAGGTCTTGGACAATAATATGCATAAGCAGACAGGAGCCAGAAATACAGAGGGCCATGATACCTATATATAACTGTAGAAAGAGCCATTTTGTGTGTAAGCGTGATATCACCTATATGTCTCTGAGGTTGGGGCCTTTTGGGGGATGCTGCAGAGCTTATCTCTATGCCCAGCCACCCTGAACACTTCACCACCACCTTTCATCCACTGGCAGGGCTTGATGGGACCTTCAGTTCCTCTGTGCACTGGGGCTTTAAATAATCTGGCCAGGGAAAGGCCTTGGACATTAGGTCACCACTTCTGTGCTTTTCATTGTGAGACTGGCTAGGAAGGTGCCTAAGGCTGCACCACTTGCAGACTCTTGACAGTTTACCAGTGGATCATTTGTTACTAGGCTCTAAATTACAGCCCATTCCTCCTGCATTGGGCCTCCTCACTTCATACATCTCTTTTCAACGCCAAGATCTTTTTAGCTGTAAAGGCCCCCACACACATAGCGAGTGGGGGCCAACAGACAACAAGAGACGGAGTGCAGTGTGATCACGCTGCACCCCGCCGCTCAGAGTATCGTGGGCACCCTTTGTGTGCTGGCCATTAGTTTGAACAGGGACTGTTTACGGCATGTCCTTTCTCTTGTCGACCAAACTTTGTGTGGGTAGCTGCGATCGGCAGCTGATTTTGATGCTGGCCAACGGCTGCAATCGCACATGCACATGGGTCGTCCGACAAATCGGCCACGGCTCGCTATGTGTATGGGGGCTTAAGCTGAGCCCAGAGACAGGGTACAGTTCTTAGGACAGTTGCAATTGGGCAGGGATAACTCCAGAGTGAGCTGTGCTGTAATCCAGGAGGTTACTCTCCTAGGTGCTTCTGTCTGGGAGACCCTTTCCTCAAACCCTAGCCCAAGTGGGAGAAGCTTTGTCACTAATTTGGTGATGACTCTTTATAGATGTCTCCCACAGGGACTCCTCAGCTCTCTAACAAGCTGCAGCTGGAACAGAAAGCAAAGGAGACCTGGCCCCTTCTATCCCTTACTCTAGATTTGTCAATTTTGTTCCTCCTGTATTAGATCCCCATAAAACACACTGACTCTGTGACATGGATTTTCATGGCAGCCCTTTTATTAACAACCTATAAACATATAAAAGTAATTAACATTTATTTAACACGAAGAAGAGGAGTCACCAGCCACACCCTAACTGGATCAAGGATAACACAGACATGAACCATTCCTGTGTCCAACGGTACCAATCCCATATTTTACCACTACAGTGGGGGAGCACCGTACAACCAGATGGGCCCCTAACCTTGTAACCATAAATGTGCCTTTAAAGCGACCTCCAAAGACCTTTTTTTGCCATGGCTGCTATGACAAAATATATACAGCAGCAACGAAAAGAAAAACAAATTGTGAAAATGAAAGAGAAATAGGGTGGGCGGGTGAGACAATCTTTTTCACAGCCCTTCTGGAAAGAACTCCTGGAAGCCCCCAGCAAGAATTTCCCCTGCAACTCCCTCCCATCATGTGACCTTGACCTCCAATCCTGTAAGCCTATATAATTCTCTCCTCCTCCCTGCAATCTTTAACCCCTTCAATGCTTGGATGACTTTGCCTCATATAGTCATGTACACCCATCCTATCCTGTAGGTCAGCAAATTGATCATTGATCTCCTGTATCCTCTTATGTGCACTCCAATAAATGCTACAAGGTATTTCTCAGGCAGACAACCCTCTAAATTCCTTTATGGCCATCAAAATGATATTTTCTTAGGAATTCCTCAATTCATTTGATGATAGAAGAGGTGGCTTTCTACATATTCACTGGAATATTTGCACATATGTTTAGAATTTCCGTGAATGTCAAAATCACAAAGCAAGCTCTTTAAAGTGCTGCGAAAAAGGAATAATGCAGAAGATCACTCCACTGATGAAAGCCATTATGGTAAGCATGTGAACACAATGGCCTTCTAAGACATCATAGGTGCATTGTGACCACACGGAGTCAGATGTCACGGACACGGTAAGCTATACAATAGAAATGAAACAGAATATGTGTGCTTGATAAACTGTCCATTTTTCACTGACACATCTTACAGATCTCAGTCCATGTGCATTGCATTGGTAATGAGTCTCCATTGTCAATAGTCACTCAAAGGCCAAGTATTATCTTATTAAATTTTTATAAATGAAGCAACTCTCAGTGTGACTGTACTGGAGCTTGCTGCTTATTTATTTATTTTTTTTGATGGTTTTCTGTAAATGGGCAAGAGAAGAAGGAGCTCAAAAGACAATGGCGCTACAGTCTAGGACAGGTTAATTAATAAACTTAACATAACAGTGGAGTACATATGTTGTTTGAGATTGTATATGACTTGTTGAAATGATTGTGAAATTTTAGATTTAACAATCCAAGGAGCTTAAGAAATGCACTGCATCAACGCATCCATTATAACGGGGTGGGGATCACATTTGGACATGTAAGGGATGCATTTTTCCCTGTTTGAATGCAGGAAGAGTGCATCAAAAAATATTTCCTATGGATGGACGAACACCTATACTTGCATTGCTTTGACAATAATGCAACACAACCAAATGCATGCCTACTAGAGATTCTTTTTTTTTTTTAAATCGACCATTTCGATGATTTTGAAGTTAGTTGCAAAGCCCCTGAACATGGTATCATCACCAAACTTGCTGGAAATGTAGAAAAGGGTTGGGGGTAAAAAAAAACCACAAAGAGTGTTTGCATACATGAAGTTCAAAGTCAAGTTCAAATTTCGAAATTGTAGACTTTATTAATTTATGTAAAACATGTGCTAGAGCAAAACGTTTTTTCCCCCAATGTTCTCACAACCCTTCTCTACATCTCCAGCTATTTTGGTGATGATTTGGTGACCATTTTCAGAGGCTTTACAATCAGCTCACAAATTCATCTAGTCGAAAAATTCGACCATCTCTACGTGGAAACACATCCAATGAATTTCAATGGATGCGGCAAAACGCAAGGATATTCATATTTTGTTCCCCGACCCTTTTAGCAATTTTTTTTGGCCTTTTGGCACGGTGTGCCATCATTGTGCATTGTTCTTCACCAAACTGTTTTTGGATGGAGTTTGAGGATGTTTTGATACCATTCTTAGGCTGTGTTTTTTAGGAACACTGTGAGAGAGCCCCTCCCTTGGATAAGAAGGACTGATGGTACCTCTCATCTTTTCAGCTCCTAATATTGGGCTTATCAAAGAAAAGAAATGGGATTCATCAAAGAAAATAACGTTACCCCAGTCCAATGCCTGTATTTTATAATACCGCCATCCCTGATGTTTTCTCTTGGAGAGAAGTGTCTTCTCTTCTGGACACCCAGCCATCCTTCAAAGGTCTTCACTTCACAGTGTGTGCAGATGTACTCACACCTGCCTACTGCCACTCTTCTCCACACTGTTGGCACCTGGATCCCGCAGCTGAATCATAGGAGACATCTCTGGTGCATCTCTGGTGTTTGCTGAACTGGCTTCTCTCTTCATAACGTTCTAAAGTATATGCAAATTGGCATAAAAAATATTGTTGATCTTGAATATTCAAATCGCAAATTATTATTGCGAATTATTCGCAAAACTCTAGAATATAGTGCTATATATGTGTAATCTTGAATATTCGAGATTCTTGGGAAGGTACGATGCATTGTGTTCTGTGGGAGCCACCATTTTAGATTCAGTGTTAGCTTCCAGACTTGAATGGGTTAAGGTTGCAAAAATGCAGTTAGACACAAAGTGAAAACAGGAAAAAAAAACAACGTGAACAGCTCAAGAAGGAATATCCATGTGAGACACTGTCATCTCTGTCTGTCATTGTGGCCCTAGTTAGATCGATCCACAGCTAGGGGAAAAAGTTTGTCTGGTGGGTTTAGATGCGCTTTAAACTGCAACTGCTATTTCACATTCTGCCACTAGATGTCGCCGTGACAACAAGCATTGCATTCTCAATATGCACATTACATTGTGCAAGTGACGATTTTCACAATCAAGGTAATAATGAGATCACGAATTGTTGAATTTACTGAGAATATTAGGCGGAAAATTCATTCTTCATATTTAGCAAATATGAATATTGCCTATGGTGCTCATTACTAATCATAAAAACTAAATGAGGAAACTTTATGAAAATAAATATTTGTGGATTTCTTAAAAAATTTCACCACAACTGTAAGTTGACACAGTCATTGGAAATGTTGGTGCCTGTGTGGTTGGACTTCTTATCTCATCTTGAGTTCTTGACTATTCTCAAAAGTTGCTACAAAATTACAATGAGGGAGAACTGATAAATTACTTCATTCTGGATCATTTCAGCATAAAAAATATACCGTATATTCCGGCGTATAAGACGACTTTTGAACACAGGAACATGTGTGCAAAAGTCGGGGGTCGTGTTATACGCCGGGTGTGGCTGGCAGGGGGGTGCAGGGGACCATCTAGGGGAGCCGGTAGAGCTCTATGTTCCACGGGCTGCGTGCTGGCTGGCCGACAAAAGCAGAAGGAGAATGAGATCGGGAAGAAAGAGAATTCTCCCACCCACAGAAGTGTTACCATGGCTACAGGATGCTTCTCCATCATCCCAGCCAATAAAAAACGCAGGAGG
>CM070036.1:22150623-22170871 GCA_036250615.1 Ptychadena robeensis | reverse complement strand
TGCATACATGCTTTCACTTATCCTATCCTTACTAATACAAAAAAAGATTGGACTTCTAAGAGTGTTGGAGATCTGTGCGTTGAAAGTCAGAGTAGACATACATTTTTTTATTTGGCGTGCGTTGGAAGAGAGGTAGTCTTATACGGCGAGAATATACCAAACTCTATATTTTAACCGAAAAATACGGTACTTTTCCAAAAAAAGTATTATCTTACATTTAATGATAAAAGGATTAAGTATGATCAAAATGTTATTTTTGCTGTTTTTTGTTACCGGCCAGCAAATTTATTCATGCAACCTTTTAAAGTGTACCTGAGCTATGGAATTATATAAATAAAACCTTTAGCTGCGCTCCCCTCCCCTGAAGAAGCCGCTAATAGGCGAAACATGTAGCCGCATGCACCTAACTCTGTTGTTTCATCACTAGAGTTCCACTATACATATGTATTGCCACCACACTCTGTGTGTGTTGCAGTGTGGTCGGCACCTTGACGTTAATTTTTAAGTGTACAAAGTCTACATGTTGTGACTGGATCTCAGTAACTAATAAAACTTTATGTGTCAAAATTACCGGATTGTATCCTATTACATACATGTACGATACTGTTCCAATTAAAGTCCCAAGAGGGAACCCTATCCTTTGCTCTTGTTATACAATCTAAGGGATGGGAACAGTATCTAAATCTATCCTCCAATCTATTCATTACTTTGTTTATTTAGGAATATTATTAAGCCCCCCCCCCTCCCCATTCAAACACAGGTTAAGAATGAGGGCATGCACGCCCCTGGAATACCATTGCGCCCCCCAGTTTGGGAACCACTGCCGTATAGAAACATGTTCAAATCCTTTATGGTTACTAGGTGCAGCATTCTCACCCCTTCCAAAAATGGTGTAAAGAAAGAATAGCTTGGATTTAATATTAATTAAACATGTTTTCCATTGTGGAATCCTTGTACGTGTTTGAAAGTAATAAAAAAACAAGTCATGTAAACAGATTAAGCTCCCGAGTCCATGAAAGATAAGAGGAATTAGCAGCATTACAGCAATACATTAGCAGTGATACATATCACCCCCTGTTTTCTGGCACATATAGAAATAACGGACCCCTGGATAGTATTATTCAGACTCTCTGTGGAGCACAATTATTCTGAGTGATGAACTCATCTTTTATCTGCTGCCAGTTGGACAACTGCCATTTCTTGTAAGGGAATTTCTGATCCACCCATTTGGATGAACAAGGTGCAGTGTTACACAGGGTAATGGCTACAAATTGCAATGGTCTTGCTTAGTTAAATATAAATTACTGCATAGCTGGCGGACGGTGGATAGAAAACAAATCCAAAACTGTCCGGTCTTTTGGTGATTTTATTACTTCAGTTTCCAATCTACAAAAGGGATTTACTTATTAATACTTCTCTACAAATTCCACAGAAGAGGGAAACACCCTGTAACAGATTGCAGTCATAGAGTAGTCAGAGGTAGACCCCTCTACCCCTAGCATAGTAATAGACAGTTTAAAGCTGGGCATAGACTTCTCGATTTTCCGTACGATTTCTGTGAGATCGATCACCGGAATTGATCGCCCAATCGAACACAAATCGATGCATGCACAAAGTGATCGTTTTGACCCTAAATCGCAAGTAAAAACGATCGAGCAAGTATTGGACCTGTCTGTAAAATTGAGTAGATCGCTCCGCAATCGTGGAAAGGTTAATGGAGAAATGCGATCGCTCCTATCAATCGACCTATTGGCGTCCAGCCCACATTACATAATTTCCGATTAGAACAGCTGCGAGCTAGGGATCGCATCTGTGATTGCGGGAAGCAATCGACCAGGAATCGAAGACGTCATATGGTGCAGTGTGTGATCGATTCTGTAAATGGAATCGGTTTCGGAATCACATGCATGATAGTGTTGAAATCGAATTGCGAATATATTCGGCGAATATCAGCTACTCGAGAATTTGCAAATTTCGTGAATATGACGGTTGCAATCGCGAATATTTGCGATATTCTGCCCTGGGATGCTTATGGTCGTGGATTGCAAATATATATTCGCAATGCAAAAATAAATGTGACCATTCATTTTGAAGGTAATTGCGAGGCGATTTTAATTTCGATTGTGAATATGCGCAAATATAGAATCGAATATTAGTAAAATTATTCGCGAAATATCGAAAAATTTGAATATTGCCTATGCCGCTCATCACTAATGCACGATCGTTTAAAAGATTGATCACTGGGAAACCTAAACATCTAGGCCTAGCTTAATAGATTTAGATGAACTTTACAGAAGTGATTCAGCTAGTCATACACACATCAGCTTTTGACATGTGCAATTTCCATAACTGTCGGTCTAAAGCTAGCCATACATGTGTCGACTCCTGAGGGATCGCCCATCCGATCGATTCCGGTGAAGTCACAGGCGTCGATCGATCGCCCAATCAAGTCTGTGCCTACCACCTTAGGCCACCGATTCCTGGACGATTCTGTTCCCGATCGTTCGCTTCACAAATGTCAACTCCCCTTGATGTGTGCTCAATCGATCAGAAAAGACCAACAGGTTGGTTCTCTGGCCGATCTGATTTGGGGGCCATGTCGATCGGGCGGGGTCGATCGGTCAAGGTGGGCTGCACTCGATTCCTCGTCGATCGATCGGTGTGCACGCGCCCGGTGATCGATCGGCCAGGAATCGTGTGGGAAATCGACCCGTGTATGGCCACCTTAATACTGATCATACTACCACAGTGTAATAGATGCAAAACCCATTCCTTAATTTTTATTCAAGTGAGTTGGCAATGTGGCCATTTTCCTCCCTAGCTTTCACTCATTGATGTTTTTTGTTTAAGAAGCAGTACGGGAAATATAAACAGAATACAATATAATCTTTTTGTATGTCCTGCTTGCTCTCCCTTCACCCCTAGGACACTTATGCCTGTACCTCCATACTTCCCTCTCATCATCACTGACCATGAAGAAGAGCCAAGGACACCGACATGGTGAAGGCATGGGCCTGCCTGGAACAGGTGTGCCACCCTGAGAGTAGCTTGGGGTTATCAATATTGGTAAACAGATCTATCCTAAGCTACACTTGCACTGATGTTCACTGCTCATTCCATTTTGTGCTTGGCATCTGTATAACATGCGGATTGTACCTGTATTGCCGAAGGTGCAACAGATCTGAAAGTGCAACAGACATTCCATGGCATTACATGGACATCACGCAAACAGACATTCCATGGATTACATGAATAACAACAATTTTGATTCATAATCACAGCACAGAACATTACATGGCATTACATGACATCACGCAACAGCATTACAATGGCATTACATGACATCACAGCAACAGACATTAAGGTACCCATCACGTTCGATTTTTCATGGACCGATGCGATATTCGATTTCGACGCCGGTTTTTTTTTAGTGTATTTTAAAAGTCGGTCGGTGCCGACTTTTGGGCCCCGACTATTCACATCCCGACCGACCGATCGGCTGGTTTGGATTGGGAATCTTTAAAAGTGGCCGACTTACAGAAAATACAGCATCTCATATCTGACCCGAACCGCTTTTCGGCCGTTTTTCTAAAAACGCATCGGTCCGACTACATTTGATGTTAGGAATCCCGAACGATCGACTATCCGCCAACCGGATCGGTCGGAAAGGCTAAAAAATCGCAGAAAATCGCAAGTATGGGTACCTTATACATGCATTACATGACATCACAGCACAGACATTACAAATTTGGCTTACATGACATCCAGGCAAAGACATTACTGGCATTACATTACATTAGTGAGAGCGGCATAGGCAAATCCGTATTCGCGGCATGCCGCGAATTTTATGGAAAACTTCGAAAATATTCGCATTCGGCAATATTCGGGTTTTTTTTGTTTTGGCCAAATCGGCAGTTTATTGCGAATTTCGCGCGGCAATTATGTTTTAACATGTGCGAATTTTTAATGCGAATTTTTAAGTGACGATTTTTCGCAATATTCGCATCACCCCATATTCATTTAAAATCTGTTGATGGTGTTGCTTAAGTCTTGTTGCAGCCTTCCCATTCGTCCACTCCATTGAGAGGAGTTATGGATAAAAATACCGAATATCCTGAATTGCGAATATTGGCAATATATTCATCACCATCTTGCGAATTTCAAATTGACGATATTCGCGATAATATTCGGAAATTCGAATATTCAACGATCATCATACATGACATCACAGCACAGAACATTCCTTGGCACTACATGACATCACAGCAACAACATTCATGGCTTACATGACATCACAGCACATACATTACAGGCATTACATGACATACACAGCAACATACATTCATGGCATTACATGACATCACAGACAACATTATTGATTTAATGATAACAAACATTCATGGCATTACATGACATCAAGAACAGACATTCCATGGCATTATGCATCAAACAGCAAAGACATTACAGTCATTACAATGACATACAAGCAAACAGACATCCTTGGCATTACATGACATCACAGGCAACAGACATTCCATGGCATTACATGACATCACAAAAAGTATTTCTCTAACACAATCGAAATTTTGAACTAAATTTATGCAAAAACCACATGTGCTACAGCCAAACAAATAGTTTCAAATGTTCCCACAGCCCTTCTCTACATCTCCAACTATTTTATTAATGATTTTATTTATCAGCTCACAAAGTCAGCTAGTCCAAAAATTCGACCATCTCTACTTTGGAGGTCTCTTCAAAGCACATTTATGGTTACAAGGTTTCTGTGTCCTAACATGGGATTGGTCCAGTTGGATATGGTAATGTTTCATTCCGGTGATGACCCCAAGCCAGTTGGGGTGCTGCTGGGGATGAGATTCACTATAAGAGGTTAGTGAAAGCAGATACATAATGTGTATGTGCTTGTATGTGTACGACATACTTTTCAAGGACATTTTATGGATGCATTGTACTTGCATTGGAAATACAGCAATGGCTAGATAATATCTCAAAGGTGCTTGGTATATTATTTATTTTTGATATATTTTTTCCTGAGTACAGGTTTATATATATTTTTGTGCATGAGTTTATCCTGGTCATTAGGACTTTATGATTCCTTGACCAACTAGGCTATATGACCATTGCCAAAGTCAATGGTATAATAAAGCTCCCTTCCTAAATAAAACCTTTAGACAGAACCCTTCATCTGTTCAATAATGAAAGTCTGCATAAAGAATTTAAACATTTGTCAATTATTCCTGGATTTACTCAAAAGATTTCATGGCTCATTTTACTGAGTTACAATAGTATCAGATCTGAATGTATTGTGAACGGGCTCCATGCAAATGCTGAGATGTTAGTGAGGGTGAATGATTATTGGGTGGTTTAGGCATGCTGTGACACTATGCCTAATGTTAATAATTTATATTTTCATTTTAATTGCTGTCGGTAGGAATGCTACATAGCACAATACATAACAAGTAATTTCTCATGGTAAATTATAGATCACATAATGACCTTTAATATACTATCACATTTTATTAAAATCTAGACTACATTTTTGCATTACTGTATTGATACAAATGTGCTGCACTTTTCTGCACTTGTACGGTATTTGATTTGATTGTTATTGGTTTTATGTTGTCCTTAATGAATAGTCATACAATTCATGATCTCCTCTATAACACGCATGCTCTTCAACTTTTCTGAAGTTTTAAAGAAAGTTGGGTGCCTATAGATACTGTTAAAGCGGACCTACCACCTGGGATTTACAGCTAAGCAGATAATGCTGAGATCCTTGAGTGTAGAAAAAGAATCTTCTTCTAACAGCTGTAGGGGAGCTGGTTACGAGTGCTCCACCTCCCACTGCATTTTGTCTCGCCTATAGGCAGCCGAAGTGGTGTCTGGGAGATCTCTGCCAGGCAGGAAATCATCAGCAGCTGAATCCCCCTCTTCACACAGCCTCCCCTCCTGTGTCTGCAGCTCCGATCTCCGAGTGGAGAGGGGAGGAGAGGAGAGGGGGGGTCAGTGTGGGCGGAAGTGTGCAGATGCCATGAGCTAAGATGCCAGCATGAGAAATCCAAGCAAGTGAAGATAGTTTAGTTTTGTGTAGCAGTTTCTCATCATCTGAACTGCTGACAGGTGAGTATTGTGTCTGTGTAATGTATGTCTGTTTTTTTATTTTGAGTGTAAAACCGCTTTTTTTTTGCTAACCTGCAATAAGTTGGTATTTTCCATGGTGCAAATCATGATACATTATATAATACGAGTTGTAACATTTTAGTGGAATTTTGATATGCTTATATTTGCAGTTGCAGAACATGATATCTTCAAAAGTTCTGAATAGATTACACCTCAAGTCGGATCGCATGGTGAACTTGTTGGTAAATTCATGGTGGATCCTATTACTTTGGACAGACATCCAAAGTTATGTCCGGTACACAAAGGGTGTGCTCTGAGTGACCGGCTGCAGCATGATGACGTTGTTTTTGAGGATAATAAATGTTCTCAATCAGCCATTAAAACATGCGTAAAACCAAAAATGATAGGCTTACCAATGACATTTGGCATTCACTTACCTTTGGCCCTCAACTTACCATTTATGCCCTCAACTGGCATTGGCTGATTGTTTCCCAACCATTTCAGTTGCTGGGTTCTGCTCATGTATATCAATTTAAGCCAACTAACCCGCTATACTGCTCTACCACAGCCTGGGCAGCCTTTTTAAAAATCTTCTAGGATCAATGATAAACAATGGATTATAGACGTTTTTTTTCAATGAGACTTTATTTCTTGCAATAATTACTTCTGAAAGGATTCCATGCTCCTCTAAAGATATCTCTGCCCTGATGAAGCAGCAGGCTGGCTCTTGGGATGTGTTATAGAAATTTCAGCTGAAATTTCAGTCAATGTCAGAAACTGGCAAGATGTACTTACATGCAGGGTACCCTAGATAAGACCCACATGCCAAGTAGAGCGTCCACGATTCAAGTAACTGAAAAAAATTAAAGAAGGCTATGTACTGGCAGGCTAGATGATGCTGGACGTCCTCAAGCCAGGTTATATCTAAATTACTGAAGCTTTTAACGTGCACTGTAAGAAAGTCAAAATAAGGAATTTCAGTATATTAAAGAGGCCTGAAGAACTGTGCAACGCTGAAGGTAAGAATGGTGTACATAGTTTACACTACTCCAACCGCAACATAGTATTTCTCTTGCTGATGTGAGGCTTATATGCAACTGATTGGCCATGGAAAGCTATGTCATGAAGATCATGGCACATAGTTGGAAGTATGCAGATCTGCAGTTATTCAGTCAGTAGTGTTGGTGACATTTGTGCCCAAGAACTGGATGATTCTGTCTACATAGTGTACCTATGTTAGGATTGATTTCAGTAAATCATAATACCAGTTCTCAAGAAAAGGTCTATGGGGAGCCATTACAGTTTTCCTATGGGTCACCAGCAGAATGTAGGTAGGCCTTGCCAATATTATGTTGAAGACTTCATAACTCGTTAAATTATCTAAACCTCTTAACCTTACTGTATATATGGTTAAGTCAACAGCACACATGCACTCAGGGTTTTATTATCCAAAACCTTCAGGAGAGATTGGAGCTTTCAATCTCCATACTTTGATTATAATTGAATTATTGAAGATAGATGATCAACTTCCCAGCACTTTATAATTTGATGCTTTTGGTCCTTCCTTATGTATTTCATTCTATCCAGTCTCTCCATTTAAATCATACCCATTTTGAAACTATTTTACATAATTTGGGGGATTTTAGCATACATTGGATTGGGTGCAATCTAATGTTACATCTAACAAAATCTCAATGGAAAACATTTTCACTTTGATCAAATCAGTGTATTAAAAAGGAATATGCAAGTAATTTTATTTATATTTCCTATTTAGGTTTGACAGCTTAAGCAAAGATATCCTTGATATAGAGAGACTTCATTTTCAGTAACCTTTATCCACCTCTATGAAATGCTGGTACATTATTAATTCCCAAGAAGAGTCAAGTTCCCCTTTGATTGGGTCACGTCTGATCAACTGTAATCCATTCATATGCCGCCAGAGGAACATTCAGAGACAATGCAGACACATGCATTAATTAATTAAGGCTCTATCTGCTATCTGGTTGGGTTAAATTAAAATCAGATGTTGTTCTATGCTTGTTGCATACTCATATTGTTAAATGTCCTAAAACAATCTGTTGAATTCTAATAAGTTCATGTTTCCCTATGCTATGTGCACATTAATTCACAGGAACAAAACCATCTGTTACAGTAATGTCTAAAAAGATCAAACAACTGCACACTGCAAAACAAACGGGTAGCTAAGACCCAATTGCACACATCTGATGATGTTTCTGCTGAATACTGTTTGTTGTTGGAGAATTCCAATGCGGCAGATGAAGATTTGCTGGTAAATATTCCTAGTTTAAAAATGTAGGTGAAGATTGATGAGGTTCTATGGCAGGAGTTTTAATCCCAAAGTGGTTACACAATCATCTTACAGCTAGCCTATTAAGGTGTCTTTCAATTAATATCTTTATTCCTAAACACACATGTAGGCCTAAAAACCTGGGGAATAGATATTTACAGAAAGCAGCTTTTGTGGATGTTTATGATGTTTGTGTTCTCTCCTATCCATTATAGTGATAGGCCAATAGTCTGGTTTTGGTGGTGGGACTAAATATTGACCTTATGGAGGAAGTATATAGTTGTAAGTATTAGTACACTATCAAGAACAAAAAAAAACTAATGTCCCTGTAGAGGATAATTTTTGCAGCAGATGCCACGGCATAAAAGAGCCTAGGATTCTGGTACCGAAAAGAAATTGAAAATCACAGAAAGAGAGTTTGGAATGATAGAATATGGTTTAAACAGGGACAGCTATTTTATGTGCCACTACAACCTCAACTGAATTCCTTTTTTTTCAAAACTGATGGAACTCTTCATCACTGTACAACAAGTGAGTCTGGACTTCTTATATTTACTTCAATTAACCATTCATGCTTAATCTCTGATAATTTACAATATTTAAGAGAATTACAATTGCTATTTAGGTTTCTTCAAGAAATATCTACAGTAGATTAGCAGTATATCTTAGCTTCCCTGGTCTATGGACATTATAATTGTTCTACTACCTGAATAAGGAGGTGAATATCACCTGGAACCCTTGTTTCTATTACCCCAAATAACTCTTCCTAACTCTGATCACTATCTCCACCAACCCTTCACTGTCACCTCTATCAGTCAAGTGTGTCAAGACAAAACAGTTGTTTTCGCTCAAATATTTTTGACTTTATTTTATTAACCTTCTGAGCCTTTCGCCATTGGCACGTTTTTTTCATAACAATATGCTCAGCCGCGATTGCCTGCTCAGCTGGAGGATGTAAACATAAGTCCGGCGTCACTGGAGACTGTGTTTCTCTGTGGCCTGCTGGCATGAAATAGGGTTTTTCTGTTTGTGTTTCGGTGTTCTTGGAATGCATGTATCTGATTTAGGTGGAACATTTAATGAAGGCCTTGTGTGACCATTGGCCAACTGTTTGAGGTCTATTAATTTAAAAAGAAATATTTCTCTCTTCAGGGCTCCTGACCATATTTATTTACACCACACTGCCCAGACAGTGTTACCCTCATTGGGGTTAGCAACAAAATAAAAGATAGTAAACAATGCCAAGCCTCCTGGCCTGCAATTATTCAGACAAAGGTTCTTTCCTTAAGTGTCAGGAAAAACCATATGGCCTGACTCTTAGTAGTCACAAGCTTGGGCCCCATGCTCACTGTGTGCCCCCTGGAGTGCTGAGCAGAGTCCTCTCAACTAGATCAGGAGCCCTGACTTAGCATATTTCGTGGAGACTCACCCATCTCCCCTGAAGACTTCTAGCAGTTGCAAATCCTGGTGTGTGTACCTGGATGAAATGGCAAATAGGAAGGCCCACTCAGTTCCTTCCCTCCCATTCAAGGACCCGGGACCATGAAAGCCAAGTTGTCAGACATTGGCCCATCTAGCAAATCTATAATCCTTATATGGGAGGTTTGACTGTGAGGGACATATGGTTAGTTTTTCCTACTGCTTTTGGCATAGAAACCTGTATTGAACTGCCAGGAGGGTTCATTTTTTGGGGGGTCGGTTTGGGAACAGAGCAGTGTTGGCAGGTGAGGTCCAGGAGGGGTCCGGTAAAGGGTGGTCTGGGAGGAAGAAGGTCCAAGAGGGGGGCATAAAATGTTTTTTATATTTCTGGCTACAACCCTGTCACAACCAATGCACTTCTTCACACCTATGATACAGCACACTATGTCCTAAAAAAATCCCATGCACAGATCAAATGGGCTGCCTTATGCAACACTTCTTAACAAATGAAAATGCCTTGCCGTGTTGTGTGGCCTTAAAAGATCATCTTTAAAATGACAAACAGGATCATTTAAATGTCTTTACTCGTTTTCTTCACTGTGGATGGGAACTGAACAAACTAAATTATGCTTGACCCCCAAGAATTTATGATATTTGTAGTTTATTATAACTACAATGGGTCTAGACCTACTTAAGGGACACTGATAAAGGTATGAAATATTATGGCCCAGTCAGGATCACAAGCTATAATATAAAATATTAGGCCGAAGACGTTTATAGGAAATGTTGAGGCCAAGCAAAAACCTATAAATTCTAAAAGCAGAAGATCGTTATGATGCCATTAAGTGCTATTCCTGCGGTACTATTTCAAGGACAGGATAATATTTTCCCGTTCTGATATCGTTTTATTAGAGCAATGTATCAATTATATATCACTATATAGTTTTATGACCTTTGATGACCGCTTAACTGTTTGCTGACCATTACTGGGCGGCAAAGACTGTAAATGAGAAGCCTGCAATGATGGAAGAATGTAGACTTCCACTACAAATTACACTACAAATAATACTAATCCAGAGGCTTCAGTATGTTAAATAATTTCATAATTATAAGTATTTCAAACTGGAGTTGTGGTCACACACTTAAAGCTAGCCATACATGGACATACGTAAATCGGATGCTCCCACCTGGCGAGTAGAGATGGTCGGATTTCGACAAGTTCAAGTTAATTGCAAAGCCCCTGAACATGGTATGATCACCAAACTTGCTGGAGATGTAGTAAAGCGTAAGGGAAATACTAGAAACAAAAAAGTTTGTCTCTAGCACAAATATTTTTTGCATAAGCAAAGTTCAAAGTCAAGTAAAAATCGGAATTTTGACTATAATTTTGAACCTAATTTATGCAAAAACTATTTGTGCTAGAGACTAACTTGTTTCCCTAAATGTTCCCACAACCCTTCTCTACATCTCCAGCAATTTTGGTGGTGATACCATGTTATGGGGCTTTGCAATCAGCTCACAAAGTTAGCAAGTCGAAAAATTCGACCATTCCTTCTGGCGAGATGGACCAGGAATCTCTTGCATGTCGGATTGCCTGGTGATCTGACATATTGGTAAATTCCAGGCCGATTCCATTAATTTACTGCCGGCCCCATCCAAAGTAATGTCTGTCACACAAAAAGGTTGCCGGACGATCTATCCAGGGAGAATCCCTACGAGTATGGCTACCTTACCACATTTTTAGATTGAAACATTGAAGCCATAGTCATTCAGACAATACGTATTTGTGGATTGCATGGTTGACGGTCCCACCTTTGTACTTATGAAGTGGGACTTCTGGATATTAGCAAGCAGTGGCCTCAAAACAACAATTCACAGGTCTGAGTAAGATATTCTCTGGCCCATACATTGTCACTTTAAGAGACAGTGACCACCTATATAATCTATAATATCACATATTTCTAATGATAAACTGAACAGGCAGAACGACATGCACTCTTTAGGTAGAAAATATGTAAATTTTTTTCTTATTACCAGAAGTTTGAGTTACTTAACCTCCCTAGTGCACTGCTGAGGTCCAGATTTCTGTACCAAAAGTGCACCATAGACTTCAATGGTACATTTTCTTTATGTCGTAGGCCTGTAACTTCCCAAAATATGTCTGTACAAGGGTCCAATAGACATCCTGACTATGATAATGTTTGAAACAAACAATTATGTAAAATAAAAATAAAATTTTTGAATAAAAATAATGAAAAAACCCCACAAAAATTAGGACACAAAACTATGCTGCTATGTGCTAAATATCGCCAAAATAAAAAGTCTCTGGTGCCCCAGATGTTCCCATTTGCACTTAACCCTCTCTAACCTGGTGACATCAGGGACTTTATTCTGGCGATATTTAGTACATAGGGGGAGTTTGAAAGCAGTTTTCTACATAGAAAATTGCTTTCATGCTATTTACTGTACAAATCTCCTGCCGCCTCCCCGAGTGACGTCATCACGTCACTCGGAGCGGGGGGGGGGGGGGGGGGGGGGGGGGGGGGGGGAAGACACGAGCAGCCGAAGAGGAATGTCGCATTGGGGACACCTCGTCCAGTGCGATAGAAGCAGTTGGAGCTCTGGACGAGGTGCTGCCGTCCCTAACGCTAGGGCGGTTAAGTAGATGCGGTGCACTTAGCAAAGTTAATGTTAAAGTTAATGGACTTAATAAAAATTTTACTTTAATCAATCAAGTTCAACCATTTTTTTTTAACTCAAGCATAAATGTACAATAAACCCATCCGATTTACCACCATTGATTTTGCAATGTGTACATAGAAAATATGAAAAGTGAAAAGGGAATATCTTTATCAATGATATGTAAGCTATGACCAAGATTTTAAGTGCATGGAAAACCTATTGATTAAAATGGGGAAAAGTTATTACCTTGTAAAGTTCATTTTTTCTTATACCTCTGCTAGGGATATCAGCCCTCTGTTTGTCCTGGAGCCGAAATAAAAATTAATCGGATATGGCCTGCGGGCTGTTGCACTTGTTAATAAATTAAAAAAACCTAATAAGGTTATATAACTGATGATGTTGACACATGCATAAAGCCCATCAGGGCCACTGTTAAGGGGGGACAGAGGGGCCTGTCCCGGGCCCGAGCAGCTAGGGGGACCCGACGGTCAGCATGTAGGGGCCCCAGCGGGCTGCGGTACAGCAGCCCCTGCTCACTGTGTTTTCTTGGCTTGCCGGAACCACTCTGTATGATGTGGCTGCCGGCAGTCTGGGAACAACTTACTTCAGGAAGAAAGGGTGGGGTGGTATTTTTTTGCTAGCAACCTGCCCCCCCCCCACAACAACTCTTGTCATGGGGCCATGAAGCCCATCAACGGAGGCCCTACAAGGTATATTCCTTCACTTTGGAGAATGTTTCTGTTGCAACTTAGAAAAAGAAAATGAACAGAAAACACATGGCAAAACAGCTGACAAGGGCGGCAAGCCTACCCAAATCTATGTGAAACTAAAATGCTTGATGTTTAGATAGGATTTTAACCTCCCTGGCGATATGCCCGTACCGTGACATTTTCAACAATGTATACACCGCCCTCTCTACACCCCTCCACACATTCCAAATATGAAAGCTAGTTAATGAAATTGTGAACTCCTACTCAGGGACATTAAAAGGTACTGGAAAACAATAAAAAAAAAATAATGAAAACGTTTATTCAAACAAAGCAACAACCATGCATACCATGGCATATGTATATTAAACAAAATTACCAATATGCATTACCTTGACATATTTTGCCTAATATGTTTTTTTGGAAAATGTCTGGAAATGTTTTAAATCATCAAAGGCACAAATGTATAGTAATGCTAAAGCCTATATTAGCATCTGAGGTGGGCACAGCACACCCTCACTCAGAGAATATCAATAGTAACAAAGAGGCATTTGTCTTTTATGATCAGCAAAGATAAGTCACACAAGCTGTGTTGGTCCCTCCCTGAATAAATAAAGAAATGCTTAAATAGTAAAAATAGCTAAGGTGAGACCCAGTCGCAGACTGTCAGTGGGCGTGCCCTATAAAGAAATACGTAATCGAGGATTACCATAGAACACTTCTGTTCCTCCAATAATACCAGTTCAAACTATTCATGGTAATTTCCACCATGAGCTGATGCATATTAGAGGAATATTGGGCTGTTTTTGTGTACATATTGTTTGTATTGTATATAACGAGTTTGAAGTCCAAGTTAAACCCTGTATTGGCTTACTGAGGTAATTGAATAAGCAAGCTTTTGGGATGTCTCAAATCCCTTTTTCAGTTATATGAACAGGGGTGGGCAAACTAAGGGCCAGGGGCCATATCCGGCCCTTTAGCATTTTAATCCGGCCCTATGTTACCTTGATGTCAAGATGCTCTGGCTCCCCTCTGGAGATAATGCCTAGAGGATGATTATGAAGTTCTCCTGCTAGAGGCTGTAGTTTGCTTATATTTACTATCCACAGGCTAATTTTTTGTTTTGTATTTATGTTTATCGTTCCTGGTAATCAGTATGATTATTACTTTTTTTTATCAATTTTCCACCCAGGCTGGGAGGACTTGGGATTGGCCTTTACAGGTTTATTGTCCGGCCCCTATTAGAATCATATCCGGTATTTGTCTGGACTGCTACAGCTATACTTTTTAGATTTTAAGTGACTTCTCATCAAGCTAATGCCCAATAAAAATTTTTTAAATAATGTAATAGGTCATGACCTGAGATTACCCAGCAGGTGACAGTGCAAGTGATTTCTGAAATTGGGGTCACGTGTATAAAACCGGGGGCCCTTTTAACATTAAGGATCTCTCTCTGTATGTACACATTTGTAACCTCCAGCAATTCTTCCTTCACACAAAGCTTTCTGAAGAGTTCTAAATTTTATAAGTGATGTTTTCCCTTAGACCAGTTGAATTTCACCTTCAAATATACAATGCACATAGGAGAGTAAAAAGCTTTACGTCTCAAGCAGAAAGGAAAAATCAATTACCGCACTTCTTTCTTAGACGGTATCTTTAAGACAATATCTTTTCCAGTGTTGCGGGTTGAACAATAATGTCCTTTGAATGTTTTCTTCTTTAAACACCTACCTAGGAGTGTTCAAGGTTGTCCTTCTTTATGGAGAAGTGCACCATGTTTAAAGACCTGTAACAGATGCTGGGATTCGTAAGGCACGGATCCTTGAGGCGCTTTTTGTTCTAGAAAAGGGAGCACCCAGATGTCTTCTCCTGTAAAGCCTTTAGCATCTATTGTACCTTGGAATGAAGACAGCCAAACAATCCATTTGTGAGATGAAAATAATAAAAAAAAAATGAAGCAGCATAAAATGTAATAAGCCATTATTTCCAAGACGTCTTCTACCTGACATACTGAACAAAATAATATGACCTTTTAAAATCTGTCTCTATATCCGTCCATCTGGCTGGCTGAAAACATAAGCAGGTAGTGTGTATTCCCTGTATGCATTGTAAGGATTATATTTTTATTATAGTAGTGGCTGGAGTACACCCTTACTCCAAATATCCGTTCAATGACCTTTAAAGGAAAGCTTTTTGGCAGCAGTCCAGCCCCTAAACATTTGGACAAATATTTCTAAAGGTAGAGTTATGCTATATCTTGATTACATGTATATGTATACTCGTATATACTCGAGTATAAGCCGACCTGAGTATAAGGCGAGGTAACTCAATTTATCTACAAAAACTGGTAACACGTATGGACTCGAGTATAAGCCAAGGGTGGGAAATGCAAAGTCAGATTATAGAGTTTTCTAAATGAGAAAAATAAAGAGAAAGCACCATTGCTCCCAGGAATGAATCAAACAGGATTAATCTCAGTGCCACACCCTCAATAATGTTAAGAAAACACAGATTTATTGTTTTACAGGATGGGATTTCAAAGCAATTCTTATATTTAAACATGAAAATACATTTCCATTTAAATAGTCTTTTTTATTATTGTTATTTGGTCCAATACATGGAGTGGAGACATATTAAAATTTTTGAATCATAGGTTGTGGAATGTTCTATTTGTATTCCTATTAAAGTCTATCTCCATTTACAATGGGCCACCAGTAACAGTAACCAGCCACCAGATGGCAGTGTGGAGTTTGTTTACATTAGATCAGCTGTTGTCAGAGTAAACACAGAACTTACAGAGGCTGCCAGCTGTAGAGTAGCTCTGCCCAGCCTGTAATTCAGCCACCTGGGACCTGGGAAAGGTGAGTGGACCCTAACTAGACCCCCGGACTCGAGTATCAGCCCATTGTTTGGGCCGAAAAACTCGGCTTATACACAAGTATATACTGCACTTTATAAAGAACAAATATTGCTAATGAAATTAGTAAACAACTCTAATCCTTTTTTCTCTATTTCTTAACTATCTCAGTGCTGCTAAACTTCTCCAATTTTTCGAAGCCACATTCCATGTACAAATACCATAATAAAGAATGTTTTGTGCTTCTATGCATACCTTATTTTTTAACTATAATATCACTTTTCCCCATTAAAATCAATGGGAAAGTGTTGATGCATCTTATGGTCCAAATATTTAAAAAATAACTAAATAAATGAATTTATTTTTGTTACAACGAGTGCTTTGTTTGTTCCTCCCCACCACTTTCCAGGGTTGATGTCCTGGGAGACAAAAACACCCATACTAGTGAACTGAGAGAAACGTGCATAAAGGTGTGGGGTGGACAGACTACCAAAAAATAAATACGTGCCAAAGCACGGGCAGGCCTGCTGGTCGGCTATAAAAATTCCTCTGGTACTGGCCAAAAGGCTGCCCCCTGGAGCTGGATGCTCAAAAAGGTGCAGCAGTTCCAGTGTCAAAGTGCCATAAATGATGTTCCCCCACCTTTGAATTTATGGCACCCCTGGGTCCCAACCAGGGGCACTAAATGCTAAGAAATCACCTTACCTGGCCCCCTGACCAGTCACAAGATGCAGCAGAGCTGCTCCTACTGGGTTGCATGGTCACTGCTACTAACTCTTACCCTTTACCTGGGAAAGGAAATGACCCAGGAGCACAATGTTTTCCAATGTCACCTACCAATTATCCCTCATGGAAGATCCAGGTACATGGGAGACACCGGACCATACCCCTTCAGCAACCAACCTGGACCAGTAAATGCATGAGTTACCCCCATACATTCCCCTTACCAAATGGAACACCTCAGTCTTCCCTCTTCACCTAAGGAAGACTGTAAAGGTTCCAAGGAACTGACAAGAACAGATACTACACTTGATCTTAACACAGTGTACGCAAGCCTTATTCTGCATGTAATTTTCATGCTAAAAAATATTTCTGCACATCTGCAGATGACAATGTTTCATAGTACTGTTGAAATATTGCTTCCCTTTTGAAACAGACCCAAATATTAATAATTTTCTATTTGAGGAACTGACATTTTAAGAAATACTTTTTCCAAAAATAAAATCTTAATGCTATTAATATGTAATTGCTAAGGAGGAGTTTAATGGTTAAGCCAATTTTTGAGAATGACTAAGTTATGTAGCTTTTGTAGTAGTAGTTTAAAGTATAGATGTCACCCACTAAGAAAGGATCAGATTCATTTTACCAGCTTTGTCTTCACATCATGGCTGACCTATGATGTCATACAAAAACAGTTTACAGAAAATGACCCGTAGAAGCTGTACCCAGTAAAAGGCAACTGAGGATAATGGATCAGTCACTGGTATTGTCTATGAGCTCATTGCAGATAATATTTTCTCCATTTCTACTTATAATGTCTTGTTTTGCGCTGTATGTCTGTTTTGCACTGTATCTCTAAAGAATATATTGTTCTTCTTAACAACTTTCTTTTTCATTTTAAGATTTTTTGTATCATTTAAATAAAAAGTAAACTTTCACAAAACATTATATACACTAATTATCCTTCTGGGGATCATGGCGACCCTAACGGGTCACAGCTGTTATGGTATGAAAAATTTACCCAAAATAATAGAAAGCAGGTGTTGTGGTGGGTGTACTTTTTTTTTGTTGCCATTAAAGCTGCTACTACCGGGTGGCATGGTGATTGGTACTAACTCTTATCCTCTACCCAGGAAAAGGCCGCAATGACCAGGCAGGACAATGTTTCCCAATGTCACCTACCAATTATCCCTCTCATCCTCTAAAATGTTGAGTTACACTGTAGCAATAAAGTAAAGTGACCCCATATTGTGCATGTTGACAAAAAAAGCATATTCCTTTACTTAAACCCCCCAGTTTTTTTAAGAGTTTGCCCAAACCAGGATCATCAAAACTTACCTGTGCTCCTGAAAGCTGTGGTGATTTAACCGCAGCTACTAATTGATTGCTGGACTGCTCCTTCTGCGTTGGGGGTTGCCATAGACCTCTATGTTAATGAAAGGGTGTTGGTTTTCCAGTCCACATATGTAGAGTAGGGAAAATCAAGCAGAGTACTGTGTACTCTGCTGCGATCGTCTGTACTGCACTGTTTTTAACAGGCTGAGTGCTAGAGAGGTTAAAGTCCTAATCCAGTCAACACATTTAATTTTACCATATTTTTCGGACTATAAGACGCACTTTCTCACCCCCCCTCCCAAAAACTGCATCTTAATAGGCCGAATATGCGACCACTTGGCCGTGGGGGATTGCAACTTGATCGCAACACCAGTTCTCCCGGCAGATGGAAGATCTGCACATGGCCAGATCTCCCATCTGAACTGTATTGTTATATTTGTAGAGCCCTGCAGATATAACCAATGCAGAGTGTGTGTGTGGAAAGCTGCACTCACGCTGGCAGTTTCCTCACACACAGCGTAGAGGGGAGACATAAATGCAGAGTCCCCCGCAGCCCCCCCCTCCCTTCCTGTGTGTGAGGAAGATGAGATGCCGTGAAGTGTGCTCTCTAGTGACACCATTTTTGTGGCTGAAAGTGGGTACTGCAGGGGATTTCTTTTCCAAAATCATTTGAACACATGAAAAAAATTTTTTCTGGTTTTCCTGCTCTACAAACTGTTAGTCAGGTGCGTCTTATAGTCCGAAACATATGTTACTTTTGGATAGAACTTTCAAGGGTTTGAGCTAACTTCCTGTTAGGGGTCACCAACATGGACACAGACCAAACAAGAACCCATCTTTAGTTTTAGAGCCAGGACTTTTGACAATATTTTAATGATAAAATTGTGCCTACTTATTCAATTGACAACCACCTCCCCAATTCAGTGATACTGGGACAGAAAGTGAATTCCTCTCATGGGGTTCATTGACAAAAATAATAATTAAAAAAAAAATATTTTCCTGTGCACACTTCCCTCCGCACCTCACTGATTTACCATTAATATGAGCTGCGCCTGAGTAGCAGAAGGTATAAATGACCATTATTTCTCAAATGTGTTCCACTGGTTTTACTGCTGAAAGATGAAGAAATGTGCCCTCCAAGTAAAATAGGCAAATTGCTGGATCATGGTTAATCATATGATGAGAATCCAATTAGTCCCTCTTCTTTTCCAAGTATGGCTTAAGAGGCCATTTAAATGATGTATTTGGCAATGAACATGTCACTAATAGAGAGCTGGAGAAAATGTAATTGCTGAAGGTGAACTCCGTATGGCAATGCATGTGACACATATCCTGGCGGCCCCCTCCGCTCATATCTCATAGGACCCGGCAATTCTGAACTTAGGTCAACAGCTGCAATATTTTATACCATTGTGCTTGTTACATGTTTCATACCAGTCTAACCCTAATCCTATTTTACTATTTAGCAAGGTTTACCCATCATACATCACTACAGTCTCTAGTCTACAGTATCACTAGAGTGAAATGTTTCGCTAATTGTGTGGCTCAGTAAATTAAAAAAATTGTTGAAGCAACCCTAGTTAACCAAATGGACTCTTCATGCTGTGTCTGAATAAACTACAAATCCCCAAGCTCAGAGTGTTTACAAATTTATCTTTAATATCTACTTCTGTATCATCAGTTTCAGTTGAGTCTCATTCAGTTACAACAGACTTGACTAAAGATCAACTTAAGTTAAAACCAAAATTTTAGTTTTGACTTACAACCAAAGATTTCACTTACAACCACCAATATGTGATCTGATGTCTCTTATAAGCACAGCACGTCAACATGGACCATCTCACCAATCTACATAAGTCTACAAGGCCAGATTCCTGGATTCTCCTTTCAAGCAATAACCACCTTCCATGTCATCCTCTCTTTCTGAAAGCCAAACATGTCACCTTAAATGGTGATTACAATGTCTTGTTTCTGGTAAGCTTGGCCCATTGTAAATTATTGTTGAGAACACCAGGAAAATAAATGGTGTCTTACACAACACTTTTATATTATGAGAAGGTGAGGTGAGGGGGGGGGGGGGGG
>CM070036.1:22111101-22150610 GCA_036250615.1 Ptychadena robeensis | reverse complement strand
ATGTTTAGAACACATTATGAGTATTTTCATTATTTCTTCTGGGAAAAAAAAATCTTGACCTACAACCAACTTGACTTACAACCAACCCTTGAGAACCAATTATGTTTGTATTAAGTCAAGGGTCCACTGTACTGCTACAGAGCATGTTACGTGGTCTCTGGATACTAATCGTTACTGTAGAGGATCTATCTGTACTTTTTTTAGTTCTTAGTAAATTATAGGATAAAAATGAGGAGTCTTTAATGCTAATGCAACCACACATAGAAACAACACTTTTACAACTTTAAGAAACATTGATAAGATTGATTAAATAAGTTTGTCCTTTTTCATATTAATACCTTATATAGCTAAAAAGAGGAAACCCACGCACAGAACTCTTGGCAGTACATTACCACCAAATGCATGTGTTGCCATCGCTGTCAATGACACCCAAAACCCACCGTTCCAGGGATATCACTTTCAAAAGCATAGCATGCGCTGCTCATTCTGTTGTATTGGACATTCCAGCTAAAGGCAGAACATTCCAATAACCCCTTCAAAATTTAACAATCAGCATGGAAAGCCTTATGTAAATGGTCCGTCACTGCTATTACTATTATTTCTATTGTGATAGGATCCTGGAAAATATCTAGAATCTGTATGAAGATAAAACATTCATGGATTATTTGTGTACTCCTTGTAGATCTGTATAGTTTAATCCATTTGACAAAGTTGTTAGCAAAACATATTGTAATTATCAACATATTGGAAAGCTTCCCACTGAATGATTTATGTGATTATCCATTGTACACTAAGGCTGAACACGGTTAGATCAACTTAAAATGATAGATTCTTTTTATCGATCACACTGGAATCGATTTACCAAATGTGAACAAAAAAAGTTGTAAAGTGATCAGATGTGTTGGTCAACCGTACATAAGAAATGAATTCCTGTAAAGGAATCTATAGGGTTTAGGTCCAATCGATGCTGAAAAAGAAAATAGAGTTCAGGATTGCAAAATATTCGACCAGTATATGGCTAGCTTAACTGTGATCATCTTCAGAAAAACTATGAATTTTGTGTGTTTAAAATGTAATCTTTGATTTGTCTTTTGAGATTTTAATGAATTGTGATAAAATCACAAGATTTTCATTTAGATGTGATTTGTGTTTGATATGCACCTTACAATTCCAACATTTGTGAAGAGATATGGCCTTCATTACTATTAGAGTGTACAGACCTAATTTCCTTCCTTTCTTCCACTAGGAACTGGTCCAACACTCCAGGAACCTTAACCAGTGGTCAACAGCTCAACAGGAAAAAAGTTTCCCCATACTCTAAATGTAGCCATAGACGTGTCTGATTGCCTTTCGATTTATCTTCTTTCGATACTTATTTGGTGGTAACCATGAAGGTGAGTGTTATTTCTTTGGTGGTATATTATAACTTTATATAATTTTTTTTGTGTAGGGTTTAATAACCCTTCACCATCTAATGTAACCCATGAAGCAAACTCAATAACCCAACTACTAACCACTGGAGATGGTCAAGTAGATGACTTTGTGAGTTGCAAAGCCTCTGAAAATGATTTTAAAAATGCTGGAGATGTAGAGAAAGGGTTGTGGGAATATTTGAATTTTTTTTTTTTGCTCTAGTAATGTCGTTTTTGCATAAGTTCAAAATCAAAGTCGAAATTTCAAAGTTTGATGATGATACCATGCTCAGGGGCTTTGCAACTAACTTGAAATTGTGGAATTTTTTAAAAATAATTCAACCATCTCTACAATTCACTTACCCATTTTAAACATACCCTTAGAATTTTACCTTAGCATTCAAGCCTACTACAGCCCTTAACCCCTAGAAGATTGCACCCCTAATCCTATCCTGACTCTTAAAGAAAGTCAAACTCTTCCCTGTGCAAAATCTTACCTAAAACTAGTCATGAACAGCATAGACAATGTACGTATTTGCAAAATATCGCCAATTTATTGATTAAAATTAGCAATAAATTTGTAAATTTGAGTCATTATTACCTTATAACCAATTTATCAATGCACCAACCCTCTTTAGAGTGCCTTCCCAACATAATATCAATTCCAAACCAAAAGCTAGTTCCCATCCATCAAGAACCAATGGGTAAAGGGACTTTAAAGGCATCAACAAGTAAAAAAATGTGAGAACAATCGTTATTTATTAATATTGTTATAATAGTCCATATCATTTCAACTCTTGCGATGCGGCCTGGCTCCGGTTATAGAAATATTAAACTTGTCGTCATTATTATGAGAAAAGTTATGCACATCAAAATTAGTACATTGGTTCTTCAGGAGATGTTTCTGTTCGACAATTACCTTCATTTCGCAAATCTGCACTTCTATATGTGCATATTGCAAACGCAATGCATGGTACTTTCCACGGATTACCTTCATTACGCAAGTCGCCAGCTCTACATGTGCATATTGTGAACGCAATGCATGGCAGTACCGGGTACTGATGTAAAAAATCTTGATTGTTCATGACTACAAAGATATAGCATACATTTGAGATCTTCATGAATTCTCGAGGTGCGGATATTCGCAATAAGAAATTTGTTATTACAATATTTGCGTTCGCCACTATAACAAAATCAATAAGGGCTTTCTGTATGTAGGGATGAAATATGATAAATAGAACCGAGTAGTACACATTGCTTGGAATCTGTCAATAGGTTTATTTTCCTATTAATATTTAGCGTTCCTGTGAGACAGGGTAAAATCAACACCAACGGCATGCTGGATTAGCGGTATCAAATTAAGCACGGCTTTGAACCAGTAATCTCTAGAGTGTATCAGTGCTGAAGGCCGTCATCTACACTGATTCTATTATATGCTTTGAAAATTGAAATCCTTCAGAATTATGAACAAGCCAATGTTTAGACAAAGCTACTTAGAGATGGACATCTGACCATTCTTCATCACACTCGAGATACATTCTGCTGTGTCCTGAATGCATCCCAAGGTCCAATGCAGAATACAAACGAAGTCATTTGGAAGCAGATCATGTTCCGTTTTAGCTCTCAGAGGCCTCTTCTGGGAATACTTGATAATTAATGAAGGCTTTCGCTATCAAATTAATTACATTTTTCTGATGCTACTTGTCTTCATGACAAACTTGCATTGAATAATAAGTATAATGCTACCTTAGCAGTCATGGAAAGAACAGACCAGTATTGATGGAGCCTGTAACACATTAGTTGAAATAGAATCATCTTTCGGGTAATAAAAATGGACTAGTGTTCTGTGTGGTTTACAAGTGCCCTGTTTCCCCGAAAATAAGGCACCCTTACATTATGTCCTCACGCTGAAATATAAGGCATCCTCCAAAAATAAGGCACCCGGAAGGTTATGTTGTCCTTTAAAGTGCCCTAACTAAGCACGGGGTTTGTCCTCTTAAAACAGGTTGAAGTTTAATATGTTTGTAACTACAGGAACAAAACAGAAATATGAATTTCCTGTAAAAAAAAAGTGGCTCTATACTTACCTTTTTAGGAACATGATGTTGCTCATGTGTTGGACACTTTCGCCAAAGCGCCAGGTGCCAAAGCGCCAGGCAGCCAATTCGGGGGACATGTTTATGTCTCACAAACCAGGTGGGTGCAGGCACACAGACCTGCCTGGGCAGGCCTGGCCCCCCATGGCCCACCCATGCTGCCTGCACTGCATCAGAGCTGTCAAACAGAAAGCTCAGGAAAGCTATACAAATTTTATTGGAAGACTGATGACTTTGTGGTAAAAAAGATAGTACTGCAGAGGGAATTTTTTTTAGATTGAGATAAGCTTTAAAGCTTGAACACAGCAGAATATAAAGATTAAATTTATTACACTATCGTTTAAACATGTTAGTACACCACAACTGTTCCATTTTTATTGCAGTATAAGATTTTTCTGACAGCGCAAATATAACCATGAAGTGTTGCAGGTAGAGCTGTGAAATTTGGAGGGTAAGTATAACTAGGTGTAAATAACTAGCACCCAAAACGTTCAGGGTTGTAAGAGTGAACAAATTCTGACCTGAGGGAAGCACTATCTGACGGCTGGAATATGACCATAAAGGGTTGAGGCTAGCGAAGCTGTAAAAATTCAATTGGGGGAAAGTTGGGGTTTCAAAGTGGGGGTATATCATATATATCATAGTATAGTTTTAGTGTAATGATAACATTCGTCTCACCCCTCAATTTTAGAGGACCCTACTGTCAGAAAAGGGTTGTGACCATTGCATTGGATGATTCAATACCACTGGTGGGTCACAACAAAAATACAACTTTCTTTGTAATTAACACAGTGACAATAGTTAAAATGAATACTTCCTTGTTTTTTTAACTGTGTTGAATTATTTTCAGTAGCATGTTTGTATTTCTAGAACAATGGAAATGAAATTATACTTATTAATTTGTTCCTGGTTTATTGTCCTTTATTTTAGTTTAAGTCAAAACCATAAACAAAGGTCTTTCCTATGTTATCCAATCGTTTTGTTTTTTTTAAACAAATAGAACCCGTGTGAATGTTGACTTCTCATGATAAAATATGTAATTTGCTTCTGTTGAAAAGGGTCACTGGTTTTGTCACTGGGGATCACTGGATCATTAATCAACTAGGAAGAAACTTAAAAGAGGTAGAACACTGCTTCCCAGCTACTGATATGTGTCCCGGAGCTACTTCTGACTGGGATTGTGCAATATATTACCAAAGAACGAGATGTTGTCTAGTAGCAGGAATGAGAAGAATTCTGAAACTTTTCTATTGAAATTACCATGGAAGTTAGATATTTCTGCTGAATGTCCAAAGCAATGTTGCTGTAAATTGACTACATGCCTTTTATGACAAGTTACACTCCAAAAATGCATGTTGAGCCTTTTGACTTTATAAAGGTTTAAATAATTTATTGTTTGCTATAGAAAGAATCCTTTAACTTTCCCTGGTGGTAATTTTTTTTTTATTAAACCAGTATGCAAAATTTTACAATGTCATCTGTTTAAAATAACCCCCTCTATGCATTTACCGTGCATCATCAATGATGCGAGGACTTAGGCTGGGAATAGACGGGCTCGATTCTTCAGCCAATCGGCCGGCACACAAAGGGTGCCCGACCCATTCTCGGCACTAGTGGCCATGCGTGATGGCGCTATCACCGCCAGTCGGTCTGCTGAGCAGTCGAAGGAAAAACGACCCGTCTATGCCCAGCTTTAAGCTGGCCATACACCTTTAGATCTCTCTGTAAGATATCCTTTAGATCTACCAACAACTATGTAGTGCCGGGTCCTCTGCGATTGAACACAGGTAGACTTGATGGTTTAGAAAGTCCCTTATATTACAGGGTTTTGGTAAAACAAAATGAGATCTTAAGGAAATCTGGCAGAGAAATCTAAAGGTGTATGGGGGCCCTTAGGATGCCTATCCTGGTTGGACAATACAGACAAACAACTCACCTAGCCACTAGAGATGGTCACATTTTTTTAAAAAGTTTGACAATTTTATTGATTTTGAATTAATTGCAAAGCCCCTGAACATGGTATCATCACGAAACATGTAGAGAAGGGTTGGGGGTATACTACAAAAAAAGTATGTCTCTAAAGCTAGCCATACACGTGTAAGGAGCCATGGCAATTGACTCTTCACCCGATCGATTCCGGCGATTCTGCCGGGAATCGCAGGTGTGATCAATCGGCCAATAAGGAGTATCCATCGCCGGCATACCACCTTAATCCAACGGGTTCGGGACCATTCCGTGTCCGACTGTACACCTCACAAATGGCAACTCCCCCTGATTCTGGGCGGCAGATCGGATCAGAAAAGACAAACCTGTGGTCCTCTGTCGGATCCGATCTGGGCCCCTGAACGATCGGACCTGATCGATTGGACAAGGGTGGGCTGCATGCGATTCCGGCACGATAGTTTCGCGTGCACGCGCCCGGACGTGCCGGAATCCGGTGGGAATCCGACACGTGTATGGGGGCCTTAACACAAATAGTTTTTCCACAAATGAAGTTGAAAGTCAAGTCAAAATTAGATTTTGAACTTAATTTATGCAAAAACTACATGTGCTAGATGTGCAAAACGTTTTCCCTTCTCTACATCTCCAGCAATTTTGGTGATGATAGCATTTTCAGAGGCTTTGCAATCAGCTCACAAAGTTAGCAAGTTGAAAAATTTGACCATCTCTACTAGCCACAATGCCCCTGGCATCAATGATGCATGCATCCAAGAAGTAGGCACTGGATGAACATCACTGGAGGACTATTGTGGGCCAAGAAGGCACTCCTTAATGTGCCTTGAGTTTATTAATAATTCAAATCTACACAGAGACACACTCGGCAGGAATACTGCCAAGGAGGGTAATGCATCTAGAAGGGTGACAATAATAATGCTGAAATCCTTTATGTTACATATTGGGGAATTCATGACTTACCAAAATTTTTTGTCGGGTTTGACTTAACCAGACCCTTTGGCCATGTGTCCACTGACATACGCCCAGCGCAGGGAAAAAAGACGCGCGCCAGGCCGGTGGATTTCCCTCTACTTACAGGCAGTTTGCTTGCAGCTTAGGCTACTAATTTAGCATACCAAAGACATGAAAAAACAGTACCCCAACAGCATCGGTCGCTGCTTTTGCGCATCCTGGAGACATGTCCATTGATATTTAATGAACTTGTTTCCGGCAGCACCAGGGCATGGCACTTAGATGTAGTAGTAGTAGTAATGCAGAGAGGACACTGTCCCATTCATTAGAGTGTCCTCTGTGCGTCTTTTTCCCTGTTGCGGACTTGCCTCCACCATGCGGAAAAAGAAGCAGTGAACACAAGCCCTTAAAAGACAGACTCTTTGTGCTATAGCAATAGTACAGGGATCCCTGCTCGATGTAATTGGCTGCACTGGGTCAATGCATCCCAATACTAGTAATGATCGCAAATTTTTATTGCAAACATCAGCACTTCAAGCATTGGTGAAGATCTTGAATATAGTGCTTTATATTCATAATCAACAATATTCAAGATTTTTTATATCAATAAATTACTACCATGCATTGCAATCACAATATACGCATGTACAAGTGATGATTAGAGATGGTCTAATTTTTTTTCAAAAATTTTACGATTTCGACAATTTTGAGTTAATTGCAAAGCCCCTGAACATGGTATCAGCACCAAACTTGCTGAAGATGTAGACAAGGGTTGGGGACAAATTAAGTTCAAAGTCCAGTCAAAATTTCGAAAATCGGAATTTCGACTTTAATTTTGAACTTAATTTATGCAAAAACAACATATGCTAGAGCAATATTTTTGTTTTTCAAATGTTCCCACAACCCTTTTCTACATCTCCAGCAATTTTGGTGATGATACGATTTTCAGAGGCTTTGCAATCAGCTCACAAATTCAGCTAGTCGAAAAATTCGACCATCTCTAGTGATGATTTGGGCCATAAACGTAATCTGTGGAAAGTGGCGTGCATTGCGTTTGTAATATGCGCATGTACACGTGCCGATTTATGCAATGAAGGCAATAATGACTGGCACTCACAAATTCTCAGATATATTGAAAATATTAGGGGAAAAATGTGCGATATTTTGTGAATATGAATATTGCCTATGTTGCTCATCACTAGTCCATACAAGAATGAATATGTGCGAAGTACAAGTTAGACAATAAATAATAACATGTTAGCATGCATGTTGATTGGTGATGTTTTTGATATTCATGGAAGATCTATATGGGAAAAAATACACAGATGTGCATCCATTTGGATGCGTTTCAGAGAAGTTGACCATATGTTCGAATTGGAATGTACTTTCCAGAGGGGAAGATTGTTTTCCTGTGTTTCTCTGTTCTTTCACACATGTGGCAATGGTGACAAAGGAAAAGATGTCAGAGAAGACCTGCAATATAGACAGAAATGTTTTTATTATTAGTAAATAAAAAGGATTTGGGTTTAATAATTGAACCTCAGACAAGCTTTGATTTGGTTTTACATTGATATTAAAGACAACAAGACCGGCATGAATGCATGAAATGCAAAATATGTTTTCTATTTTAGATCCTTTAAGGCCCCCATACACGTGTCGGATTCCCACCGGATTCCGGCACGATCGATTCCGGGCGCGTGCACGCGAAACGATCGCGCTGGAATAGCATGCAGCCCACCTTGTCCAATCGATCAGGTCCGATCGTTCAGGGGCCCAGAATCGGATCCGACAGAGAACCAACATGTTGGTTCCATCAGATTGATTCTGCCCAGATCAGGGGGAATTGCCATTTGTGAGGTGGACAATCGGACACGGAATCGTCCCGGAATCCGTTGGACAAGGTGGTATGCAGCGATGGATACTCTTAATTGCCCGATTGATCACACCTGCGATTCCCGGCAGAATCGCCAGAATCGATCGGGTGAGTGATCAATTGGCCATGGAATCCGACACGTGTATGGCTTGCTTTAAAGTAGTCACCTGTAGTCACCTGGCTGCCACTTGTCTATTCTATGAGACCCCATACTATCTGTGCAATGTGCCTGTAGCAATGCAGAGGAAAGGACCCCACTGATATTAACATATCTGCTTAGGTTTATTTGTCGGTTGAAAGAGAGCAGGTCCTCTCTCAGATTCTTGCTGTAGTCATCTGGAATGGTTTTCCAACCATCTTGAAGGAGGCCCCAGAGATGCTGAGCAATTGATGATTGCTTTGCCTTTGCTTTTGCTTTGACTCTTCATCCCCAACCATGGAGTTAGGTAGAGTGATTATGAATGCCATGTCAACAGACTCAGTGAATCACTCTTAACCTCCCTAGCGCTCTTGTGAGGTCCAGATTTCTGTACCAAAAGAGCACCATAGACTTTAATGGCTTTTTTTTATGTTGTAGGCCTGTAACTTCCCCAAATATGTCCGTACAAGGGTCTAGTAGACATCCTGAATATAATAATGTTTGAAACACACAATTATTTAAAAAGCATTATGTTTTAAAAATAGGTATTTAGTAAAAAAGGTATTATTTGATAAAATCTCTAAAATACTTCTTCTATTCATTTGGAAATGTGTTTCTTTTTACTTTGAATTGTACTGAATAAAGTTATCACTGTATCCAGTACTGTATCACTTTGGCACCCTCTCTTCCCTGGTGCGACGAACGCACCAGGGGAGAGAGGGTTAACTGCAAAGGGCACATCTGCAAAGTGAACCAGACTGAAAGCAGTTTACTTTCGAATTTTCCGCCTCCCCCCAGATGTGACATCATCACATCACTCCACGGGGGGGTGATGGGTGCCGTTCTCCTGGAGCAGTCTCCTTTTCACATTGGAGCCACCGGGACAGTGCAAACTGAGCACTTCCCCTCCAGGATTTATGGTGGCCTCTACTTGTATACCATACAAGTAGAGGCCATCTGCCCATCAAAATAAAAGTTACTTTGTGGATCTGAATTGACAAAAAATATATTGCGATAGTTTAATGGTTTTTTTTTTAATTACTACTTGGCTATTAAAATTAAACATTTAAGCCTCCTGCCATTCCTGACGGTCTAAGCTCGTCCTGCTCTGACCTGTCAGAACAGCAGTGGACAAGCTGGATTCGTCAGGCAGAGATCGAAGCCACAGGAAAGCAAAATCACTGCTCCGTATTGCGCCGATCTAATGAAGAGGCAGCTGCAGAGAACAGATCACTCCCTCCCCCCCCATGCTCTCCTATGTAACCTGGCAAATCTGCAGCGCCATCTAGTGGTTGCAGTGCTAATTTACCTGATACAGTGAATTATTGAAATCTTCATTATCTGATATTGTGAGTTATTCACAAAGCATCTGAACATGTTATTATATTCAGGATGTCACCAGACTCCTGTATGGACATACTTTGGGAAATTACAGGCCTACAATGTAAAAAACTTTTTTTCCATTAAAGTCTATGGTGCGCTTTTGGTACTGAAATCTGTACCTCAGCAGTGCGCTAGGGAGGTAGCTTTCCATCTAAAACAAATGACAGAACATTACATACTGAATTCCATGATAGACTTGCATGCCATTATAAAGAATAAAATGCATTAATAAATGCAAAGTGAGCCACCTGACAGGGGGAAGAAGACCTTTTGATTTCCACTTGAAATATTTATAAACAGAAACCCATAACAAGCTGTTATCCATATGATCACCCATAAGGCCTGTGATTAGAAGATTTTTCTCTTTAACAGAACTACCTCTGGCATGGCACTCGGTAACCTAATTTGTCCCGATGCCAATTAGGTGACTGGTTCCAGCACAGCTTTCCTGCTGTTGAATCCTCTGTGGTTCAAACCCAACACAATTCAATATCCCTTTTCTTTGCCGTCCAACAAACATCATGTCTGTGATGATGATTTTTGGACGATATTATTTACATAGAATGGATTGCCAAGCCATATATTTTACTCTCTTAATTAGTAAAACATTGTAATTTTATACATTAGTGACATGGCTCTCTCAACCCACTTATGATTAACACCTGCTTGATTTGGCACAGAATGTCCGATGTTTCCTGAATTCCAGAATGACATTAAGCAATAAAATACAGAAATATGCTGTGCAAACATATGTTTTCTTTCTGGGCCATCTGGTAACCACAGCTGAAATGCAGCCTGGCTACAGATGTGCTAAAGAGTTTGGCTCCAATTCAGACTTGTCCTATTCCCTACCCTTTCCTTTGGTTGCAGTTTTTCACATTTTCGAAGCCGCCGTGCCATTTATGATGTGTCATGTCTGTTAGTATCGTTTATGTCGACAGTGTAAACATGGCGCAAATAAATCAAGGACGTTAAGGACAGATATGAAATGTGAAGTAATATTTGTGCCATTCTGCAGTCTATGAATGTCATTGTAGACACAAACCATCTTCTCTGCTTACAATCAACTGAGCTTCGTCTTAGTCCAGACTGAAAGTGCCAGGAATAGATAGCGAGGCTTCTAAAGTCCACGTAGACTATCGGAAACAATGAGTATTGCCATCAGTATAAAGCTGGGCATACACGTACCAATTCCTGCACGATCCGATCCCTGATCCGATGCCGTGCGTGCTCCTGCATCCCTTAAGGATAGGGTCATGCAGGAATTGGAGGCTGCAACTGGCGAGGATTGGGCCAAAATCAGCCATCCTGTCAGATCGCAGTTATCCGACAGGATGGTAAATTTTAATCTGATCCCATTAGTTCGGCTGGGGACAGCTGCCCCCAGCCAAAGTAATGAGCTGCACATTAAGAGTGCCGTCCGATTCTCGGCACTAGCGGGCGGGCGGGATGACGTCATCACAACCGCTCCTAGTGCAGAGAATCGGATAAGGAATAGACGGTAGATCATACTGTCTATTCCCAGCTTAAGAGTTTGGAGTTTAAATGATGTATTTGCACAAAACTTTTGTGTGCAGTTTGCAAAAACTTTATGTGAATAGAATGATAAATCCAAGTAATGAAAATTTCTCACTTTATTATTGACTATCTTTACAGTATTAAAAATAAAGTGTTAATTGTTTATTCTTTGATGCATGGATTACCTTTCTATATGTAATGTTCTTGACATTAAGAAGGTACTGTTTAAAAGTCAGAGTAAGAGGCTAGATCAGGGGTGGGCAAACTAAGGCTGGGGGCCGGATCCAGACAGTTTAGATTTCTTTTCCGGCCCTTTGTCACCTTGTGAAAAGATGTTTCCTCCCACTTGCTCTCTACAATGAGTGCACATAATGCCTACAGGTGTCCAAACATTGCCTTGGGAACGATGTTGTGGCATGATCATGACACTGGGCACATCCTCATGCCGACAACAGGCACTAGGAATTTGTTTTAAGTGCAGGAAATGTTAAGAGATAACACGTCGCCTATTACACATCACAGCCATTGTTAGTGATGCCGGCAATGCATGGAATTTGCACACCTATGGTGGGTGAGCCCCCTTTATCATACTGCTGCCTGACCCCCCCCCCCCCATGTTCATCAAAAGAAGAAGTTTTGCATTGTGCTCCTAGCTGCTGGTACACTCCCAGTAACTATGGACTGATGAGAAGAAGATGAAGGAGATGACAGAGTCTGCATTTTTTGAATTTTTTGTACAGTTATGTCATTTTATTGATTAATGTTTACATTAATTTTCTTTTGATCTACTACTACTGGCCCTCATTCTAAACCTGTGTTTGAATAGGGAGGGGGGGCTCAATAATTCTTCTAAATAGAAAAGGGGGGCTCTGCAGGGAAAGTTTGGAAACCACTGGTCTAAGGTTAGTTTTATACTTTCCTCATTCCTTCTCCATTGTCTCTGTTTCTTCTTTCTACAGAAGAACAACCATGAAGGTAATGTTGAGAAGGGATTAAAGGAATCAAAAAGTGCTCAACTCGAGCAGTGCGTATTTCTTCAGAATTGCTAGACTTTGTAAGTAATGCATCTTTTAGATAAGTTTTTGCTGGGAGGAAATTATGGCTTTCCTAGGTTGAGGCACTAAACCCAGCCATACACGGCTCGATTCCCCTGCGATCAATCTCAGCATGCTAACACCTGAATCTATGGGCAATTGCCCAGCGGTCCCCATCCAAAGTAACAGCGATCGAACAGGGAAATACCGACATGTCGGATTCCTGTTCGACCGATTTTTCCTTGGTGCGGGATCGATTGCTTAAGGTGGGCTGCATCCAATTCCCGAACGCAGACACACACTGTGATCGATCATTCAGGAATAAAATAAAAAATTGTGCCGCGTATGGACTTTAGGATTACAAAAGATATATATAAGCTAGGGAAAAGATGCTGCTGCAATATTGGGAAGTAAAATGCTACCCCTTTCCTTATTCCTGTGTATGGACTATCATGGACCAAAATTAAATGAAATATAAATAAGTGACAGCAGATCAATCTGACAGGAGCTCTCATCCTTTTTCCTTTAGATCACTCCATAGAATTTCCTTTAGATCTACCAACAACTATGTAGTGCCGGGTCCTCCCTGATAAAATACATAGTGATTGGAAGGTATATATCACTGCTATGTAGTGTAGCGTCCTCCCTGATAGAATACATAGTGATTGGAAGGTATATATCACTGCTATGTAGTGTCGCGTCCTCCCTGATAGAATACATAGTGATTGGAAGGTGTAGAAATGTCCTTATATTACATGGTTTTGGTAGAAGAAAAGTTGATTTGACAGAAATTGTATGGTAAGATTGTAAGGTGTATGGGAGATTTAAGAGGCACCCAGAAAGTTGTACACACCAAGAAACACACCCACAATTCTACACTCTTAACAACAACAGAACAAAAAAAGTTTCCTGCTATAGTTAGACCTAAAAGTGAACTAGTCAAAATACATTTCTAAAAGTTTGGTTTTGAGAAGTGAAATGAAAGGCTCAGAAAAAAACTCACATAAAAAATCATTTTACTCTTTCATAATACTACATCGCACAATCAAGCCTTCTTAAAACAGAAGGTATTTACACGGCCCAATCCAGCACAAATCCCAAAACTTTAGGTGGAAGCCTTCGTTTTGGGACAGTGGGCGGAGCCATGCAAAAAGGAATCATTTGCATGGCTCCACCCACTGTCCCAAAACGAAGGCTTCCACCTAAAGGTTTAGGATTTGTGCTGGATTGGGCCGTGTAAATACCTTCTGTTTTAAGAAGGCTTGATTGTGCTATGCACTGCTCGAGTTGAGGGCTTTTTGATTCCTTTCATCCCTTCTCACCATAACCTTCACAGGTACTTCTCTTTATAATACTACATCATAATAATACCTCCAGCTTCATTAAATAGAAAAATAGAGGTTTCAGTAGACATATTTTGAAAATGTTATGGTACAGGTTGTACCAAAGTAGCATATACTTACTGATACAGAAAATTAATTGTTAAGGCTTTAGTTGTGTTTTCATGTAAATGTCTGAAATGTTATATAAATGTTATATGATATATATAATAGATTTTGTATCTTGCTGAAACATTTGCTGGGAAATGGCTGTTGGTGATTTCCCCTTATTGTTTTCCCAAGACAGTCAATAGAAATGTCTACATTAGAAAAACAGAAGGTAAGAAGACCAACTTCTTAAGGGTAGAGAAAATGGAAACTTTCTGTATGTATGTTGTATATAACTTAATGTATGTTGTATATCTCTTCCAGCTAACATGGGCATGGGGAAGGTATAGAAATCTGCAGGGATTGCATTATATTCTATCTCTTACAGGGAATTACCACAGACTTCCTATCTCTGTAACATCATCTAGGTAATTTCAAAGATTCAAACACATACATTGTACCACAGGTGGCTGTTCCCAGTTAGCGCCTACCAAAGGTGGTCCAAAGTAGGAGAACCATTGAACTTGTGAAATGGCCATGGGCAGGGCTGTTTCTCCCGCTTTGCCAAATATACGCATGCAAGACCCCCGGGGTCCCTCCCTCGCACACATATCCAGCACCCTTCCTCCCAGACATGGGCACCCTCCCTGTGCACATCTGAATAGCGCGAGCTGGTGACGGGGGCGGGTGGGTGTTTGGGTCTGGTTGTGTGTGTGCTGGAGGAGAAGAAGAGGAAGGTGGAGCAGATTGTACAGGTTTTAATTCCCCCCCAGACCAACCAAGAACTTGTACAGTGACCCCTTAAAGGCTGGAAATGACACTGGCCATGGGTACCAAAGGCTTACATTACAACATGAGCTCTCCGACCAAACATGATGGTGAAGACAAGTTTCAGTACACTCTAGACAGTAACACAGCAACAAAAGTATCATAGCCTTATAATTACTCCTCCAATACATCTTCACAAAATATGTGAACTAGAAAAGATGCCCCTGAGTCAGATAGTTAGAACTATTTTTAGATGTCATAGCTTAAAGCCTACATCTCCTCTTGTATAAACTTAATAACAAGCTTTTGAGGTTTTTGCTGCACATGTACAGAAAATGCAAGATGCAATTATCTACTTTTATTGGCTCCCTTCTCTATGAACCTTCTAGCTGAAAACCTGCTCCAGTAACCTTAACCTGTTATTTAAGTATACCACCCAACTTGATCACTTTTAGTTTTTAGGGATACGGGGGCTCCTCAAAAACAATGGCAGTTGATAAGCATAAACTTATTAAATTCTTGAGAAAACGAAAAAAAATATTAACGTTTACTGGAATGTTCTTAAAAGAAAAAGAAATGTCATCATCAGTCTGCTTTTATAGAAATTGCCAGGAAAGCTTACTGTAGCATTAGACCAGGGAAAGGCCTTTCAGCTTTGTGAATAGCTGATTTCAAAGCGAACGTTTCAATCTACAATTATGAGATGTCTTGCATAGTAGGTGCACGGACAGATAAAATTGCTGAGGCACTAAGAAGCTTCAGCAAATATGGCCATTCGGTGTATTAGGAAAGAAAACTCATTATTTTTTATTTATATCAAACACTTCAGTACAATGCCTAGAACTGCTATTAGCTGTTATTCTGTCTTATATTATGTTATTCCCTGGGGCTCAAGGGCAAGAGTTTTCTTCAGAGCATTATCACATAAAAAAGTCAAGAAAGGCATAAAGCAGAATATAGCTGTTATGATTGTGTTTAAGGTTCATAGGCAGTTATACTACAGAGTTAAATCTAAAAGCAAAGCAAACTATTGCATTTACCAGAGGGAATGAGTGGCATATAAAGTCCACCTGCCTAACACAGATATGAAACTCATGGACATGATTTAAATCTACCTTTAAAGTAATTAAAAATATATATTTTATTCTACAACTGGTCAACTTATTTTTCTTTTATTTCAAGTAGCTGATTTTGTGAGTTAAGCTAGACACACATGGGTAGATTCCTGTGCAATGCCCCCCCCCCCCCAATCAATCACGCCACCATGCTGTGATTGATCGGGGATCAATTGAACGAAAATCAATGTGCACCGCATGGGCACATCGATTCCCGTTTAATGGGGACGCGTTCTCCCCAGTTTGCAGCACTTGTGAATCACAACACGGGCTGCGAGCTGCGGAGAAGCAGCCAGCCTCACAGCTTCAGTGAGAGAAGTGCTGGCTCCGCCCCCTTCACACTGACAGCGGGTTCAGGCTGCAGCAGCTGCTCCAATACTTTGAATGTAGACTCATGTCTCTATTCAAAGTAATGGAGATTGAACTGGGTTTTCCAACATGTTGGAACCCCGTTCAATCAAGTTTCTGCGAGCGTGCTCTATTGATCCCATTTGAAGGACGGCACACACGGGTAGATTTGTTAACAGATTAGAGTACAATCAAGCACCACACACGTTTTTTTGATTGTACTCAAATCTTTTTACAGATCTACCCATGTGTGCCTAGCTTTAAATATAACATGGTATCAAAACACAAACGTGCTGGTGGGTTAGGGAACGGTTGTTTACTTGAAACTTAATTTTAGCACAAACTCTATATGCCAGAACGTTTTTATGTAATGTTTCCACAGTTCTTCTCCACATCTTCAGCAATTTGTTCAGGGGCTTTGAAATTAATTCCCAAATAAACTAGTTGAAATTTTTCTCCCATCTCTAGTCTCCAAGTGTCATCGTCTTAGATCAGGGGTGGGCAAACTTTTTGACTGGGCCAAAATGTTTTTTTTAAATCTGACAGAAGGGCCGGAGCAAGAGCCTGTAAGAGCCACCCAACATAGTTGTCCTTAGTTCTGGTAGCCGAGATGGGACATTTTAAAAAATAAAATATATATCAACCAATATTAAAAAAAAGAGGCTTTTGATAGTAAACATAAACATTCTATTGCAGGCAAACTACGGCCATTAGGAGACCTGAAAAATCATCCTCTAGGCATTATCTGCACTTATTCCAGGGAGTGAGCAGAGGGGAGCTAGAGCGCCTTGCACCAAGGTGACAGGGCCTTAGCTTTCTCATGGCTGTCCTAGATGATAGAGGACAGTCTTGGCAGCCTGGAATGTCATCACATCAGGGATACTCTTTGCATCATTCAAGATAGCCTACCAACAGAATAAAGCCTGTCGCCACCTCGGCGGGAGGGCACCTGACAGTTAGGGCTGGAGAAGGAAAAAGATGCCACCCCTCTCCCTACCGGAAGTGACGCGCGCGGCTCCGACTGCTCAAAGAGGCCAGGCGGAAGAGTATCGGTCTCTTTTCTCCAAGGATCGTGGTTTGCACAGGTGTTTTCAGTCCCTGTTTTGGTCATTACATATGACTTCTGTTTATGTCCTTATAGTCACAGCTTGGTGGTCCTGGTAGTGCCCATGGGTAGTATGTTTTGGATAACGACACAAATTTTTGGTTGAAATACTGAGCTCCTGCATGGGTCAATGACCCACTGGTATTTTTTGGTTTAATGGGTTAAGGAGTCAGTATAGTGAACAATTTTTATCGTAAACCCATCGAGCTGGTCGGGAAGGCTTATGGGCGTATTAGATGATATTAGATGTTTCATGTATATCAAGACATATATATATATGTGTGGTAAAATGTCATGTTAAAGAACACATCGAGCTGGTCGGGAAGGCTGATGGTGATCGATAGAGATGGAGATATATATATATATATATATATATATATATATATATATATATATATATATATATATATATATATATATATATATATATATATAGATGTTTTAAGAGCACTTGTTTATGCCACAAATAAGGGGCAGTATCAGGGACTTTAAGATTTTGCTTGAAGTTATTTAAATTTGCACTAAGTGATACAGAGTTTGTAAAGTTATTTTATAAGTTTTCATATACTTATATATTTTGTACAAGTTTTATCAGCTGTGGCCAAATAAGTATATAAACATCCACATCTTTCTGATACATACGTTGTCAGTGTGTTTATTTTAGAGCATAAAGGCTGCCATACACACCCCGACGGGTGCAGACAGACCTACTCCGATATGCACAGGAATGCAAACGTGATGACGTCATCACGTTTGCACCCTGGTGCATTGTGGGGCCCCTTCAGTCGGCTGGCAACCTTTGTGTGCCGGCCACTAGCTTCAATGAAGGCGCCGGTCTTTATTAAAGCTAATGCCATCGGCTTACATCGGCCAGAGATTATCGGACATGTCCGTTCTCTGGCCGGCTGAGCTGTGGGGTGACAGGGATCTGTCGCCCCATCTGGGCACACGCCGATTAGCGGCCGATTTTTCCACTGACTGACGGTGCGAGCGCGCACGCCCGTCGGTCAGGTAAAAAATCGGCCGCTTATCGGCATGTGTATGGCAGGCATTAGTCTTTTATATTATTTGAAGGTTTTAGGTACTGGATTCGGACAGACACAGGGCATAGTTTTTATATGTAAATAGTGGGCTTCAGTTCAGGATCATACTCTGAGAGGGAGAGCATGGAATTATCAGAATAATTGAAGGGACCTTACCATTTGAAGCATGTTTTGACTCAAGTAAATGTAGTTTTTCCGATTTTAGATCATGTATTGTACACCAGAGAGCTGTTGTTGATCTGTTGGGTTGATCATATAATTTAGTGACTGAAGACATACTGCCTGGCATAGCTTGGGAAATAAAGGTCCAAGCTATAACTAAAAAAATATTGAAAAGATATGTGCCATACAGTTTGCAGTAAACAAATTGTCTCTTAGTAAACGTTTAAGGTGCAAGTGCAGAGCAAGAGTGAGAAAATAAGTATGGAACGTAGGTTTCTGGTCAACTAGACCAAGGGGAGAATCAAAGATTTTGTTTGAAGGTAATCATTTTACTGAGGGCTTGAGAAGAGATATTAAAACACACAGAGAGCAAACTATAAGCAGATGTGGAATCTATAAAACTGCTGCAACTAGAATATTTGCAAGCCAAGTCTTCTCAATGCTTCACTAGAATAGTTTCTGATTGTTATCGTTAGTTAGATCTAGAATAATGCCACAGGTTCAGTTAGGTTTGCCAACTGTGCCGTAGTCTAGTTATTGGCAGTGGTTCTACATAACTTTTTCCTTTTATAGCTAGAGCCCTTGTAAGGCAGCTGTCAACTCAAAACGAGAAGGTAGAGGTTTACATTTGCCAGGTCTGTATTTATTAAACATTATATATATCCAACACGACACACAAACGAGAGTAATATCACAAATAATATGTTGGATTAGACATCCTGAGACACTGTGTGTAAATACTAGGGGTTCCCACATTTAGATTGTGACCCAGTGGTCAATCACAAAGGCACCAAGGGTAAATGGGGAGCATGCCTCATTTTTTTTGTTTGGTTGTATTAACAAGCCTGTATTGACAATAAACAATGAACTGAAGTCTGAATTAACTCTCTGTAACTGAATAACTATACTCAAACAGTGAAGATTAGGGTCCTGCCTGAACTGAGACTGGGGATTCTCATGAGACCCTTACACTTCAAGAGAGAAGATGAAATGCTTCATATCCCTTTCTACCACTTCCTTTAGATTCCAAAGAAAGAAGGGCATTAGTGATGGCCGAACATTTGGCGTGTCCGTCCGCGAACGGGCGGAGTGGACTTTTTAAAAAGTCCGCTGTCCGCCCTTTCGCGGACAGATTCAAATTCCCTACCTCTAGGCGGGGAATTTGAATCGGAAAACCCTGATGTGACGTCACATCCGGGTTTACGAGCCGGATTTTCACTGATAGACCGGGTTCTCTACCCAAAGGAATCAATAGTTCAATAGACATACTAAGCCCAATAAAGACAGATCTTGTCTCCCCCTAAGTAGCAAATTCAGAAATGTATTTTTGTGGGGCTGCTATATTTGTCCATTTTTTTCATCCGGGTTTACGAGCCGGATTTTCACTGATAGACCGGGTTTTCTATATTCTTCCTGTGGCGGGATCTCGCTGCTATTGATCCCACCGGAGGAAGAATAGAGGGATCCTTCTCGCTGGTGAACACGGCGGGTCGAACACCCGTACTGTCCGCCAGTGAGAAGGAGGGCGAACATGCTTGTTCGCGGCCGAACTGTCCGCCTTGCGGGCAGTTCGGCCGTCACTAAAGGGCATATAGGAACTTTATCAAGGACATGTAATGATTATCATGAAAGTACCGTATTTTTCGGACTATAAGACGCACTGGACCACAAGACGCACCCAGTTTTTAGGGCAGGAAAAAAAAGATTAAATAAGTTTTTACATCAATTGGGTTAATGCAATGAATTTAATGGATGCAATATTCAATTCAGCCAGAAGGTGTCACTAGCAGCAGTACACTCTCAGCAGAACGTCATACTTTACACTGATCTGCAGGAGGAAGGGGGGTGCTGGGCTGTCTTTTGCTCTCTCCTCTCCCAATGTTACTGATTCTGTGTCCGTGGGGCAGCAGATTGATTGTTGTTCATCTGAAAGTTCATCTATAGCTCTCTCTTCATTGCCTATGCCAGTTCAGGGCTGGCATAGGCAATTACACAGTTCAGATGGGAGAGCCGGCATCTCACATCTGACAGCTCCTCTAGCTAATCTCCGTGCTGGTAGAGCTGTCGGGCAGCCAAGGTGCGAACACCGGCGGCTGAGTGGCCGCGGGGGTCGTGCATTCGGACCATAAGACATTAGGCACTTTTTGCCCCCAATTTTGGGAGTGAAAAAGTGCGTCTTCTGGTGCGCAAAATACGGTAAGTGCATTTGCTGTAAATGATACTGATATTTTGGATGTTATATTAAAACTTCAAGCACATGGTGTCCAAAGAGGACTTGTGTTAATTACTTGCTGCCCATACATGAGTGAAACAGTATCTATCTATCTATCTATCTATCTATCTATCTATCTATCTATCTATCTATCTATCTATCTATCTATCTATCTATCTATCTATCTATCTATCTATCTATCTATCTATCTATCTATCTATCTATCTATCTATCTATCTATCCATATTACACACATTATTCCAAGCATATATTAGCACATATTATTATATGTACAGAATATGAGAGTGAGCTGTCTCATACCTCATATTTACTGTAGTTTTTGAATGCAGTAATGTTGAGCGATTTTCTGAAAGCATGTTATTATTGCAAATGTATTCAAAATTTCATCAACGATGAAAGAAATATAACAGATGGCAGATAATTGTTAAATCTGATCTTAGCAATCATTCTTAGCTTCATTTTGCTTATTTTTTATATAACAAAGGAATCAATAGTTCAATAGACATACTAAGCCCAATAAAGACAGATCTTGTCTCCCCCTAAGTAGCAAATTCAGAAATGTATTTTTGTGGGGCTGCTATATTTGTAATTTTTTTTCATTTTTTGGGACATATGGAGGTCACCTTAGTGCCTAGAGCAGAGACACAGGAACAAGCTAGCATGGCAGATAGCCAGCATTCATTCTGCCACATGGAACTTTGATTCTGTGAGCTGGTGGTGCCGCTCACTTCACCCTCCCTCCATCAGCCTAGGGCTGGAAACCAGCATACGGATTACAGGAAACTTCTCTGCGGCTTAACTCCAGTAGAAATAAATAAATAAATGAAGCGGGAAAGAAAGCAGTTTTCCCTTTTTTTAGTTTACAGTTTAATAAAAGAGAAACAATGGCTTTCTTTAGTGAGCAGAGATTTTGAACATACAGAATTATGTTTTGGAAAGTGTAACATAAACTATCCGGCAAACAACAGCATTTGGCGCTTTATTTAACTCTGTGATCTGTAGCACAACAGTGTTGATGTTAAATCCCAATTGGCGTTTATATTTTTCAGGTCAGTATTTAGAAAACATAACCGGTAAATTGGTGACTCCCCATAACTGAGAAAAGACCAGCAGAGGACCCAGTACATCACATCACCAGCCAGAAAACATCTGAAAAGTGTAGATATTTAATAAAGGGGAAATTATTGCTAGTTACTGTTTTGGTCTTCTGCCCTCAGCAATATTTTTCCCTATTGGTGTATCAAGGCCGGATATCATCACGTATTCAGCCTTTTCGCTCATAGAAAGTAATATGCGACCCTCAGTTATGTCTCCCACTACAATATGTAAGCACTATTAACAGGAATCACTTGAAACTATGCAGATATAACATAAAAGACACCTTTACTTTGTTACAATAGCAATTAACACATACAATATAGGTTCATGTATATCATGGTCATGTAAGTACACACACAATGTAACTAGCATAAAGATATAATAGTATAGACAAAAGGATACTTAACCAAGATAGAATGATGGTGGCACATCCCCTCAGCTCACATGTTCTCAGCCCGGTTCCAAGTTTCAGACTGAACTCTCTCTCCAACCCTCGCTCATTCCATTGTTGGCCTGAACAGGAAGGGACGGGGTCCGTGATATGGGAAGTGATGTAATGTCCATGTGCTTCAGGAAGTGGCTTGATCCTTACTCACCCCACTTCCTGTGATGTACATGTGGTCTGTATAATAATAAAGACACAGGGCTGAAATCTTGCCCTGTAACAATATACTTTAAAAATAAAAGTCTTTGGACTGTGTCCTTCTGGTGGGAGGTAGTTAATTGGCAGCCCAGAGTTACATTTGTATTCAAATTCCAGTCCCCACAGAGAAAACACTACAGGGGCATACTCCTCTACAGATCAGAACTAGAGCCCCAGAGTCCACATGAACTTCAAATGGGAAAATCCCTATAAGTATGTTGTAGCATTGAACAAGTAACATGCTTTAAAATGAGTTCAGAAAAGTGTTCTGCACAAAAGCCAGGGAAGCAACATTCTCAAAGCAAGTCCAGCAATGACTATTAATGTCTTATAACAGAACCCCATTCAATATCTAAAGTAATAGGGTTGATCTCAGCACCATGAATTCTTGTCATTCCTAAAACAGGGGTTTTCCCTAAGAGTTCAGACCTCTGCAACTGTAACTTTATTATAAAACATCTTACATATCCAAGAGAAAATGAGACTCTTACTGCCCATGTTGTTGGTGAGCAAACTTGCCAAAATGTTACCATCTTCCAAAAAGTCACTTAAGCTGGGCATAGACGGGTCGTTTTCCCATCGACTGCCCAGCCGACCGAAGGACGTCATCACGCATGGCCGCTAGTGCCGGGAATTGGCCGGGCACCCTTTGAGTGCCCGCCATTACTTCAGATAGAGCCTGCCATCCCCATCCAAACTAATGGGATCGGCTGGGAATTTGCCGGCACGTCCGATCACTGTGCGATCCGACATGCATCAGATTCCTGGTCAATATGACCAGGGGGCGCACCCAATTCTCTGCCAACCCGACCGCAGATCGATTGCAAGAACATGCATGGCGTCGATCGGCTGTCGAATCGGGCAGGAATCTGCCCGTCTATGCCCAGCTTTAGATTTGAGTAGGTTAACCCTTTAGGGTAAAGTCCAACATAAAAGTTGTTTCCTAAAATACTTTTTATTTGCCTTTTAAGTAAATCATGTAAACACATCTGCCTCTTACCTCAGTGCTGGATCTATGTATGATTTGTGTTTTCATGTACAATAATTGTTTTTGTTAGGGTGACTCACAAAACGTTTATTGCTGAGGATAGCTAATAAAAACCGTGCTCTCTGTCTGGAAATGAAGTGCCAAGAATTCTGCAGTGCAAAGCTAGCTCATGATAACATGCCTGAACAATTACACAGTCATTTCCAAGTAAGTAAATCATTGTGAATGTAAAAAGGAAAATTGGATAAACTGATATAATCCAAAAATCATTCTCTATATTTCTACGTCTGCAAAGTGAAAACTGAATGGCCTTGCTTTATTCTTCCTGGAGAGAGCACAGATCCTCTAACCGATACATTTACAAGTAGGGGCCACATCCAATGTCACTTTAACTAATTCCAGGTGGCCATTGTCAATTTGTATGTGCTAGTTAAAGCCCCCATACATCTTACAATGTTGCCATACAATTTCTGTACAATCAACTTCTCTTCTGCCAAAACCATGTAATATAAGGACCTTTCTTTCCAATCACTATGTATTCTATGAGGTAGGACCCGGCACTACATAGTTGTTGGTAGATCTTCAGGAAATTGTATGGAGTGATCTTAAGGTGTACAGGGGGGCTTTAGCAATACTTATGAGTTAAGCCCCCCATACACCGTTTAGATCACTCCATACAATTTCCTTTAGATCTACCAACAACTATGTAGTGCCGGGTCCTGCCTGATTGAATACATAGTGATTGGAAGGTTTATATCACTGCTATGTAGTGCCGGGTCCTCATATTACATGGTTTTGGTAGAACAAAAGTTGATTTTACAGAAATTGTATGGTAAGATTGTAAGGTGTATGGGGACCTTAAGGTTAATGTTTGGTTGATCCATTAAATGTTGGATCTGCCTGTAGTAATTGGATCTGCCTGTAGTAATTCCTTTCTGTGTTCCCATCTACCTAGAGGTTTTGGATGTTCAATCATACATTTGCTTTTTCCAGAAAGAAAGTGTTTTAGCCATCAATACATGTGAATACATTAAGGCTCAATTTACACTGTCGTTCAAAGAATGTCACATTAACACAGCTGACCAGCAGATGCCACGTTAGGCATCCGCCGGTCGACTTTCGGGCTTAAGCCCAATAGACCTGTCATGGGGTCATTATCTAAACGACCCCCGAGGGCCAGTACAAGTTTGCAGGGTATCACTTGAATTAATATTGGAGTTCAAGTAATACCCTTCATTGGCTAACTGAAGTCATTAAAGAAGCAAGCTGTTGGATGTCTCTTACCCCTTCTTCAGGCTTAAGACGGCATCTTAGAAGTCCCAATAGCTTCTTTATTGACTTCAGTTAGCCAAGAATCACTTAAACTCCAAACTTACTGTATTCATTGATGGCTAACACGGTACAACACTCTACTATTGCTTTTTTTTTTTTACAAATAAAGGTCTAATTGGAAATGTGGAACTCCTTTCTAAGGGGCGCAGGCTCATGATTCTACCTATGTGGCCTCTAAGAGGAATTCCTTAGACTAAAGGCTTAAAAAAGTGATTGCAACACTAATAACCAGTTGATATTCCATAGTTGTGGATCTTACAATTGGTCCATTAATCCCAGTAATGATGGAGTCCATAGTGACACAGATACTTATACTGTATACATGTGTAAATGGACTCATACATGGACATGGGAACATAGATGGGAGTATAAGCAGCTTTTATAATTCACAGAGCTACTGTGGTCACTAAGTAGTTGCATTATTCCGAAGTATGGAACATATTCATTTATATTATTCTGCTGGGCATTTAAATGTATACACCGTTTAAATGTAGGCCTTTCACCACTCCATGCCACTTATTCCATGAAGTCTCTATGGAGGTATTTTATACGATGTCCATGAATTGCCATTGCTTGGATACCTCTCTTTGGTCTTGCTAAATGCTAGCGCTGAGTGGAGATGTGAACAAATAAAGGAATACTGGTGACTTAATGGCAAATTATATATTGTGCAAACAGTATGTCAAGTGGTAGAGGATAGAAATGATTTATTTTTATATCCTCCAAGGGGGTGTTAAATGTACTTTTTCAGCATTTACTGTCTTACATATGTAACAATAGCACATAGACAGCGATAAGCAAAATAAAATATACAGGGCAATAAGTTACAAATTGTTCCGTTCCGTCAATAAGCCACTGTGAGTGTGTTTATTTATTACAGGCTGTAAGGCGTTTATTGTCCATTTTACAATACTAAACGCGCAGCGCACAATTTCATCAGGAATCCCGCCAGCCACTCTGCGCTCCCCCAGCGCACAGCAATGTTGTTTATGGTTTTTTGAGTTCGGAATGAAACATCCGAAAGTAAAAACAAATGCTTAGCAGGGATGGCAGTGGGCTCAGCTGAGCTGAATTTATTTGATTTCCGTGATTCTGACTGAAACTTTCTAATGAGCACTCAAAGCCAAACCCTGCTTTTACTAAAAATGTTCATAAAATACAGTTTCCATTGTCGCTCATATATCTCCAAACTACATGTACTCACTTCAAGAGGTACACCTTCCGGAGAATAACAATGGTGGAACAAACATTAGCATTGTGTGTAGACATGGCGACAACTTGAAGATGTTTGTCATCCCTTAGTACAATGTGCTTGAACAACATCATCATTGCAGTATGACTGGGGGAGTGTTGACTAGCTCTGTTAAACCCCCATAGCCCCAAACCACTCCCTTAATGATTATTAAATAAAGACATGACACAGGTATTGAAGAAAAACGTGGATAAATATATCACAGCTTATAAATAACAACAGTGCAAAATAACTGATCCCTGGCAGTGCCATCTGAATGGAGTAAACGAAACATCGCCACACCATAACGAAATCCACCCGGTGGGTACTCCATAGCCACTGACTCCTCCCACCACCTTTGACTTCGCCACGTTGGATCATTGACTCTGTACCAGAGCAGCACTGAATATTGTGTTACAGCCTCCTCCACCAGCACGTCACCCCCTTTATCCTCAAACCTTTCTTCTTGGGCACTGCCAGGGACCCACAGTCCCTGTGATAAAACACCAAAAAAGACTGGAATACACTATAACAAAACAGTGTCAGAACACCCAACAAAACCTCCCACAAAACTAATCAAACCATAAAGCCAAAAGATGGGTATGTCCTCAATCGAAATGGGCGATGTCACTTCTGCCACTTTGTTTTGAGGGCTTCGTTATGCCTACGTCACTTCTGGTGACGTTACTCTGCCTTGCAACACCCGTACGCCGAGGGTGCTCTGGCTGCGGCTGTTACTCTTTATGAAAGCCAAAGATTTAACAGCAATGATAAAGTTTAAATCTAGGAAAGGAAAAAACTCCTTGTACATTTCTGTGGCCTTTGGCAGCATGATGACATCATAGAAAAGCAAAATGCTGTTCACTGTTAAATCAGACCTATCAACCGCTTTAGTACTTGCTGTGATTGGAAATGGAAGTGCTGACAGTAAGGCAGAATGCAAAAAACAAAACTTACCTGTAATGTGTAAAACCCAAATGTCTCTCCTCCCCCACCTCTCTCCTCCTCTGTGATGATGCAGCGCCATAGTGGAATGAAAGCAGTCATCTCGGAGAGCAGTGACAGCTGAGAAAGTACCTGATCATGATGTGCATTGAAAACTACACATAGACACCATTCCTGTTGATAATCATTTAATGCACCCCCAGTGGGCACTCGTCACATTGCACTGAATTAACCCCCAGAAGCCTGACAGATGAAAATACTGATGCAAAAATCAAGAAGAAAACAAAAAATACAATGGTATGTTAAGATTGCTGACATCATTATTATTGCTGACACTAGGAGTGTTTTTTTTTGATGATGTAAGGCACTGGCTGGCAGGGTTATGGATGTATATCACACATACACCAATACAAGGCAAGAGCCTTTGGGTAGAAAGTAAAGGTCTAATTTCTACGAATCTGTTGGTTTTGGTCCTTAAAGCTAGCCATACACGTGTCGGATTCCATGGCCAATTGATCACTCACCCAATTGATTCCGGCGATCTCAGCGGGAATGGGAGCTGCAATCAATCAGCCAATTAAGAGGATCCGATCGCTGCATACCACCTTGTCCGAGTGATCGCGTCCAATTGATCGGGGGCTCAGAATTGGATCCGACAGAGAACCAACAATTCTGAGCCCCCGATCAATTGGACGCGATCACTCGGACAAGGTGGTATGCAGCGATCGGATCCTCTTAATTGGCTGATTGATTGCAGCTCCCATTCCCGGTGAGATCGCCAGAATCAATTGGGTGAGTGATCAATTGGCCATGGAATCCGACACGTGTATGGCTAGCTTAAGGTCTTTGGCTTTGTGAAAGTTTGAATGGCATTAAGCCTTAGTGCCAAGGTCCACGTTTTACCTAAGCTACCTAAGCCTTTAGCTAACTGAGCTCACTCACTTTTATCATGTGGAAGCCTGCTGCTCTAAGAAAAGACACAACACTGAAAGTTACATGTGCTTTTTTATGGAAACCCATTGGTTTAGTTTAGTTAGTAACTTGTACAAGCAGATGTAATGTTTAGTGCTATGAATTAACTGTGTTCCTTACTGAGTTGCTAAATAAAACCACATGACAAATTCTCAAGAAGCAATCCGGAAAATCACCACCACCATCTTTACCAGAGATTAATACATCTCTGCCACACAGCCAAGAGTTTCTCCCCTGTCGTTAATAAACTCAGATATCTCCTGGCCTATTGGACAATGAAAGGGCACACTCACTGCATAGAGGTTTCTAAGGGTTCCGTGATCCATGCTCCTCCATCTTAAACCGGTTGGCCTCACTAAATCCGTTGGCGTCCTTTGTTCTTCTAGCCTCTAAACAAACGATAGCTCACTCCTGGAAGCACATTTTCATCGGTATTGAATCACATGGACTCATTTTTATTTTGTATAGAGGTCAGATTAACTGTGACACCATGGAAGATGACGCAAAGGTTAGAGGCTCCACCCCTTGAGGATTTTCAACAATTTGAATAGACCAAAGTAATACAAAAGTAATGTATGGAAAAAAGAGGGGGATGTGCTGGGGGGGCGGGGGGGGGGGGGGGGGGGGGGGGGGGGGGGGTGGTAGTATTTGGTTTGTGAATTATGACTAATGGAACCTTATTTTGTCCTTAATTTAAGATTATGCAGATTCACAACTCCACTATTGGAAGGAATATCTTTGATATGATGTAAGAAAAAAAGGTCTCTCAAAAGGGGACAGGTAAATGAAACACTCCACACAGCCTCAAAGAGTAAATTAAAATGTGTGTAAAATGAAATCAAGTTATGGTGATCATATGTATGTTTTTTGGTATTTTAGTGCTTGGTCGTTTCTTAAAAAAGTCCTGTATAGGATGAAACACGTCGAAGTAGCCCTAATTGCACATCCAACTTGCGAATGCCCCCCAGCAATGGTTTGGTCTGCATTATATATTTAATGATAGGGGGAAATGAGGACCACCACCTGTAGGCCCTCTTTTTCTTCTTTTTCCTTATGTAAGGACATTGTGAATTACCATTAGTGATGGCGCGAACCTGGAACGGCGAACATGAACCTCCGCAAATGTCGGCGAACCCGGCGAACCCCATAGACTTCAATGGGCAGGCGAACATTAAAAAAACAAAGGGGACCCTTCTGGCCACAATAGGGTGGGAAAGTTATTTAAGGGGACTAACACCTGGACAAGACATGACAGAGGGGGGGGTCCATGGCAAATCCAAGAAAAAAAAATTTCACGCAATAAATCCGCACGAAGGATTTCTACAATGTATAGTCAATGGGATTTGAACATAAGAGGGAGCTGGGAGCACTAAACCCCATGGTTGGTAATGCCGTGTGATTCCACCTGAAACAACTGTGAGATCTGCTTTCCACGTTGCCTACAGCTTAAAGGTGAATTTTATGGAGGGGCCACTGGTGTGAGATGGACAGTGTGGATGGACACTGGTGGAGATGGTCAGTAGGGCGGACCTGGTGTGAGATGGTGAGTGTGGAGGCCACTGTGGAGATGGTCAGTATGGCGGACACTGGTGGTGATGGTCAGTGTGAGGACACTGGTGGTGATGGGTCAGTAGGAGGACACTGTGGTGATGGTAGTGTGGGGGACACTGGTGTGATGGTCAGTATGGAGGAAACTGGTGGTGATGGTCAGTGTGGGGGACACTGGTGGTGATGGTCAGTATGGAGGACATGGTGGTGTGGTCGTTGGAGGAATGGGGGTGATGGTCGTATGGAGGACATGGTGGTGATGGTCGTGTGGGAAAATGGGGAGAGGATATTCCCCATGGATGATGGATGGGATATTCAGTGAAGACTGTAGATTACAAAGAACACTGCCTAGCTAATGGTTCCCTATAGAGCAGCAGCAGCTATCCCTTTCCTAACTCTCTCCGTCTTCAGCAGAATGTGTAATGGCGTCCTGTATGATATGTTATAGGGGGGTGTGGGGTCTGTGAGGTGGGGGGTGCTCATTGGGGGATTAGTGTCTGCTGACTGTGACCACAGGGGTCAAAGTTTTGCAAATGGTAAAAAGATAGGGGGCAAACCGAACTCGACATATGTTCGCAAACATGGTGCGCAACGCGAACATGCGTATGTTCCGCCGCGAAGGTTTCTCCGGCGAACCAGTTCGGTCGGCCATCACTAATTACCATTGTGTGTTGTATATACGAACAGTTTTTATACATATGAAAAATTTGTGAATAAATTAGGACCCCAGGTGGGCAAAAGGATAGGAACTTAAGTGTCTGGTAAAATTATTAAGCAAGGAAAAGTCTCCTCAGAAACCCCTTTTTTTTTCCATACATTACCAGTGTATGACTCCTTTGGTCTGTTCAAAATAGACTCTTTTTTAATTAATGAAGAATTGACCAGCATTTTATTAGATAAACATCCCAAATTTCTCAAGATCTGGTCGCCCGTGCCATCCTACTTTATTTTATGACCGTGACTCTCTCCTATAATCAGATTATAATCTGTTATGCCCTGTATTTACCTAATTCTTTTGTTCAAGTCAAGTCCAGTCATGCTCCTAGTTATGGTAACCCATTTTGAGGTGCAGGTCTCAGCTCCTGCACCCCTCCTTCTTCTCCACCCATTTTTGTTACAGCATTTCCACTTTCTTTTTGTTAATGTTTGTTTCAAAGTTAGTCATGGATATACAATTTTTTTAGCCAATATACTATTTGTATAGTATGCTCTGTAACCATGTTTCCTAGCTTTTCGCTATTATCTATGTCTTATATTATGAACAATACTTTGGTATTCTGAATTTATTGTAACATTTCCCAAATACAAATTGAAACAGAAAGTCACTCACAGGGCAGTGTCCATATTATCATTCAACCAAAAAGTTATCTGAAAAAACACTACTGTAGGGAAAAGTTCTGGAATGAAGTCACAGAATATTGTGAGTATAATGTTTAAGATAACCTAGGCAGGAGCATTGGTCCAGAGAGTTTCAATGGGGCACAGACTACATTTTCATTGTTATTCATTTAACTAGAATCAGTCGCAGGAACAGGGAGGGGTTTAAGGGCTGTATCCCCTTTATCCACATCTTAAGAAGAGTTTTGACTGCCAAACCAAAATTCCATTGGTTATTTTGTTAGGAGATATTAGGCCACCCCTTATTGGACACCAGCTCATCTGATGTTATGAGCAATAAATCCTCCGTATGTACATTCCGTTCTTTTTTGATGCAGTTGAATCAGGTACCATCAATGCCTACCCAGCAGTCCATTCCAAAATGGGGTAACCCTTAGCCTAGGCAAAAAAAATGGATGCTTACTGTATTATGTCTTGTCTCATAAAAGAAAGCAACAGGTTACTATTGAACCATTAATGGAAAGTTCAGCTGTATTCTTTATAATGAAAGCTATTACCATTGTGTTTACCTAATGTAGAAGCTTTTGTGTAGAAAATGGTTTGTCATGGTTGATATTATAACATATTTTATGAAGAACGTGAAGTCTTGCGGGGCCCCGTTTCTATTTAGGAACATTATGGAGCCCCCCCTCCCCATTCAAACACAGGTTCAGAATGAGGGCCGTGCCCCCCCCCCCCCCCCCCCCCCCCGGAATACCTTTGTACCTTGGGAACCACTGGACTATAGAATGCAAGCATGGCTATATCATTGTGCATCTGAAAACTCAATGGAACTCTATCTACTAATTAAATTAAATATTACAACGTGCTGCTCCTAAACGTTTTCTGCTCACCCTCATTACATTATTAAAGAGCTTGGAAAGTAAGGGGATAAATATATGGCTTATTCATGTGTTAGATGTTCTAGTTTGAATATTTTTTAATTGCGCTGCATTTTAGTAACTGCAAGGTAAGCTTTTTTTGCACTCTAAGTAGACAAATATCTTTGTATTGAAAATCCCAGCTTACACCACATCCAGACAGGTATGAAAAGCCAGTATGTTTCTTCTCTCCATTTACCCCATAACAAATAAGGAATGATTTTCCGTTATGTGTCAAATCCTCTCCATAAGGACCATCCATGATCCTTGCACTGCCTTGCCAAAAGTCTTGCAAATCTGCAATTTCCCATCCTCCTGTGCATAGATGGAAAGGTGGTCATGAAAAATAAAAGAGACAACCTTATATGTTATAAGCCTAGGCAAGTTCTAACATCTTCAATAGAGTGGATATATCATTTGTTTAAGAACATTTTAGTTTTTGTACATTTGTTTTCATTTTGTTAAAACTAAGTAATAAAGTAAAAATATTTCCTACTTTATTTTTTAAATGTTCCCACAAGTCTTAACCTACATTCATCTAAAACATTTCCTTTCATTCTAATTCCTAATTATATATTATAAATATCCCATTAAAAAATCATTCATTTATATATTACTGTAGAAGAGTGGGTGACCATAATGGGTGACATTCAGGTGTTACTCAGAGAGTTGAGGGTGCCAAAGGACAATGGCTCCTTTGTGAATGGGTATGCAGGGCTCTCTGTGTGGGCACCTAGGCAAGTGGATCTCTGCCTCTCCCAAATCCTGTGTAGATCCTGTGTAGGAGGCCATGCTGTGCTCAGACGGCTTAGGCACTATTGGCTCTTCTGGACAGACAGGTGGCAATCTCCACATGTACCTGGAAATACTTCAGCATTATATATCCCCTTCCACACATGAATCACTCTCTCCCTTGCTCAAGATCCTTTTAGGCTGTAAAACCTATACTCAGGCCTCTGCTGTGTCCACATAGTCCACACATTGGTCAGGTTAACTGTAAATCCTTTACTGGGTTTCAGCAAAAGGTATATTACAGACATTCACTGTTTCTGAGCACAGAGACAGGGTGCAGTCTTTAGATCCCCAGCTCTCTATGGATGAAGACTAACTTCACTCTCCCTCCTAAGTTCCCACCCCACTTGTGCAGATAATGTGTGGGGTGGGAACATAGGAGGGGGTATAACGTCCCCTCCCTCTTAAATTACTTGATTTCAAAATCTCTAGGAAAATTCTGCATTTATTTGGCCAGGAAATTCACATAAAAACGTGACTTTCCCAGCCAAAACGGGGTGGCTGACAGGTATAATTAGACTGGGGTTCAGCCCAGACTAGTGTTGAGCTCAAATATTCATATTTTGAATATATTCGGCGAATATTAGCTATTCAAGAATTCGCAAATTTTGCGAATATGGCGCCGGATATTCGCAATTTCGAATATTCACATTGGGATGCTTATGGGCATGGATTGCGAATATATATATAGCACATGTTACCAGACTCTAGATTTCCAATCGCACACATTCGAATAAAGAATGTAATATTAGTAGAATTATTAGCGAAATATCGCGAATTCGAATATTGCCTATGCCGCTCATCACTAGCCCAGACATAAGAAAAATAGTATAAACAGATTCAGTGCCGTTCCACTCTGCTATAGTATAACATATGTCTCATTCTCAATGACCTTAGAAATCCACTAGAAACCACAAAAGTCAGTTTTGGGAAGGTTTGTACACAAGATCAACTTTCAGATGTCCAATGTGCAAAATAATGTTGTACTTTTTGATGCATTAGTTAGAGTTTGATATTATTGTCTGTTTTCTGCTTTGCTCCATATGAATCAAGGATATTACATATCTGAATATACATGTATTACAAGACTACATCTAGCCAAACAACTTATTGAAGTTGGATCTTGGAATTGCAATGAGTAAAAATGTTGTACTTTTCCAGGAATAAGGTTGGGATAGCAACACCCATACAACTGCCACATGAGGAACGTAAAGGTCCAGATGGTGGGAATCTAAGTGGAAATGGAGTTGTAGCCACACAGAAGAATCTGAAGCGGGGTCTCCTTGTTGTAAAAGTGGAGAGCCTCTTTAATGAACATCTGTTGCTATTTAAATACGACAAGATTCCCTTTAGTGCTTCTCTCCGGTATCTTGCACAAATTACTCAATTTAATCCAGCCATCTGGTTCTTTTCATCACAAACTATTGCTACATTTGTTATATATAACAATGTAAATTTAAATATAGGACTCACCCACCCCGAAGAGACCACAGAGAGATAGCCATAATCGCAGATAAGGAAAAAAACACCAGCAACAGGAAATTAAAAATTCCAATCCTGTTCTGTCATTATAATATCAAAACTGAATTTTGCCATTCTATTTTAATTTTTGTTAACATCAAATCATCAATATGTTTCTCAAAATGTCATATTTCCAATTTTCATTCTGTCATTACAAACTAAGCTCACTTTCTTCTCAAGTGGGACACTATGCAAAGATGGTCTCTGATGGTATTCATAAAAACCAACCCAGATAACAATGTAAACCTTTCATCTTTAAGCAACATAACACAATATTTATCACAAAGAAACTGGATACAGGTACCACATGAGTCGCAAATATCAAACATAAAAAACGAAATAACTTAGAATGAAATGCAATTAGTGATCAAAAACATATAAAAAAAGCTGGAGGCGGTTGTCCTGCCCACGGAGTCTTCAAGAATGGCTTTTTAAAAAAAAAAAATTAAGATAATAAGTGTTTTAGGCTCTATACAGGGAGAAGGGAGCATATCAACTGTTCAGCTTAATATTAAAAGGAGATAAGATTACTTACGATCTTGGCTGCTGGTATAAGGTGTAAAGGATACCAATACCAGTGCCAGCAACCACAAATATCATAGGATGTGTAGGAAATTTTGTGTCACCGTCCCAACTCTGTGTTTTTCATAAGGTCGCTCTCATAAGCCTCTGGGTGCCCGGGGTCAGGGAGCAAGGCAATTGTCAGTTTCCTCGGTTTAGACGATTATGAAGGGGTAAAATCTTGATCCCAGATTAAAAGGCTCTAGGAGGCCCCTGTAGTTGTAAAATATCAATTTATTGAACATCAGCACACTTCTTGGTACCAGACATTTTTTCAGGGTGATAGGGTATGTCTTCTGGCTCTTAAAAATGCATGCGAACCATATTACCTTCATTGCACAAACCAACACTTGTAGATCCACATATTGTAAACATAATGCATGGTAGTTACAGGTACTGATGTAAAAAGTCTTGAATATTCGTGATTACAATCATATAGCACTATATTAGAGATCTTCGCTAATTCTCAAAGTGCAGATATTCGCAATAAAAATTTGCGATTACAATATTTGCGATTAACACTACTAGATAGTTTAAACATATCAAAGTTACAATCATAAAAACATCCAAATAAAGAGACAAGATGAATATAGCCTAGTTTAGCTATTTTCATATTTTCTAATTTTAGACATGGATAAGTTTAGAATGAATTTCTAGACATGGATAAGTTTCAGTTAATTATTTAATCCCAATGGAGACGTTGATTATATATTTTTTAAATATTAAAACGCAGGAGCTCGATTGACTTCATACTTACATACATACATACTTACATACATACATACTCAATCTGTAGATTCCAGTAGTACCGTTATAATTTGAAACTGTATTTCTACCAAGATGACCTGTAATATACCTTAGAATTAGTGTTGATTGCAAATATTCTAATAAAAAAATGTTATTGCAGATATCGACACCTTGAGAATTTGCGAAGATCTCAGATAAAGTGCCATATGTTCAGAATCACGAATATTCAAGTTTTTTTACATGAGTATCCAGAAATACCGTGCATTGCGTTCGCAATATGTGCATGTACAAGTGCCAATTTGCCTTATGAATGTAATCTGTGGAAAGTACCTTGCATTGCGTTTGCAATATGCGTGTGTACAAGTGCCAATTTGCGCCATTAATTTAATAAAAACTGGAGATCACATCCTTATAAATTTATTACGAATATTAGGTGAAAAATTTGCAATACATTTAAAATATGAATATTGCCCATCACTACTTTGACCGATGGACTTTCTTAGCTCTGACGATCTATGCCAATGGTTTTTAAAGTTTTTAAGGATTTTTTGCATTGCAGTATCTTTGCAATTTTTTTTTTAGATGTTTACAGACTTTTTTAAATGAACAACAACATTTAGGCTTCTGGTACCAAAACATCTGACATATCTCACAAATATTTATTCGAAAAATGGCAAAGCTTAGTCATCAAAGGTACATTCAATGGGATGGGCGCATCTGTTTTGCATGAACCAATTTTTTTAAGCAGGGGCAACAATTGCAAATAACTTTGTGACCCCTTAACACATTCATAGTCCTCTAGAGGACTTTGGATCCCAATGTAAGAACCACTGAGTAATATCCACACACATAACTTTTTTTTGGCAAAACCCCTAGTGAAAGGAAGGTCTATCTATCTATCTATCTCTCTCTCTCTCTCTCTCTATCTATCTATCTATCTATCTATCTATCTATCTATCTATCTATCTATCTATCTATCTATCTATCTATCTATCTATCTATCTATCTATCTATCTATCTATCTGTCACATCTTGGAGGTAATGTGCTCATTGGGCCTTAACTATTGCATATTCATTAGCAAATAAGGTCCCTTGGTAAAATGTCATAGTATTGACCAGGATACTATGTCCAGTAGCACGTTTTGATTTTGTAATTGGGCAATGAAGCGTGTATAGAAGAACCCTTCACTAATGTCTGCCTCAATATAATTTCTACATACAGCTATACATATTTCAAAATTCTGCATATATTGAATGGTCTCTTTTAATAGATATCTTTGTTCTTTTGGCTGCTTTCTATTTGTGTTATTTTTATAAAATAGTACAAGAAAGTGCAGAATGCTGCAAACAGTGTCCATATGCTTTTTAATTGAATGACTTATTCAGCAACAGTTTATTTTGGTCTCTCGCTTTCATGGCTTCAAGCTGCTATCCACAAGAATCAAGAATGATCCTCTAATACATAAATGCAAATGTGACTGCAATAACAACAGATCACTGTATAAATTGAGTGGCTTAAAAAGCATATAGCCTCATATTACATTTGCTACTATACAAAACAAAATGTTTCTTCAGTTACATTGTTTGGAAACCTGAGGAGAAATGTGTAGCTCAGTGGTTCTCAACCTTTGTGGTCCGCAACCCCAGAAGTGATGTTGCACAATGTTTCCACCCCTCCTGTGGTGGATGATGTGTTACAAGTTTGTGTGTCCATCTGCTTTTGGAATTATTTTGTTAGTAACATTTCAGTTTCATGCATATTGAAAGTTGTGAGACATATTTGAACTACTTGTTGGACCCACTAAGCTTCCTGATTTCCTGACCGGTGCCTCCTCCTCTGCACCTTGCATTTCATTGTTGTTGATATGACAAATTTATATATTTTATGTGATTTCAGGGTTTCCAGGTTCATATTCCCTGTGGACCCCAGATTTTATTTGTAGTTTAATAGATGTTTTTTTAGGGACATAATGTTAATATATAGTACGGCTTGACCAAATGACAATACAACACACGTGACCCATTATGTATCGTGATGGGGTAACTCACATGACAACTGTGTTTTTCTCGTTTATAGGACACAAGCTTAGAGCTTATCTTTGCTTCTATGTTGACAGTTGATCCAGGACATAACTCCTGATGAAGCCCTGAATGTCAGGGCGAAACGCATTGAGATTATTGTCTTTGACCACCCATATGTTTGAAGCTAATGTATTTGTATGATAATTTTTAGCCTGTGGATTGTCAGGACTTTTTGATGTGTATTATTTTTTTTTCTCTTTTTGTCGTTCTTAATAAAATTCTGCCATTTAATATGAACACTTTTATGTGGATTTGTGTGCCGTGAAAGTCCCAGGGGCTAGCCACCCCGTGTTTGGATTCGGGTTCTCTCCGTCCAAACAAATTTATGTATTTATGTATGAATAGTTGTTACCTCCGAGCTAAAATGTAACCTTACAATTACCTAGCCAAAGAGAGTGGCCAGACCCCATTGAATACGGGGTGATGGATGGAGGTCTTCAGAGTCTTTCCTAACGATGTGCAAGAGCAAAAATAGACATCTTCTTTTCAGCAAGAATGGGAGCCATGTTGTAGGAGCTATTAGAACTACTTAAAGCGGTTTTAAACACAAGTTAAAAAAAACCCCACATACATTAAGTAGACACAATACTTACCTGTCAGCACTTCAGATGCTGGAAAACTGCTGCACAAGAAAACCCCCACAACATACTCACCTACGTTATTTTCAGTTCTGATGCCACCATCTTAGTTCTTGAAGAAGTGCAGCTGCTTCCGCCCTCACTTCTCTGTCGGAGCTGGAGTGATTTGTGGGGGGGGGGGGGGGGGGGGGGGGGGGGGGGGGGGGGGGGGGGGGAATCAGCTGCTGACGAGTTCCTGCATGGGAGAGATGTCCTAGACACCATTTGGGCTTCCTAGGCACGACGTAAGGCAGTGGGAGGGGCTCACTCGGAACAAGCGCCCCTCCTGTTGTCAGAAAAAGATTCTTTTTTTTACAATTGAGTATCTCAGCAGTATCGACTGAGCTGCAGATGATACTGCGGAGTGACCTCCCAGGTGGTAGGCCTGCTTTAACAATAAATAAAAAATAATATGAAAACCCACATTTCAGATAAAATATATTTTTCTATTCCATCTGCCAGTTTTATCCTTAACTGTAATTTAGCCTTTTTGTAATATGCAAGTAGTTTTTTTTTCTACATCTCTGGTAAACCATTATGATTATTGTTATTATTATTTCACAATACGCTGCTGTCATGTCTGAGATGGAACAACACTCATGTTATTTTTGAATTCTTAATAAGACATCAAAGTGAAAAATGATGGACAAATTGAGTGTTAAGGTGTCTAATTTGTCAGAGTGAGATACTTCTCTTCATTTTTATTCCATCTAAAAATAACTTCATCCCACGTAGACACGATTTAAAGGGCAACTTCAATCTCTATGATCTGCTGCATTAATCACAAATGTGATCATTATTTAATACATTCATTCAAGACAATACAAAGGTGTTGTCAGAGTATAAAACATGATGTGACATCTAATGTATATATCATGGAAGAGCAAAATGATTCAGCAAAGCTGCATCTTATGAGGTGGTGAGCTTCAGGGCAACCAGGGCAACCACCAAAATTGGGGACACCCAAAATGTCAAAGTTAATAACATTGCTTTTATTGTACAAAGTTAATGTCTGCATAACAAAAAACACCTAAAAGTAGAATCCAACACCTGGACCCCCATCACCACAAGTATACAATGTCCATATTGCAAGTGTTTGGGATGGGCCTGTATATATGGCCCCGCTCTTGGATTTCCCTGACTTTCAAGAATGGGCTTCCTCAGGAGGGAACAGGTCCCAGCTTAAATACCAATATTTTGTATTTTTTATTAATTTCCACGTTTTGTCATTTCCCTGCCCAGTATATATGGGAGTGTGTACATTATCAGTCTATAAATATTTCTGAGGCAGCATAGGGTACATTATAGCAAAGACATGGAATGTTCTCCAACTGCTGAACTTAATTGCTGAAGGTAGTAATTGTTCCCTTGCCTCCATGATGCTATCCACCTCAATGCACTAAAGAAAAGCACCTTTAGGCAAAATTTACACTGTCGTTTCCCGAGGTGCTTTCAGCCTATCAGCAGCTCAGGAAACAACAGTGTACTCCCGCAACCGTGCCATAGATGACTGCCTGCGAGCGGCTGCAAAATAGTGCAGGCCTCTGCTGTCTACAGGGAGTGCAGAATTATTAGGCAAGTGGTATTTTTGAGGGATAATTTTATTATTGA
>CM070036.1:22083594-22108444 GCA_036250615.1 Ptychadena robeensis | reverse complement strand
TCACCTCAGGACTCGGTGGCTGCCTCTTCCCCCAGGTAGGTGTGTGTTTCCTGCTACCCCGAGGGGAGTAGGTGACCAGCTACAACTCGGCTCCGTGTTTTCCATCCCCCTGAGCTTGTTGCACATTTAATCCTTCGAGTTATTGACAGTAACCCGAAGAATTAAATGTGCAACAAGCTCAGGGGGACGGAAAACTATGTAACTTACTGTTTTGTCTGCAGTTGTGCTCCAGTATATAGATCGCACTGCTCGTTCAGCTTCAATCCTCCGCTCGCTCAGCAGCACCACCTGCCTAGTGTAATGCTGCACGCCATCCCTCAGCACCACGCCCCCTTCGTCAGTGCGAGCATAGTGCGTGTGTGCACGCAACTAAGACTCTCGGCCCCACACGTTTGGCCCCGACTCCCAATCTCTGTGCGTGCACGCTCCTTCTCCACTGACATGGATGACAGTGTAGTTACAAGTTGTAATCGGGTGCCCACGAGCGCTGCAGTTCGGGGCACCTGCGCTGGGCACTGGCCATATAAAGATTGGGGGCACTCTCTGATAGGTTCGGGCATGGGCCCCCGTTTTATAAGCTAACGACGCCACTGGTGGAGGCAGAGGTGGAAGAGGGGAAGCTGTCAGAGATCTCCCTGTGGGTGTTTCTTCCGTCTGCCTCTCCATCTCTTGTGACTAAGGCTGAGTCTACACTACAGCGCCCTTGCAACCGCGGGGGCGTTATGGGCACAGCAGTGTGTGCGTGTCCCCCTGCTGTTTGGGCGCTGTTTAGGATGCGGTATTGATGTGCAGGCAATACCGCATCCTATTCCTATCTTTTGGCAAACCCGCCCATGGGGTGCGGCTTGCGCGTGTCACACACGGCACGGGTGTCCTCGGTGCGGCAGCGAAATCCCCCCGGATGCATGACGCGCCAGTGTACACTTCGCCCACTTCAAAGACAATAGGTGTGCACACAATCACTACCAACACCTGAAATTCATTTAACAGTCTTTGTTGGGTAATGCAAAAACAAGGCAAGGGTCATATTCCAAGATTAGGAAGATTGCCCAATCACATTATGCCACCTGGCGGTATAGGATTGGTGGATGATTAGCAAGTGAATCTCCTACAGCTGGTTGGGCTGCAGGAAATTCCTAATGAACATGTCCACCTAGGCTGCATTGGGGCAAACATATCCATGTGGGTCTGGGGATGCAGCTTTGCCCAAACAGGGAGTCAGCCAGAACTGTATCGGCAAGACATGCCTGTACTGAGTGAAACACAGTCACATTGACTTGGGAAACCGTCTGGGCAGAACAGATTGCTACGTCAGAACAGGGAGACTTGTGTTGAAGCCTGCTTTGCTGACACTGTCTGCGATCCTTGGGTTCATCAATGCGGGATCACCGGCTGGGTGAGGTGGAGGCATGTTTTAATATAACTCTGTACTCTGTATATTGCTGTGTAATATTCTGGTACTATATAAATATGAGATAATGGCGTTCACCTCTAAAATGTTTCTTGCATCTCCAATTATATAACCAATGTCATGCTGGTGAAATAAGTGCTAACAAGTGGTTAAATCCTTCAGTAGCAAAAAGACTTAATCGCCCATGTAGCCCAAGACTACGTCTATGCTGGAAAACACCTGTAATTACTTTTCCACTGAGTGAGTAAGCCGTGCGTCTTAGCATGGTGCATTCTTCATATCCAGAGGCTGTCATATCATGCCCTTTTGGATGAACTAATCTTCTCCATTTGTAAATCTGAAACTCATAATTCTTGCCTATTAACTGACACGTTGGTTTGACCAGTCAAGTATTTTCAGTCAGTAAAATTTAAGCCACATTTTACATGTTAATTTTAATACATTAGTACCTTATGCATCCCAGCGATACATGCTGTGATGATTAATTGCTAATGAACATCAGAAGCTTTAATTGGAATGTGCAGCAAGATGCATTGAAGAGATGATTGATTGGATTGAGAACTCGCTGTTAAGAGACGTCTTGCCTCATGAATAATATCAGTCTGCAAAGTTCATTGTTCACTGAGGGAAAAAATAAGAATAAAAATGAGATAACCATAGACAAGAGTTAGGCCAAAATGCACCAGAAAAACAACCAGCAAAAAGCAGCAGTGATGGCGCGGGCCTGTTGTTGTTAATGGCGTGATGCGCCATAAGATGTGACGAGCCTGTGTAGACAGGTACATCGCCCATATGAAACAACAGACCATGTCTACACTTTGTGTAGACAATTCCGTAAGGCTACCACAGTACAAAAATTTATTTGCAACACAGGTTAAAATCTAACTGTACAACTATGAAATGCAAGGCCTTTCCTAAACTACTAACTCACCTTCTATCTAAATGTGCCCCTATTCTGCATACAATGTAATAAGTGGCAGATCTACAGGAGGTTGTACAACCAATGTGTGTGGCAGCTAAAAATCAAGGTAAATACATTTAACAGTTCATGAAAATTATGTGCTGGAAATGGCATTCGAATGAGTTTTGCAGCTACAATCATGACTTTCATTTACAGCATTTACCAGAAACACTTTAGACCAGTGGTGGGCAACTGAGTTGATATATAGGGCCACAAGTGCGGCCCTCTGCATCACTTAAGGGCCGCACATAACATTTTTATTCTATACTGACTTGTATAAGCATTTGTATAAGCATTTTTTAATGAAAAAAATGACAGCAGGCAGAGCTAGAAGACATTATGTTTCATTTTGCAAATAACAAAACTTGATTTAAATTATACTTCAAGCATTAGGCAACACTGTAGTATGGTTATGCACATTTTATGTCATGTACTGTATATAATCAAAGGTTATGTGCTTCAAAGCCATTGATTATATCGATGGGACACCTAACCTTCGATTTGGCAGACAGGCGAGTTCCCATTCCCTATGCATTAAGTTGGGGCCTCAAGTGGAAGACTGAGTGGGGCCGCCAAAGAACACCCAGAGGGCCGCATGCGGCCCCTGGGCCACAGGTTGGGCACCTGGGCTTTAGACTGTTAAGTGACTGCTCTTCAATAGCTGTGCGAAGTTACTGAATATTGGCAGGAACTGGAACACGCTGTTGTATACGCCAATCCAGAGCATCCCAAACATGCTCAATGTGTGACATATCTGGTGGAGTATGCTGGTCATGCAAGAACTTGGATGTTTTCAGCTTCCAGGAATTGTGAACAGATCCTTGCAATATGGGGCTGTACATTAACATGCTGCAACATGAGAGGATGGTCGTCGATGAATGGCACAACGATGGGCAACCTCAGGATCTCCTCAGTGTATCTCTGTGCATTCAAAATGGCATCAATAAAATTAACCTGTGTTCGTTGTCCATAAGGCATACCATAACCGCACCGCAATCATGAGCAACGCCATCCACAATATTGACGTCAGCAAACCGCTCACCCACATAACGCCACGCATGTTGTCTGTCATCTGCCCTGTACAGTGAAAACTGGGACTCCGTGAACAGAATGCATCTTCAATGTGCCAGACACCATTGAACGTGAGCATTTGCCCACTCAAGATGGTTACGACAATGAACTGCAGTAAGGTCCAGACCCCAATAAGGACGACGAGCATCCAGATGAGCTGGGACGGTTTCTGATAGTTTGTGCAAAAATTCTTTGGTTATGCAAACCGATTGTTGCTGCAGCAGTCCGGGTGGCTGGTTTCATACGATCGTGAAAGTGAACATGCTAGATGTGGATGTCCTGGGCTGGTGTGGCTACACGTGGTCTGCAGTTGTGCGGCCGGTTGGATGTAATACCAAAGTCTCTTAAACTCCTTTGAAGACGGCTTATGGTAGAGAAATGAACATTCATTTCACAGGCAAAATCTCTGGTAGACATTCCTGCAGTCAGCATGCCCATTGCGATGCTCCCTCAAAGGTTGTGGCAGTGTGCTGTGTAATCAAACTGCACATTAAGAGTGGCCTTTTATTGTGGGCAGTCTAAAGCACACCTGTGAAATATTCATGCTGTCTAATCAGCACTTTGATGTGTCACACCTTTGAGGTGGGATGGGTTATCTCGGCAAAGGAGAAGTGCCCACTAACACAGATTTAGACAGATTTGTGCACAATATTAGAGGTCAGGGTCAAGGGGACAATGTATATGTGACTGTCTTCTTCTAAGAATGGGTGCCACTTTCCTGCAGAAGGTTCTGGATTCTTCACAGAACATCTTGTGACAGATTCACCCCTCTAGGATCCCTCACAGACCAGTCTCTCTATGGCAGAGGCCCTCTACAGCACCTGACACAGCTCTCACTACACAGTTCTCCTTGTCTCTCTTTAGGGGAACTAACTACACTCTCCTCTAGGTCTGTGTCTTAAGATCTCTCTGATCTCCCATTCTCTCAGTGTCCTTATGCTTTAAGCCTTATGCTTATTACATTTCATTCCACTACTCCAGGACAGTCTCACAGTAGCTAGGACTGCGGCCACAGGCAGCCGTGCAAGTGGGGTCAAGCCCATTGAAATTAATGGAAGCGACCACCCGCAGCCACCTGCAGCTGGCGCGGCTTAGAACTGCGCTGCACAAGTGGGGACAAGCCCTATACATTCTAATACAGATTTTCAGGATTCTCTTTTTAGAGTACACTCATACCATCTTGCTAAAATTTCTCTTATCAAAACTTAGACCACCTTAACATGAAATCTGATTGGACACATTTACTATTACCAAACCTTTCATATACAAAACCCAATAGCATAATTGTAAAGAAATTCCTGCCCGTGCACTCAGAGACTGCTCCTATTATTATGGAGATACATTTTGGATCACATATTAAAACTTCAAAGGATTCAGGTCGGGGAGAAGGAGACTGCTGTGGATTGAGAAGTGGGGACCACAAAGTTAGAGAACTTCACAAGGATTTCTATTAATGTGCTCCTTCAGAAAGATGTGTTCAAAGTACTTCATAGGTGGTACAGCAAGTGCCAACTCCCCACCTTTCCTTTAGGAAGAGCCAATCTCACTGCACTTTTTCAAACATCACTGGGATGGGTAAGGCTGCTATTAGTTTTTGAAGAAATAAGTAATTGTATTACAAAAGTGAACCATGTATTTTAAAATAATGCAGGACATGTGTGCCAATGTATAGTTTTAATACTTTGTATTGAAATGAATTGGATAAATGTGTTTTTACAGGCTGCGACAGGGAATAAAGAGAAGCTACTGGAGTTCACAGAGACATCACAGAATCAAAAAGTCTAATTAGTTGTTATTCACAGTTGAGATTTGGCTATCACTTAAGTCAGTATATACAGTGCAGGACCTGGAAGCCTAGATTTACAGATAATAGTTAGCTAATGAGAGCTCCTTTAGTTGTGGAAAGCAACTTAAGCATTCCCTAGACCAGTGGTTCCCAAACTGGGGAGCGCAAAGGTATTCCAGGAGGGAGCAGGCCCTCATTCTTAACCTGTGTTTGAATAGGGAGGGGGGGCTCAATAATGTTCCTAAATAGAAAATGGCGACCCTGCAAGGAAAGTTTGTGAACCACTGCCCTAGACAGAAGTCCAGTTGTCCAAGGGTTGTCCAATGCATCATCATTATTATGGGTGGTGGAAAATGCATAGTGGCATTTCGTCTGGACCATTATGACTTTTCAATGAAAAGGTCAAGAATTTTTACTTAAATCTAAATTTCAACTTAAAAATATGTTATAGTGTTGTGAATATCACCATTGGAATTTTAATTGCAAATATTAGTTGAAAATTCACATTAAGAAGTGACGATATTAGCTACATGACTAATTTCGAAATTAATAAGTAGAAATTTCAAATGAGAAACTTCTAAGTCAATAGTCGAAAATTTGCATGAAAACACAAATGATCTGTCCGAGAAAAAAAGAAGTGCCTGTAATGAGTTAGTCCTAATTGTCTCATTGCTCTCCTTCCCTTAGAATTGCCGTGACGCTGTCAACTTGACACAGAGTTAGTTGGGAAGGGAAAAGTCAGTGACATCATGTTCCCTCTAACAAACTTATGGAGATACATTTTCACCATTGAAAACCACAATCTAGTGCTATCTAGTAGACTGCATTGGCAGCTACAGAGGACGAAACATAGCAACTGCCAGGGTTTAAGGGCACAACAATTAAGTATATTTTTAGGATAGTGCATCACTTCTCTAGGTTTAGGTTTAGTCTTAATGCAATCAATAGTGTCTTTAGCATACACTCTAGGTACTGTAATCAAGTGTATTTAATAGGGTTTGCTTAAATGTTTTGTTTAAATACATACTTCATAGATGATAGTTTACAGACCCCCCCCCCCCTACCTTTTTGTAGCGGGGATATAGGCAGTTACCATGGTAACTATAGCTCAAGTTGCCATGTTTATGTGTTGACAACTGGAGCCAGTCAATATGCGCAAGTAACGGAGATAGACCAGTGTTTAATGAAGCGGCAAGCTACAGCTGCCTTCATGATATGTTTTGAAAGGTTTATAATATCATGTATTTGCTGCCTTCAGAGAAAATGTGAGTTCTATAGGGCAGTTTATTCAGGAGGGGTGAGCATAATTTCTTAAACAATTGTTTAGACTTTTGAACATACGTATTTCAAACCCACACAGTTAGGCGACAGCAACCCCTGTGAAATGGCCCCAACCCACAGATTCGGGAACCAATAATAATGTATTTCTAATACATGCAGTTTTCGCATTAAAATTTTTTAAGTTCACTTAACTTTGAACTTAATTTATGCAAAAAATACATGAGCTAGAACAACACCTTTTTAGCCGCCCTAGCGGTCAGGACGGCATCATCTCGTCCAGCGCTGCAGCTGCTAGTATAGCACTGGACAAGATGATGCCGTCCAGCACAAATCGGGGCTCCGGGAGAGCATACTCACGCAGTCCCGGTGTCCCGGTGTCCCCGGCCTCTTCGGATGCTCGTGTCTTCCCCCCCCCCCCCCTCCGAGTGACGTGATGACGTCACTCGGGGAGGCGGCGGGAGATTTGAACAGTAAATATCATGAAAGCAGTTTTCTATGTAGAAAACTGCTTTCAAACTGCACCTATGTACTAAACATCACTACAATAAAGTCACTTGTGCCCCAGATGTGCCCATTTGCAGTAACCCTCTCTTCCCTGGTGTGATTTCATCACATCCATCACACCAGGTTAGAGAGGGTTAACTGCAAATGGGCACATCTGGGGCACCAGTGACTTTATTGTAGTGATGTTTAGTACATAGCAGCATAGCTTTGTTCCCTAATTTTTATGTTTTCTCATGAATTTTATTAAAAAAAGTTTTTCTTTTATTTTATAATTGTTTGTTTCAAACATTATTATATTCAGGATGTCTGGACCCTTGTACGGACATATTTTGGGAAGTTACAGGCCTACAACATAAAGAAAAATTTACCATTGAAGTCTATGGTGCACTTTTGGTACAGAAATCTGGACCTCAGCAGTGCACTAGGGAGGTTAAATGTTCCTACATCCTTTCTGTATATCTCCAGAAATTGTGTTGATGATAGCATATTCAGGAGCTTGCAACTGCCAAAGTCCTCCCTCAACATTTTGAAATTTACTTGTGTATAAGCTGAATTGAAGTTTTTTCAGCACATTTCAAGTGCTGAAAATTCTGCTTATAAATGACTATATATGGTAATTCTATTAGATTTCTCTTGATTCATTTTTTTTAAATGCAGGGCATTTGATGCATTTCCTTTAAATAATAAAAAAATGCACAGATCATGAACATATCACAAACAGATGCAACGACCTTCATTAGAAAAAAAAGGAACACGGGAGGATCTAAGAAGCAGTGGAAACATAGCCTTAGGCTAAAATCCATGCATTGAACACAGGGATTCTAGCACATGATGGCAGGCTTGATGGCAATGGGGTTATGACAGGACTGTCTACACAGCCTATTATGACTCCTGTAGGCACTTGTAAGTCAGACGAATATAAGAAGGAAGAACAAGGCCTATGAAGAAAAGAACACCTTGCCTACTGTGAAGCATGGCGGGGGTCAATCATGCTTTGTGGCTGTTTTGCTTCTGCAGGTACAGGGAAGCTTTAGCGTGTGCAAGGTACCATGAATTCTCTGCAGTACCAGGAGTTATTGGAAGGAAATGTGATCTGTCACAAATCTTAAGCTTGGGAGACGTTGAACCTTTCAACAGGACAATGATCCCAAGCATCCCTCCAAGTACACTAGAGCATGATTGCAGATTAAAGGCTGGAACATTTTGGAGTGGCCATCGCAGTCACCAGACTTAAATCCGATTAAGAACCTCTGGTGGGACTTGAAGAAAGCAGTTGCAGCGCGCAAGCCTAAGAATGTGACTGAATGGAGGCTTTTGCCCATGAAGAATGGGCTTAGATACCCGTAGATTGCTGCAAGACACACGTGTCACGCTATGCTTCACGTGTAAAAGCTGTTATAACTGAAAAAGGATGTTGTACTAAGTACTAAGAATGAATGTCACTTGGGGGTTGAATAAAACTGATAATGATGTGAGTACAGAAAAGACATTTGTGATTATTTCATTATTAATGTTATGTTATATTTGTCTGACTTACAAGCGCCTCGCTGATTTCATTGTCAAAAAGATGACTGAAATGATCAAAATCAATGTCAAAATGGCCAAAACACATAATTTCAGTGGGGGATGAATAATTTTGAACACAACTGTATGTGACCCTTCAGGAGATGGGTTGTGATGACCACGACTAGCTGACACATGCCTACATGACATGTAGTAGAATCATATAACAGTTCTTTTCTAGGATTCCAGATACCGCTCTTTAATGTTAGTTTTTAAGGTTTCTTGTAACGCACAGATTTTCCCCACAGTATAGACGCCATGTAGGTGAAATTCATACCGTATAATCTTTTTATAAATCCTAAAGATCACAGGTGCATCAATTAGTGAGTTGTCAGTCAGGAGACGGAGGGGAATACTCACAAACCTTCTGTCCAACAATTTTCATCAAGAATCCACAGTAGATAGAATGTAAGCATTGCCACAGCCATGTTTGTTCAGTGCACCGCAGCATCCTTGGGGCTGCCCCTTTTCCAAAGCTATTCATGTTCAATTATTTAAAGATTTCTTGGCCTCCATCGTGTGTGTGCGTTTAACCCCATGCCCTTATGTTTTGGTATTGTTTTGATTCAGCTTTAAGCATACACCATTGTTGTTCAATTTTGTGTTTTGTTGAATATGTAATGCCATCTGATCCATAGGCCAGGCAGAGTGCCCATGGTGATTTAGTAATTGGTCATGTGAACATCATAATTGGACTGAGCAGCAATGGGAGGAAGCACCCATGTATGATGGCTTGCTTTTTCCTTTAGATATTGTAGCTGTCTAAAAACATCTGATCCATATACCTGGGAAATGCTGGAAACACAATCCCCCGCTTTATTTAGTCACCTTCAGAGGTGACCTTGTTTGGAGGAGTGACAGTCTGTAATTCAGTGACTCCCCCAGCAACCCCCCTCAGTAACCAGAGATGCCCCCCGGGATTGCTCTCCGGTAGTGACCATAGATGATTTACCGAGGGTTGGGGATGTTGGGACACAGTCTGTAAGTCTCGCCAGCAACCCCTCCGGGAGTGCACTGTACCCCGGCAGTGACCAGAGATGCTTTACTGGGGGATGGGGGGTTCTGTGCGCTTGCCCAGGGTGAGGATCTCCCTAAAACTTCCCTTAGCAGGAACCATAACCACGGGACTGACATGACATGTCCTTACGCATAGGGATAGAATGCAAATGCAGGTGGTTCAGGCTGATTGACAACCTATTACAATTTATCACCTAAGCCTGTGCCTATCACAGGGTGAGAAGGGTGGAGGCTGAAACAACTTAGCCCTACCTACCCAGGTCAACTTGCCACCAACCCTATTAATATACACACATAGCAGGAGGTAAGGATATACATTGTTATGAGTATGTTGCTCTACTATTAAGGCCCCCACACATGAACCAAGCAGGGGCCGACAGAGCAAACTAATGGCATCCGCCAGAGATTTACAGACATGTCCGTTCTCTGGCCGACCAAGCTTTGTGGGCACCCGCCATTCGCGGACGATTTTGCTGCGGACTGACAGCCACAAGCAAGCATGCACCTCAACGGCAAAATTGCCCATGGCTCGCTACGTGTATGGGGGCCTTTACCTGAACTAAAAAGTGAAAAGAAATGTGTGGTTACTGTCACTGGGTGAATGCTGCCTGTCAGAATGCTTGTGTCTTTCCATTTTGAATATTTTTGACTTGAGTGGGCCAAATGTACCTAAATAATTTTTACCTGAAGTTTTTATGTGTGGATTTAGTACTTTGTATTACATGGACAATACTGTACAATATTAAAGCCATTAAAGAGCTTATTTGTGGTATGACAATAGACTCCAATGCATTTTACCAAAATAAATTTTTCTGAGTTTTGTTGGCTTAAAGTTAGCTTCAACACAAATATCATGTGTTCTCTAAATATATCTAAAGGACATGGGTAACTGGATGTTGTGCTAGTTTGGGCAATAGGAGAACTAATGGAAGGTATATCAAGGCTTCAGCTCATCCTGTAAAATGGATCTGTTATATTACCCCATATGAGAAAATTACAGCTTTGCTTAGAGTTGTTGTTCCAAATAGCTGATCCACATTTCACAATAACACCCCCACACAATTCATGTTGAGAATTTCTTGCAAATATGTTAAATTATACAACATACATACTTACTTATACCCTTAAAAATGTTGTATGCTAATAAGCTGACTAGCATTCATGGAGCGAGCATATTGTAAGATTGTGTTGTGTCTGACTAATCTTTTTAATCAGATAAAGAGATATTAATTATATGCTAATGTCTAGGATTTTATAACTGCCTGTTTACAGAAAGAAACATTAGATTTAATGAAATGCAATTAAAACAATTTTAAATAAAGAAAGCAAAACTTATCTAAAAGAAGAATCTTAGGTCAAAGTATATTGTACTTATTGATGATTACATACCTGTACAGGTGATTGGCGAAAATTTTTTATATTGTCCAAAAGGTGAAATTAATATATAATATAGACTGATGACATGCAAAGCAAAATATATATTTGTTAGAATTGTGATGATTAGAGCTTATCATTTATGAAAACCCAAAAATCTAAATCTCAAAAAATTTGAATATTTTATGAAATCAAAAAAACAAAGACTTTAATTTGAAAAATATAATCATGCATATGTACTAAGTATTTGGTTTGGGCCCCTTTGGCATCAATTACTCCTTATTGCAGTGTGGCATGGATGCTATCAGCCTGTGGCACTGCTGAGGTGTGATGGAAGACCTTAAGCTCTTCTGCATTGTTCCCTCTCATGTCTCTCATCTAATTCCCAGTAATGTCCCAGAGATTCTCTATGGGGTTCAGGTCAGGTGAGTTTGCTGGCCAATCAAGCACAGTAATCCCATAGCCATTGAACAAGGTTTTGGTACTGTTGGCAGTATGGGCAAGGTCCAATAAAATATCCATAAAGCTCTGTGTCTACAGAAGAAAGCATGAAGTGCTTTGAAATCTCCTAGTAGACGGCTGTGGTGACTCTGGATTTAATGAAGCAGAGTGGACCAACACCAGCAGATCACATGTCTCCCCCAATCATCTGTGGAAACTTCACACAGGAATTTAAGCATCTTGGATAGTGTGCCTCTCCGTTCTTCTTCCATTGTTTCCTAATGAGATGTAAAATTTGCTCTTATCATAAGAGAAGAAATTGGACCACTGAGCAACAGACCAGTTTTTTTTTTCTTTAGCCCAGGTAAGACGCTTACAACATTGTTTGTTGTTTAGGAGCAGCTTGACAAAAAGAATACGACATTTGTAGCCCATGTCCAGAATCCGTCTCTGTGTGGTGACTCTTGATGCACTTACTCCAGCCTTAGCCCACTCCTTGTTAAAGTCAAAAGCACTTTGAATGGCCTTTTCCTGACAATCCTCTGCAGGCTCTGGACATACCTGCTGTTTGTGCACTTTTTTCTACCACACCTTTCCCATCCACATCATTTTCTATTAATGTGCTTTGATACAGCACTTTTAGAACATCCAACTACTTTTGCAATTACCTTTTGAGGCTTTCCCTCCTTATATAGGTTGTCAATGATGGTTTTCTGTACAACTGTCAGGTCAGCAGTCTTTCCCATGATTGTGCATCCTACTGAACCAAACCAAGAGACCATCTAAAGCCTCTTAATCAGGGATTAATGAGCAGATTAGAGTCCGGCACTCAGCCTAGAATATTGAACAATATTGAACAATATTTAAATTTTCTGAGAATGATTTTGGGCTCTAAGCCAAAATCATCATAATTATAACAAATAAAGGCTTGAAATATGTCACTTTGCACGTGTTTAGTCTATTTAATATATAAGTTTCACCTTTTAATTTAAATTACTGAAACTTTTGGATGATATTCAAATTTTTCGCAAGTCACCCATATGTCCAACAAAATTTGAAAGGCCTCCACTTCTTTCACTTTCTGTTGTGTCTTGACTCTTGGGTACTAGTGAAGGTCAATCTCTCCTATGGGCATGCATACCAAACTATTATCAATGCCACCCCAAAGCACTTTTGTGCGTTACGTTAGGTCTGTTGTCCTTCTCTACACATTGTGGTGCATGTACAGCCCATTCAAATAACGAATGGTCTGCCTTAAGCCAATACTTGTTAACAGGAGGTATAAGACGTGCTACAATGCACCACGACAGATTGCCTTTGTATGGTCTGGCCCTTAAAGCACAACCTCAGGCCTATAGAAAAGATAGATATTATTGAAGCAATTAAATCATTAATACATCATTAAAGCATAGCTATAGGCAAAAATGTTATGTGGCAATGAATTTGAATATTGTGTAGACTAAAATTTCCAATGCGCAAGTTAGTGAACCTCCCTGATGTCTATTCCACAGACATTCATACTTTGGACTTGCGATCATCATCAGTATCCTGAGCAGTAGACAAAATGTCACCTTATGTGATATCATTATATAGAGGGTCAAAGATAAGCATGGGAAATGCAATTCATAGCTAGTGAACTAGTGAGTAAGAGTTCTTACTTGTATGCTAAGTGCTCCATCATCATAAAATGAATGAATTATTTCAAAACAAAACATCCTAAAGGGACTCAGTCCCGCTACGCGTTGGAGGGCTATATAGATAGACTTGCCTTGGCATAATATTGCAAACATTTAAAATTGTGTGTTGTTTATGTTTTTTTTTATATGTATTGGTCCGTCTTGTATAATTAAGACCTTCTATAGAAAATATTACAAAATTACTTTGTGATGACATTTTAACAATGTTTAGTTCTGTAAAAGCACCATCAGTTAACAGGTGGGACTTTGAGTCCCTATAGGGTATTTTGTGTTGTAAGAATTTAGGGTGTGGTACTTCCTCTCTGACTAATTGGACTTAAATATTTTTTTTCAATATTTTTTTAATTAATTATTTCACTTAAACAAGGAGTTTATGAAAAAAGGTTTACTGTAAATTGTTATCACGGTATAATTAATTTATTAAACTTTTTTTTTTATTTGGATATCATACATTTGTAGTTGTCTTAAAATCTTCATGGTGCTATTGGCCACAATCGATCAGAGATAAATAGTTATTGCTTTTAATAGATTTTTTTTAAAGTAAAATCAATATCAAATAAGATTCTATTGGCATCACTCATGGTAGAAGAAAATGAAAATGTAATTTGAATCTAGTATTCTTCTTACTGTTGCTGGTGTTTCCTTAGAAAATGAAGTATCCAAGACCGACCCTCACAGTCAGGAATGCAGAGATAATATTTGTTCCTAGAAGCTGGAACACATATATGTATATATATATAGATATATATATATACTCTATATATATACTGTATATATATATATATATATATACAGTACAGGCCAAAGGTTTGGACACACCTTCTCATTCAATGTGTTTTCTTGATTTCATGACCATTTACATTGGTAGGTTTTCACTGAAGGCATCAAAACTATGAATGAACACATGTGGATTTATGTACGTAACAAAAAATGTGAAATAACTGAAAACATGTTTTATATTCTAGTTTCTTCAAGATAGCCGACATTTGCTCAGATTACTGCTTGCCACACTCTTGGCATTCTCTTGGTGAACTTCAACAGGTCGCCCCCCCCCCTCGGGACACACCATCTTACTTGCTTCCAGCTGAATTGCTTACACCATACACAATGAGGATCAAGTCATATTTGGTGGAATGAACCTTGCGTACTCTGTTTTTTAGGCTAAGTAGTGATTATTTGATTGAGGACTTGTGTCCCAGATGGACGTTATCTCACCCATATATGGAGGGCTCTATATAGAGCAGTGACTGTGACAATTATGTGGATGTGAATATTAATAATATAATAAAGCTACCTGTGCAATATTCTGTAGGGTTTCATCCTTCTCTGCCACCCAAATCTCTTGGGGCTAGCCCCCCCTTCACACGACCAGCCGAGGCTGAATTCATTGTGGTATGTGTATGTAATTTGTTTTGAGAATGGTCCACTTGTCTACTGTGGGTGATCGCACAATGGCATATTTGCTTGAATTTAGGCTAGTTATGGAGACATGTGACACATTATGGATGAAATGGTCATGATCAGTAATATCTCTAGACCCCTATAGTAACAAATGCCATCACATGCCTTTTATAAGGACAAGCATGGAGGAAGAATGGCAAAGAATCTAATAATTAACAGATTTTCTCAGATTTTTATGTTATTGACATTTCTATGACTTACTATTATTACTACTTGCATCAGTTCCATTATTACTCATCTATGGCCAAAACAGACCCCTTAATCATCACACCTATGATGAATAAAGGGTTAAGAAAATGTAAAATGTAGAATAAAATTTGCAATAAACGCTTCTCGCAATCCACTACGGAGCTGGTTGAATTTCAAAACCAGCTGTTAGAGCAGTCAGCCATAAATCACTCCTCTGCTGCACTGTTACAACATCTGACAGAAAATGATTGTGCAATTGTAGAACAAAGAAACAAACAGGAGAGGCATGAGCGAGACACAGGGTCTGATTTACTAAGGTCATAAACCGACTAGCCAGGTTCTCAATTTCTGGCCATGTAACAGGAATGCACTACCCTGCTCTACTATAACCAAAAGTGATACACATGGACACAGATAAGAAATTCGGTTACCCATCCTTGGACTATTGGTGCGCTAATTCACAAATGCTGAGTACGTAAGCAGAGTCCATAAACATGTCCCTGTGGTCATACCATTTTGGTTAATTATATTTGCATAATATATCATAACAAATACGCAATCTTTGTCATACCCAGCATCTTATATTTTAATATGCATATCTGTTACAGTATATTTAAAGCTGAACTCCAACCTCTCCGTTTTAAGCTAGCCATGCATACATTAGCTTTTCTGTTTAGTTTAAATTTGACTGTCTATGCAATATCGATTTTGATGGTACTACCACACAGTGTTTCATTTATGAAGATGAAGGTGTGAATGCATACTCCAAAATCATAATGGATACCAAATACAAATCCATCAGATACTTGTACGGTCAACTGAAATTTTCCATCACGGCTGTTTCCATCATGGACCTTCCATTTCAATGGATGTACAATATCATGTAGACCTTTCCTCCTCAGCCTTGTTGCCCACCACCGCTTGAGTTCAGCATCACATTTGGGCCTTACCCCAACTTTTTGTTATTAGGAAGCCTCGTAATTCACAGAGGGTACCAAATTTACAAAGATCATGTCTGCATCTAAAAGAAGATATGTTATCAAAATGAAAAGGTTTCATTTTAAGATTTCATTAACATTGACACAGGAAAGGCAAAGTATTAATAGATTTAGCTCTAGCTTTAAGACCTAACTTCAATAAACCGGCAAAATACACAGGTTTTCATTCTGTCAGCCAGTATCTGCAACTCTATACAGCCAATTTGTTCTGGTGCAATTGTTTTAGCAATTCAACTTTTGTCACATCTCTGCTAAAGAATGGATCAGCATCATCATCTCTGTCCAGTAAGCACGTAGGCAGAGGGCACTGTATTGTTATTATTCGTAATGTCAGTATCTAGCTATCCATATTATCCATTGGAGATAGTAAATAGTGTTGAGTGCGAATATTCGAATCACAATTTTTTTTGGTGAATATCGGCACTTAGAGAATTCACAAAGATCTCAAATATAGTGTTATATCTTTGTAATCTTGAATATTCGAGATTCTGGGGAAAGTACCATGCATTGCGTTCACAATATTCGCATGCACAAGTGGCAATTTTCCCATTATATAATAAAGACACAGAGGTCTTCAATTATCGAAATTATTTTGAATATTTGGAGAATAATTCGCAAAATAGAATATTGCCTATGCTCATAGTATGCTAATAGTAACCAGTAGAATAAAATGAAAAAGTCCCAAATGTTAGATGTAAAGATAACTGAGATACTGTATAGGTTTAAGATTTTAGTAGACTACATATCGATAGGTAAGGAATTTATTGTTCATAATACAAAAAATCATCAAAAGTCATTAAAAAGCCTTAAAAAGGCCGCAAATTGCAGACAAAAAGACTTGCGAATGCCCCTGATCGCGCCGCAAAAAAATCTGAATGATCTCCGCCCGTGATTAGGATAACACTTCTGTCACCACTAAAGACAAACCTCAGCTGCAGTGGGGCTAGTGTAAAACGGCTTTAAGGGTTAGTCTACTCTGGCTCGGAGTCAGGTGCTATTGTCACTAAATATATTATTCTATTAATAAAAAACACATAATTTTAACCATTTAAAAAGACATAAATAAGTGTAGACATCATTCCATGATCACATCCATTTACCAATTGCAAAGTTATTACAGAACAGCTCACATTGTTATAAAACTTCATACATCACTTTGGGTCCATCATGCAAACTTCAACGTGTTTCACAAGTACAAGACATGAAATTCCTCACTGTGATACTTTCTACAAAAAGAGTAAATATGTGATCAGACATTATTGAGCATATTCAATATTGTGTACATTAATGGATATTTGTTATTTCTCCAATTGTTGGGAGTAAGGGGGATGGTACAAGAAGTATTTACTATGCCAATCACAAAATTATATTGTAAATATTTGTCAGAGGGGCCAGAGGAATAGACGTTCCAGTCTCCATTAACAATTATGGGAATAAGATACTCAAGTATCCAAGTACAGTGGATCCTTGACTTACAAACTTAATTAATTGCGAAGGGTTGATTGTAAGTCAAAACCATTTTTTCCATAGGAACTCCCAAATTACCACTTTCCTAACCTTTTCATAATAAAAAAGATGTAAAATATGTGTAACATTAGACACCAATATTTTTTAGCAAAAAAAGTTATAACATGCCCCTAGCCTACCAGAAACAACAATTTAAGACTCAATTCTGCTCAATTATAATTGCCCTCTTATCTTATCTCTTCTTTTTTCCCATCTTTTTTCCACCTTTGTTGGGGCCATTAACCTCCCTAGCGCTCTTGCAAGGTCCAGATTTCTGTACCAAAAGTGCACCATAGACATTTTTTATGATGTAGGCCTGTAACTTCCCCAAATATGTCCGTACAAGGGTCTAGCAGAAATCCTGAATATAATAATGTTTGAAACACACAATTATGTAAAAAAAATTACAATAAAATAATGTATAAAAGGTATCATCTGAATGAAATCTTTAAAATACTTATTTGGTATAAAATATATCTAAACAGTATGTATTTATATTTATGTTTTGTTTATAAAAAAAAATTTAATTACAATTGTAAATGTGTTTGTTTGTTTTTTTACTTTGAATTGTATTGGATACACTTATCACTGCATCCAGTACAATTCTCTTTGGCACCCTCTTTCCTCTGGTGTGATGAACACACCAGGGGAGGGAGGGTTTACTTCAAAGGGCACATTTGGGGAATCACACTGAGAACAGTTTTTTCCAAAGAAAACTGTTCTTGTGCGATTTACTTTTGAATCTCCCACCGCCCCTCTGATGTGACGTCATCACATCACTTTGGGGGGTGGGGGGCATCGGCTTCAGTGTAGAAGCCAATTCAGATGATCGGAGCCACTGGGACACCATCTCGTTCAGAGCAGTACTGACAGGACAACACTGCACGAGATGGTGCCGACGGAAGTTCTTGGGTCCTTGGGTGCAACCCTCAGACAATAGCTTTTGTACTAACACTTGTAACCCCCAGGCAATAGAGTTTGTTTGAATGCTTCTCTGGCCGTAAATTGAAACTTTGGACGTATGTTTAATTGAAAATTTTGGTTGTATCTCAAGTTGAATATTGAATATGGGTAATATTAATTTCAAAGGTGAGCAAGCATTATAACTAACAAGGGATGATGTCCTTGGCAGAGCCTTTGTTCCCTCCTGATAGATAAATGTTTATGTCCCTCTCTAGTATTACCTGTTTTCTAGTCTTTAGGCACCAGGGAAGCTCCTGATTACAAGTCAATATAAAACAAAAGGAATATTTTTCTACAATGATATTATCCTACAAAGTTGGGTATACATTTTGCACTACTTACTGATAAATAAAATCCTCATATAGATCACAGTCTCTTGCTGTACTCTGCAGCTGGCCAAGCAGAGCACTCCCTACTCTGGGATACCCTCCATCCCTTGTACAGAAACCATTCGTCTCACCCCTCCAGTCAGCGGCTATTTACACCTGCAGTTACCATCTTTAGTTAAACAATTATCATCAGTCATTGTGCTACAAACTCTTCCTACAAATATAATTAGTTAAATGCTTTCCTCATCATTAGCATTCTCTCCTGAGAGGGTGATCACAAGCATGTATTCTAAGTACAACCCAGAACGTCATTGTGGTGGAAAAAAAAAGACAAGTAATAAATTATTACCACATATATGGCTGAACGTGTGAATAAACTATGAAAATAAAGACAAAAAATATTGAAAAGAAGAGAAGTTCATCTAGATTCATCACTGACATACTAAGATATGTATTGTAAGCACAAGCATGTGTAGAGATTCTATAAAATCTCCATGTGGTCTTGTAAGCAAACAGAGTTTCTACTAGAGATAGTCACAGCATTTGTTTATTTTTTTCGGGGGTATCATCACCAATATTGCTGAAGAGAAGGGCTTCTGCATTACACATGTAGTTTCTGCATACGTTTAGTTTAAATTCAGGTCAAAATGTTTGGATGTAGAATTATAAAACCATTTCTAGATGCTAAACTTCCACAACCGTTTTCTCCATCTCCAGCAATGTTGGTGATAATATCAGGTTCAGGGGCTTTGAAATTAACTTACAAAGTCAGCTAGTGGACTTTTAACCTCCCTAGTGGTCAGCAAAATGAGCGATTGCAGCAGAGTACACTGTGCTCTTTTTGAGTTTCCCACCGTCCCCTGTTCAGGGGGCTGGAAAACCAACGTCCGTCCATGATAATGGAGGTCTATGAGGTGCCCTCCCATCCTTTTGGCATTACCGATGATGCAGAAGGGGTGGTCCTGGGATTCCAGAAATGCTGCAGTTGGATAGAGAATCGCTGCAGCTTTCCAAACCTCTGGTCGGTTTTGATAATCCTGGGCAGAGTATGTTTTTCAAACAAACTCTGGACCAACTGGGCTCATCTCAACCGCTAGGAGAATTAATTAACATTTTCGACCATAGTAAAAGTTTTAATCTAGCAGATATAGTTTTTGCAAAAATGAAGTTCGAAGTTAAGGTGACACCCTGTTTAGGGGCTTTGCAGTTAATTACCATATTTTTCGAACTATAAGCCGCACTTTTTTACCCCCAAAATCGGGGTCCCACAGTCGAATCCCACATCTGAACTGTATAATTGTTTATGCCAGCAGAGCTCAGAGCCCTGCTGGTATAAGCAATGAAGAGAGAGATAGATGAACTGCCATATATCCCTCTCTCCATGTCCGTGGAAACTGCAATCAGTTACCTCTGAGAGGGTAAGGAGAGAAGACAGCCGTTAATCCCTGGCCCCACCTCCTCCCAATCATTGAGGAGAATGACGTGATGTGCTGTGAGTGTACTGCTGCTAGTGACATCTACTGGCTGAATTTGATATTGCATTCATTTAATGAACTGGATTAACCCAATTAGTGTGAACACTTTTATATATAAAATATTTTTTTCCTGGTTTTCCTGCTTTAAAAACTGGGTGCGTCTTATGGTCTGGTACGTCTTATAGTCTGAAAAAATACAGTAATTTCAATTTCATGATAATCTCTAGTTCACTCTGTATGTTTCGTAAAGTTCTCATTTCTACATGTCATGGCATAGATAATAGTATGTGTCACATTCAGATGGAACTGTTCTGCAATGTTGATTTTGTATTACCAATCATCAAAAACTATTTTTTTCTTAAATGTGTTATTTTTTTTTGAGGGGGAAGCATGAAATTAAACATGTATAGAAGCTACGGAAAATGTATTCAGAGAGGTCAGGTAGGTAGCATTTACCACTGATACACCCAAACTTAGATAAACATATCATAAATCAAGTTAGGTAATTTTTGCTTTACATATTACTGTATACTAGTAAAGCAAATGAAAACATATGTTTAAAGCAACTTTCCGTATATTTAATTTAAACATTTATTTAAAAAAAAACAAAAACAAATCATAAATATCAATAAATCCCACTGGTTGATTTATAGTGGGGCAAAAAAGTATTTAGTCATTCACCAATTGTGCAAGTTCTCCCACTCATAAAGATGAGAGAAGTGTGTTATTTCCATCATTGGTCACCTCAACTATTAAGACAGAATGGGGGGAAAGAATCCAGGAAATCACATTGTCTGATTTTTAAAGAATTTATTTGCAAATGATGGTGGGAAATAAGTATTTGGTCCCTATGAAAAGTTCATCTCAATACTTTGTTATATCCCCTTTGTTGGCAATGGCATAGGTTGGCAATGCCACCGATGTGTCTTTTCTTTGACATTTGATGTCACATGTGTTATAGTATTACACTTTTCTTCCAGATTCAATGTTTAGGCAAAACATAAATGTTCATCATATATAATGAGAAGGAAAAACTTTTTTTTGTTGAAGGTTGGCCCACGACTTTGACAAGTTTTGGCACCCTGTATGTTTGAGTTGGACACCGGTGCGTTACAGCATCCCAGAGAGAGGTCTCTGTATAATATATAGGAACTGGCACAGTAAGAAATCTCTCTGTAGGGATTGTGTAGAGTAAACAGACAAATGAAAATAAAATGAAGCCCTGTCCTCCTCCATCTCTAGCAGTTGTTATTGCACATACTCTGCCCTCCACATTTAATAACAGCTCGGTGCTACCTGCCACCTGTCATCGCTATATGGTAGCATCCTGTCTGTGCTCTGCGCCTTGATACATTTACTTTATTAAAGACAAATAATGAGCAGTCTGCGGTGTGTATACAAATAGAATCTATTTTCTTTCTGTCTGCAACCTGTTTTTCTGAATAGATCAGCACTGCTGACACAACTAATTCTGTTAATAAATTTGAGGAAACACTAATAATAAATAAATACGAATACAAACAGAAAAGAGTTAGAATGTGTGTTCAATGACAGAAAACATAATTAGAGAAATGTTAGGTTTATTATTGGCTGCAGAAGGGGCGAGTTGAAGTGACACCCATGGCAGTTCAAGAATGGTGTAGAAATGGTCGGATTTTTATCCAAAATTCGAACGTTTCGACCATTTCGAGTTAATTGCAAAGCTCCTGAGCATGGTATCATTACCAAACTTACTGGAAATATAGAGAAGGGTTGGGGGCATACTACAAAAAAAGTATGTCTCTAACACAAATAGTTTTTGCATTAATTAAGTTCAAAGTCACGTCAAAATTTCAAAAATCATAATTTCGACTTTGATTTTGAAGTAAATTTATGCAAAAAACACATGTGCTAGAGCAAAACTTTTTTTTTCAAATGTTCCCATTTTCAAAGGCTTTGCAATCAGCTCACAAAGTTAGCAAGTCGAAAAATTCAACCAATGGTGACACCACTGAAGTCATTCTTAGGTTGACAATAGAGCCAAACCATCACTAAACGGCAGTTATTTGGCTAATGCTGACGATACATGGGACGACTCAGCTTTTGATTGACAAAAGTTCCATTGCTGTGCGCATTTGCGGTGATCGTTTGGCGAATGCTGCCCACCTTGAGCGATCGATCCAGCTCTTATAAAATGTAGATAAACCAGTGATCTGACATTTTGGTAAATCCCTGTTCGATCGCCATTACTTTGGACGGAGACTGAGGGTCAGTGGATCAGGTTCGATTGCCAAAGGTGGTGCACGTCTGTTCTGCAAAAGTTTGCCGATTAGTTGTGTCACCACATTGCGATCGGTCGATCGCACAGAAATCTAGTGACACCTTAGTGTTACAGGGTCTTAGGTATGAATGGGGGTATTATATTTGGTGTTATCATATTTTAAAAATTTCCCCAAATTTTTTTAATCACAGCAGGTTAGAGAGGTATAACTGCAAATGGGCACATGTGGGGCACCAGAGACTTTATTTGGGCGATGTTTAGTACATAGCAGCATAGCTTTGTGCCCTGATTTTTGTGTTTTTTCATTAATTTTATAAAACAAAATTTTTTTTTTTTTTACATAATTGTTTGTTTCAAACATTATTATATTCAGGATGTCTATTAGACCCTTGTACAGACAGATTTTGGGAAGTTACAGGCCTACAACATATTAATCAACAAAATTGCTTGAGATGTAGTAAAGCATTGTGGGAACACATGTACTTTTTGCATAAATTAATAATTTTAACATGATACTGAACTAGAGAAAAAAATAATTGTGTTAGAGCAAAATATTTTGTAGTATACCCTCAACCCTTTTCCACATCTCCACCATGTTTGGTGATGACACCATGCTCAAGGGGCTTTGCAATTAACTCAGTCAAACTGGTCAAATTTCCAAAAATAAATTTAACCATCTCTATTGGTTACAATTATGCGTATTAGATACTGATAATTTTGCATAAAGAAATTTATGCTATTCTGACCATGCCTTGTTTGCTACTCACTAAACTTAAGGCTGCCATACACGGCACGGATTCGTGCCGGATTCCGGCGCGATGGATTCCGTGCACGCGGATCCATCGTGGCCGGAATCCCCGGCGCCACCTTGCCCTTCCTAACCGGCATCCGATGGATCGGGGCACAGATCGTATTCCGAGGAAAACCCAACCTGTTGGTCTTTTCGTGTCCTATTCTCGCTCTGACAGGGGGCGTTGCTGTCAGGAAGGCGATCCTCGGACATGTATCCGGCCGTGAAGGTGGGCTTCCACGATCCGGATTTCCCTAATTGGCTGATCTTTCCTCCCTGTTGATTTCCCCGCAGCCATCGTTGCTGAATCGTCACCAGGAATCGTGCAGTGTAATGGCTCGTCTTTATTATTTATGGTAAAAGCCCTCACATGGTGTAATGTCTGTTAAGTAGATGGGCCTAGTGAACGTTTTCCCCTTGTCCTTGGTTCCTTGCTTCGGTAAGGAGAAGACTCTGATGGGTGGATAGACTGGGACTTCTCAGTCGCTCCGCCATTAACCTCTTCTGTTATATTCGATACTGATATAAAAATCTTTCTTTTTCTACCCCCCCCCCTCCATTCATCAGTGGCTGTTATGGGGAACCTATCAGTAGGATTGATGTGTCTGTTTTGTTGTGATAATGTGATGCCCAAGAGAGTCCATATCATCACCCAACATATAAAGGGGTTCTTTATTCTAAGGATAGTTGGTCTTTTTATTTCCCTTCCAAAGAAGGTGTTAAAGGCCAGCACGCATTTAGCTTTGAATTGCATGCATTTGGTGTGAATGATCCATGGAAATAATCTAAGTTTGGTTGACAATGTCAAGACGGTGTATTGTTTGCCTTCTCTTGGATCAATAGAAACTAAACAATAGGTTGATTTATGTCATTCCTACTATATAAATCAAAAAATGTATTAGGATAAAACATAATATGCTATGGCTAGGACACACCAAGGATAGGATGACTCTATTTCCATGGCCTTCGATATCATATGTTTTTGGTTCATTTTCGAATGCACCATAACACATCCATTACCTTCAATTGCGGGGAAAAAGAACTATACTGCACCTGTACACACAGAAGCATTTGCACCCACCGTGTCATGCAAAACAAACATGGTTTATCATATTTTTATTTGTGTGATGTGCCCCCTTCATATGTCCCATTTACCTTCACACACCTTTTTTTGGCCAAGTGTTTGCCCATTGGTTTTATTGAGATTTCCCACCCAAGAACCAGGGTCATAGAGAGGCCAAATGTCCCCCAGCATGTTTTTCCCAGCGATCATCACAGAAAAAAATTGTAGTGGAGCAGAGCCCTAATTGTCTTTCATAGGCAACTTCTGGGGTCGAAACTGGCAGGTGTTACGGTACTGCACATGTAATAGTATACCTAGACAAAGAGATTACTTAAGGAATTTAGGCTGGTCACTTTGTAAAAGGATGTATCTAACTCATTTAGCTTAGTGAAGCTCTGCTGACTTCAACCATGGTATCCCATGCACCAAAATAATTTTTGTGTATTAATTAGGTGAATTAATGCTATCTCTGACTGGCAGAGCATCTGTATGTAGTGATGGCCCAAACTGTTCGTCGGCGAACTATTCGCGGCAAACATCGCATGTTCGTGTTCGCCACGTGTTCGCTAACATATGGCGAGTTCGACCCGCCCCCTATGTTTTTACATTGCACAAACTTTGACCCTGTGGGTCACAGTCAGCAGACATAGTCCAGCCAATCAGCATCCCCCACCTCACGGACCATCCCACCCCCTATAGCATAGCAAGTA
>CM070036.1:22067810-22081874 GCA_036250615.1 Ptychadena robeensis | reverse complement strand
ATTGAACAAGAGGGGCCAGTACTTGTCTACAGTTTTTCTGATGGCTAGGGATTGGTTAGATTGGTTAGAGAAGGTCATTATAAGTCGAGTATGTTTTTTTAAAGAAAGTTCAAACAAATGCATCCCTTGTTGACCCAAGTAAAATGATGAAATACAGTTTGTGAGATATTTCCTTTTAAATTCAATGCACACAAGCTATTGTTATTGGAACACCTTTCCCACGTATAGAGACCATGTTATATTTCCTGAGTGCATGCTGATACCGCCAACAAAGATAGGGGAGTGGCATTCCAATGCAAGTATTACATATATCTCATTACATTATAATTGTAGAGTTCAGGTCTGCTTTCAGTCAATCCATTTTATTTTTTCCCTTGCCTACTACATCTTTCTATCCTTTATGGCAGTAATTAATGAATGTATTATTTATTTATAACGTTACATGTTTTCTTATTTATCGAGCTGTTTATGTTACATTTAAGACTATTGCATTCATTTGGTATATTTGTGTACTTTGTGTTTAGTATATAAACATCAGCTTATATATATTAGGTTTGTTATTAAAGCAATGAGCAGAACAGATGGGCAGCTGATTCTTTGTGCCCGTTCTCTCCCTGCGTTGAGGTAACGCTGGATTTATTTTCTTCCAGCAGAGTCTAGTGGAAAGCCATGTTTTCTAAGGTACATTTAAATGATAAAAGCTACCTTTAAAGCTCCACGAGGGGACCCGTAATTAAATGGGTAAAGGTGTGAAAAGTACTATGTAAAAGTGCTACGAAGGTCAGGTGGCGGGATGGAGATCGAGAAAAGGATTTAAAGGTACAAATACCAATTAGAGCATTTAACAATACATATCCAGCGGTCTTTGAGAAAATTAGTGATAATTTAATCAGCTGGAAGATAATTAGAACTGCAGTGATATAATATTAGGCCTAAGAGGCAGGAAAAAAGTGGGTCTAATTAAAGCCACGGCAATAAAATATAAGGCAAAGGGGCGCAAAAAAAAAAAGTTTAAGAAAATAAGCGTGTGGAAAATAGAAAATAAACTATCACTTGCAATTTCTCTTTGGCTTTTTAAGTGGAAATTAAATTTGCATTCATTATTAGAAAAAAAATATAAACACAAATATAGAAGAAAAACAAGCTTAACAAACATAAAAAAGAAATGAGTTCAGCCCATTACAAACCCCTATTTAAAATTCCATTCTCGCTGTGTATCATTTCCTTTTTTATGATGTGATTTTTCACAGTTTATAATTAAAGGTCAAGTACTATTTCACATTAATGGTTTTGTTTCACTTGGGACGCTGCCAAACACTTCACTTTTCTTTCATACCAATCCAATTCTTACAGCTCTGTTTTCTCTGGAAAAGTTTAGAACACGTTTGTTTGGCATTTTTGTTTCAGCTAAGCTACAAAAGAAAGAGACGGGTTCTTGAAAAGCTCTGGCTGGTTTCTCGAGAAGCTTATACCAGATCTGAAGGAATTCAAGAGTCAAAAGCCATAAGATCAAGCCATGCATTACCATGAGTGTGCTCAACAAATATTTGCTTGAGGCTGAACTATGGGCAGGCAGATAAATACACATTGGAAATACAGAGATCCTTAAACAGGGAAAAACTGTTTTCTTACGTTGTCCCCTTGTCACCTGGCATGTTAAGAGTAGATGGTACAGATAATCACATAATAATAATAACAATAATACTAATAATTATTCTTATGTTTTATTCATATAGCACCAACATATTACGCAGTGCTATACTATAAATTAGAGTTGATATGCAACACAAAATAACAAACAGGTTATGACATACGAGGAGAAGAGGACCCTACCCAATCGAGCTTACAATTAAATAGGTTAGGGAACAGAGTTTACAAATAGTGATTGACAAACATCAGTTCGCGAACAGGCGAATCGAACTTCTTCAAATACCCGCCGTTTGCATGTTCGCGGCGAACCTCCATTGACTTTATTAGAGGACAAACTTCTCAAACCTTCAGGTAATATTTGTAGCCAAAATACCAATAAAAAAGTCAAAAGGGTGCAACCAACGGGATGGTGTCATGTCAGAGGGGGATCAATGGCTAAACTTCTCCAAAATATAGATTTTTTTAAATGTTCAGGTCTAATGGCCAGAATGTGTTAGAAAACACGATCAGGGGGAGCATAAACTCACCATGGCAGTATCCAAGAGCTGTGTTATATTGACAAAAGGGATGCTACACTTTATTCCAGTTAATGCCCAAGATGTCTAAATGGTTTTTAGGTCTGGATTGTAAAAGGACCAGTCAATTCCTCTACACCAAACATAAACATAGCCAATTCTGTCAACAAAGTAATCTGGTCTGAATCCCTGCCCTATTGCCCCCCCCCCCCCCCCCCCCCCCCCCCCCCCCCCCCCCCCCCCCATCAGCCCCAGCAACATCAATAATGCAGGGTTTGAAGAGGAAAACCTACATTGCCTTTGTTACATAAAGATCAATGGCACTGCCACCCCTGAATCCAATCCACCAATATTCAGTATCGCCATGAGCAACATTCAAGGTGAGTTTGTGGGTTTAGCAAACTTACCTGAACTACGCTCGGGCCCAACCCTGAGAAGGTTACATTTCAATATTCACAAGTAAATGATCTCAGCACCTACATTTAAATGAAAGTCAATCTTAAGTCCCCCATACACCTTTAGATTACTACATACAATTTCCATTAGCTCTACCAACAGCTATGTAGTGCTGGGTCCTCCCTGATAGAATACATAGTGATTGGAAGGTATATATCACTGCTATGTAGTGCCGGGTCCTCCCTGATAGAATACATAGTGATTGGAAGGTATATATCACTGCTATGTAGTGCCAGGTCCTCCCTGATAGAATACATAGTGATTGGAATGTTTAGAAAGCTCCTCATATTACATGGTTTTAGAAGAAGAAAAGTTGATTGCACAGAAATTGTATGGAAAGATTGTATGGTGTATGGGGGGCTTTACACATACACAGAAAGTGTGGGATATTTTTGCAATCAATCATCTTTTTTTAAAAATTCTTTAGGATCCTTTAAAAAAAGAAAAGTGAGGGGACCCCTGAACAGTCAATGTCATGGTTCACTTGTACACATCTCTGCGTCTGTGTACGAACATCTTAGGACTACATAGCGCAATCTAAATTGAACAGGTTTAAACTCCGCCATGAAATGTACGAAATCAAAACCTCATAACAGACAAATCCTCCAGTGCTTTGCCACCATATGTCTCCTTTATTAATGTCTGGATTGTAGTTTTGTGAAAACTTCTGTGCTGCCTCAATTTTTAGAAGCATAGATAATTTATTGCATGCCGGATGATAGACTGCCAGACGCGTACACGATTCCGCTTTGCAAAACTGCGCAAGCCTGAGCCTCTTAATGGTGTCATTTTGGCTGAATGCTATTAACAGATTACCCCAGCCTAGGGCAATGGAGCATGTGCAACCGAAAGATAACCTTGTGTTCATAATTTAATATTAACTATTTTCTCCATAGTCGCCTCTTTCCACTACATTAACAACAAACCAATATGCCCTTGTCCCCTACGGTCATTTTATTTTTTTTTCTCTCCTCCTTGCCAGAAAATAAAAAATAAAACGGATTACAAGATAGCAACTTCTTGAAGATTTGCAGTGGACTATTACAAATCTCTCAACGCCTGATCTGTAGAAACGAAGAAGAAAAAAAATAAACAGTCTTCAGTTCAATCAAACCTAATTCCTCCAATTTAGCTTTGCCTCTACTTCAAAGGCTGCCCCTATTAGCGCGATGGCTAACAAATTTTAACAGTCGACTCTACTAGTCCTGATACGGCAGGGTAGCGGTAATGCTTAACACACCATAAGATCAAAAACTTTTTTTTAGTAAATTATTTGACAGCATTTGATAGAATGGCGTAAGCCTTTTAAGAGGAAGCCTTTATGGCATTTTCATCCCATTCCGTTCCTGTGAGCGAAATTTCTATCCTGTATTAGCTATCATATCACTGGAGTATTTATTAGCAGGCTTGGTTTGCTAGCGGTTCAGGGCTGTGTGAAGGCCCTATCACTCCCCAGCACTCACATACAGACGCATTATAGCTTTTATCTCATCTTCTGCAGCAAGTACATGGCCCAATTCATTCCTCCAGGCTACTTTACTAATAACCTATTCCTTATCAGGCCCTCTCCACCTCAGCCTGTGATCAAAGACCCAATTAATGGGATGGAGAAAGGTGAAGCATTGAAATAATGGAGACAGCTGTTTTTCTCTGTTAGAGGAAATCTATTTGTATTGTTATCTTGGCTCGAGGTTCGCGCAGCACCTACTTTAATTCAGTCTCCCTCTATTCCCGCGGCTGATAAAAAAGCCACAATGAACTGCGCGCCGAACGGCCGCTGAAATATCACTCTGTTTCAAACCTTACTGCCTGTTATCGAGTTGAAGGTGGAAACAGTTAGAGATAAGGGAGGAAATATTTAACAAAGGACCTATCAAATAAAAAAAATTCCTTTTTTTACAGTTCTGCTTTGAGAGGGCCACTTCTGGAATTCTGCTGCTTAGTAGGCGCAGCTGTAGATAAACATAAATAGAGACAATGAGGAATCGATGGGATTCATCCAGCCGAGGTATTTCGGTTAAAGTGGCGATATGGAATATGATGCCTATCGTGGTCCTATCACTGGCATTATATAGGTGATTTTGTTTTTCAGAACCTCCGTTGCGAAATATTATTATCTGTTTGTCATAGGCTAAGTCTACACGACGGAAAACTGCGTAGACCGTGGGGAAAACCGCTCAGTGCAACCGACCCCATGTAATCCCCTATGGGGAATGACGTGCCATACCGGTGCGTCATGCCAGCGGGTGGGGGTGGTGCAGCAGTGGGAGCAGATTTACAAAGCCCGCGCCCGTTGGGGATCCAGGGGCCCCCCACCAGAGTTCATCACCCCTGGGTTAGGTAGTCTTTTGATAACACAAGGCTCATTGCATTGCAGTGTGTCAGTATTTTATCCATTTTATGTCTGTGAAGGTACCCAAAGATGCATTGATTTGTCATCAATTGATTGTCAAGTCGATCATTCTCGGCCCTCGAGGAATCAGTGATAGATCGCTTTGGAATCGATGAAACACCACCTTGGGTATCCGATTTGTGATCGATTTTGACAGGAAACGATCTCCAAAATGGCCGATTCCACAAAATCTATGCGTCCACCAATGTACTTCGATTGCCAAACGATCGACCAACAAATAACGACATGTCGAATCAATGTCCGATCCGATTTTTAGTTGATATCGATTTTGTTTGGCCGATCGTTCAGGATGGGCAGCACTCGATCGATCACCGTGAACGCACGCGGTGAACATTTGGGAAAAATCGAGTGAAAAAAACCTGTGTATGTGAGCCTTAAGTTTCTGCTTGTTTTGACATATGTTGTTCATGTATTGTTGCTGTTGGTTTTACTCTTACATCCCAGCCAATGAAATGAAAGGATTGAGCAACGGAGAAGCAGTGCTAGTTGTTATTTGCTAAACACACTAAAACACATGGTTACATGCGTTTTCATGAGATGCAATGGCAATCAATATTAGCCGTAATGCATAAACAGACAAAAATGAAACTGTAGCAGAAATCCAAAATGAAAAACAAAGCACACTGCAAACTGCAGCGCCCTGATTCTTTAAAAATGGACATGAGGACTTGGGACAGATAATACAAGCTTAGGCGTGGGCAAGCCTGCCCTGTCGACGTTGGGGACATAGGCGTGGGCAAGCCTGCAACTGATGACGTTGGGGACATGGGGGCTGCCATTTTCCTTGTATTATTTGACAGACATAGGTGTCCCATGCAGGCGTTCTCTGCATTGTGATTCACGGCTGGCATTGCTGGAGGACGCCATTTTTAAATATCAACAAAAAGGTTAAGCATCTCTAAAGGAAGCCTTAAATTGGTAAAAGTCTGTAATAGGATTACGTCGAGGGTCATATAAGCAACTGCGTAGGAGGTATGTGAAAGGGTAGAAATAATAAAATATTTTTAAAACCAGGGTATTGTCATTAATTCCAGGACCTTTTTTTTCGAACACCTGTAATTGGGTAAGAGGCCTAGGGGGGATGGTCCATTTCAACAAAGGAACCCCTTGATTGTCAAAGAGCCCCTACCAACAGACCCCCAAACATGGGGTCAAGTTGTGGGAAGAGGTTCCCTACCTTCATGAGGGGCAGGGCACATTGTTGGTCGCCCTTTCCAAGCCTGCCAGACTCCATGCCAAATGGGGGGTCTGGTTATGGATTTGGTGGGAGACCCCACACCATTTTTTCAACTATAAAACAATATAATGAATTACCCTTTAACTTCTAACGCATTTGTGCATGCTACTGTACATACATGATTTGTCTGGCTGCTTGGAACTATGAATCTATGAATCAACCCAACTGCCATCAAATTATGGTAAAAGACAGCATGAAACCTACCTTTGCAAAGTAATTATATTTGGAAGTATAGTGCATAAGTCCCTCTTGTCAATGTTGCATTTATATAAAATGGGTTTTAGTACTTTGAATCAGCAGTACAGATGGATATCACATAATAAAAGATACAGAGCTGTTTTACCAGGGCAACAGTTTGAGTTGTGTACATTGTTCAAGGAGTTTCTCGGCAATGGGCTGTATTCTTTTACTGCATGTATTTACAGCTGAAAATTACATTTGTCTCTGCTTATGATTCTTTACAACCTGAGAAAATGGAAAGAATATTTTAGGCTGTGATACTTCCCATCTGCTACACAAAACAGATTTTGTACATATTGCAGATCGTGAAAAACATATTTCAAACATTTGGTTACCTGGGATAATTGTTCTAATATTATCAGCGAAATCCGAGGAATTAGCACATTGTATACATATTCATTTTCTCTGCGAATTACGGTGCCCTCAATGGTGTTCACCCTTTACCAGATGGTTGGCTTGTGAACAAGATGCATGCAGGATGTCACATAGTTGTATGAAAAACCTCAATTGTGTCGAATGGGTTCTACTTTTTTCTATTGTCTTGGTTGCCATTGGCAGAAGTCAAATGGCTCAGCATTAGCATTATTTTTATCCTTGTGCATACTGAACTTGGCAAATGTACTTTGACTACTGGTTACCAGTTATATCTGTGAGAAAGATAACTCCAATTACTTGCCCCTTTGTATTTAGTATTGAATCCTTAAACATGGTTAGTTTGACCCAATGTACAACAAAGGGAGGCTGGGAGAGGAGGAGGCAGCATAAAAAAATAATCTAGTCAATCTAGTCTCCTGCAGAAAGGAATACTGTGTAAGGGCTTGTGTTGACTGCTTTTTTTCCCTGTGGACACAAACCATGCGTTCATCCATTGCTGCACCACCATGTTTCTTTGTTTTAAACGCAGGGCTCCACATTGTCATTGCTTAGTGTTCCCGTCAATGACGTGCAATACGTTCATTGAAGACTTTTTTTCAATTGAAATAAATAATGCAATGTGCCAACAATACACAGGTTATGCGTCATGAACGCCTAACACTGATGTTTCTATGACGCACAGTAAACACATACCCTAAGTTCAATACCAGATGGATAAAAAACACAAATACTTTAGCTGCAAGAAAACCCCACATTTATATCCGTGTATATAGAAGTGTGATTATGGCTTCTCCACAATCCATAGCCATGGTTCAGAAGGCACTCATTGGAGGCTTTAGAGGGCTTCTGCCAACTGCCCATCACAGTCATTCATGTTAAACAAGTTCTTTAGTGACGGCTTACCAGAATCAGCTGCCAAAGAGTTACAATGAACAAGGCCTTAAGGCCCCCATACACGGGTCGGATTCCGGCCGGATTCCGGGCCGATCGATTCCGGGCGCGTGCATGCGAAACGATCGTGCCGGAATTGTGTGCAGCCCACCTTGTCCGATCATTCACGTCCGATCGTTCAGGGGCCCAGAATCGGATCCGACAGAGAACCAACATGTTGGTCTTTTTGATCCGATTCTGCACAGATCAGGGGGAGTTGCCATTTGTGAGGTGGACAATTGGACACGGAATCGTCCCGGAATCCGTTGGACAAGGTGGTATGCAGCGATCGGATTCTCTTAATTGGCCGATCGATCACACCTGCGATTCCTGCCAGAATCGCCGGAATCGATCGGATAGGTGATCGAGCGGCCATGGAATCCGACTGTGTATGGCTGGCTTTAGGGGGGCCCAGACCACTAAATCCAGACCCTCCTGCCTTTCCTGCATCTTAGTATGTTTCCTCCTTCCTAGGCTATGTTTGATGTTTGTCAAGTGGAGGGATGTTGATGCACTTCATTATATTAAATTATCCTGTTCCCACGCGTTAATGTGATGCGTTGTTAAAATCAATGAAGAGCCCTGCGTCGACATTAACGCAACTGAGCCCAACTCAACTCAAGTATGGCTGCACTGGTGCACCCATAGGCAATTGCATTACCAGCAAATGAGTATCCCTAAAAAATAACTTACCCACGATCACTTCCGGTCTTTCACCATCATCACTTCTTGTCTCTTTGCCAACATCACATACGCAACCACAAGCGACCTTGCAACCTGGCACCATTTGCAAATGAGCAGAAGTAGGGTAAGAAACTTCCTCTGTCTGTAAAGGATGCCTAAACACATGCCTTAACGGATGTCCTAACGCATCATAGATGCATTAAATGGAGGGACCTTGGTGGACTGACATTTTTTAAACAGGTATGGAGTGGCCAGAAAGTCCTGTACTTATAATGTAATGCCTATGCCTTTTTTCTGATAACACCCTTACTTCTAAGATTATAGATCAGTGGTGGCCACCTGAGTTGATATGGAGGGCCACAAGTGTGGCTCTCAGCATCACTAAAGGGCCGCACTTATGTAATGAAGAAATGACAGCAGGCATAGCTAGAAGATAATATTTTTGTACTTGTTTTCATTCATTTCATAATGCACATTTTGTGTCATAAACATCGTCAAAGATTATGTGCCGCAATATATATTATACAATCACCCCCCGGTGGAATAGTGGGAGCATAGGCACTGCTCACACAGTCATCTGTCCCCTGCCAACACTAGAGGAGATGAGGAGAGACGAGGGACTTGCTCAGGCACCATCTGGGTCGCTGATTGGCCTTTACTTACGCCTATCATGCAAGTTTATCAACTCTCCTCCTTTTCCCACTCTAAGAAGATTCCAGACGAGGACCTATAAGCGGGGGATTGGCAGAAAGGTGAGTTCCTATGCATTAACAGTTAGGTTTTATGGGGCTGCAAGTGGAGGACTGAGGGTTCCGCAAAAAAACACCCAAAGGGCCCTATGGAGCCCCCGGGCCGCATTTTGGGCACCAGGGTTATAGACTATCTATAGTCTACTGCAAGGTTAGTTGACATGATATCTTGTGGTAGAGTTAGCACGACTTATGTCTTGTGTATTGCTGCATTTCTTATATTCTCTTTGATTTTCTAATTACTTTAGTGAGAATGTATATCTGCCAAAACTTCCATCTTATTTGCCTGGATTCTGTCATGTCACACACTTGGTTCTGCTGAAAACTTTGATTAAAGGCACCCTAGCTCTTGTCATTGGAATTTATGAGACTCTTGCACTGTTTAATTAATGATACTTTCAGCCTTTTATTTGCCATCTGCTTGCTCATTCCTACAATGTTTTATAGTTTCCTGAGTATTATCATACATATGTCCAGCTTTTGTATATGATTTTTCTGCTTTCTACAGCTCACACGTAGATAATACTGAACATCATCTAGTCATGAATGGTAATTCAGTCACTAAAGTCTTTATTGGGTTATAGAATTTGCGGCTCATCATTTTAGGCTTTCAGATATAGAAGTTTAAACTTGTTTTTTGCCTCAAAACAACATGTTCAATCTGATGGAATCTTTACTGGTTTTCTTTAATTACATAAATTAATTACATATCATGTATTTCTGTTATTGTTTTTATTTACCGTATTTTCCGGCATATAAAATGACTGAGTGTATAAGACGACCCCCAACTTTTCCAGTTAAAATATAGAGTTTGGGGTATACCCGCTGTATAAGACTACCCCTTCCAACGCACACCAAATAAAAATTTATAAAAACATTAGATTTGCTTTCAATATGTTAATTTTTATTCTTATGACAAACTGCCTAAAAGTCACGGAAAATCCACCGGTAAATGTTTTTTGTCCAGCTCAGGGAAACCGCAGTAGACCCATGGCCTTACATATGTCTACTCTGAGTTTCAATTCCCAGATCTCCAACAACCTTAAAAGTCCTATTTTTTTTGTAATTTACATTCCTTATTTCACACTACTGACTGCAACCTCTCATATTAATGTTTACCTGTGGTTATCCAAGTGACATAAATTGTATAAATTTAATTCAAAGTTTTTTTTTAATCAAAAATGTATCTGATATCATGACACATGATACAGTGAAGGTGTTTTAATGTGCTTGAGCTGCAATACCAGTTTGAGCCACAGGAGCCGCATTTCGGCTTCGTCTCACACATTGAGGAGGGAGAGAGGGAGGTGAGATAAGTGGGCGCTTCCGATGTCTGCCAGGCAGACTCCTCTGGCTCAGAAGTTTCAACACTCTGTGTATAAGACGACCCCCGACTTTTGAGAAGATTTTCCTGGGTTTAAAAGTAAGTCTTATTCGCCAGAAAATACAGTATTACTTTTCTATGATCTCTAATTCTACTGTATGCTTGAATGATTGCCTCCTTAACCTCCTGGGCGTACCCGGTTTTTACGCCATTTTTAAATGGGGTGGTAAGAAGGAAGGTCAGAGCAAGGAGCCAAACTGGCTAATCTCTTTCTTTTAATCCACCAGCTGGAAGGAAGAGAAAGCAACGGAAAGCTCTGGTGTGGCTCCTTACTCTGGTCCGCTGTCCTCCCTTAGCCAACACCCGCTCTCCAAGTGGTTCTTCTGATGGGAGGGAAGAGGCTTGCGAACAGAGCCACAGCAAGGAGGCTGAAGAGTCGTATGTGGCTCCAGAGCCACAGGGTATGTCCAGGATGACCTGTGCATAGAAGAAGGGAGAATTAGGAAAATTATTGGCAGAGAAACGTACTGCAAGGCAAATCTCTGGTGAGCATTGTCTCATGGGCTGGTTTTTCTTATTTTCTATTTCAATTGGCTGTTTAGATTTAAGGTTTACACCTCACTTCACCTTGCTTAGAAAATTATCATTAAACCAATAATATATTTATGACAAGCAAACCATCCCTGACCTCTGATCTCTGGGTGTTTAATGAAAAACTATTCCTCAATGCTTAAAGGTCACAATCAACCCTTTAAGTTGGCCATACACCTTTAGATCTCTCTGTCAGATATCCTTTAGATCTACCAACAACTATGTAGTGCCGGGTCCTCTTCAATTGAACACAGGTAGACATGATGTTTCAGAAAGTCCCTCATATTACATGGTTTTGGTAAAACAAAAGGAGATCTAAAGGAAATCTGACAGATAAATCTAAAGGTGTATGGGCAGCTTTAGAGATGGGGGCTGGTCAGCTCATAAATATCTACTGGTTGTTTACATTAAAGAACTGGCAGCCTTAGGCTTTGTTTCCATTGCGTTGGGACCCCTCCAAGGTCCCAACGTAACAGATAGACTTACCTGCTCGGCGGAGGGTTTGTTTTCATTGCGCTGAGCCAATCCGCCGGTGTACTCGACTACGTTCAGCCTTTACACCGGCGGATGTGTAAACAGACCATCCGCCGGCAGGCAAAGTCTGTGGGATATGTCGGGACCCCTGCTAAGCGTATACGCTTAGCGTAGGGGTCCCGACATATAATGGAAACAAGCCCTTAAGCCCCCCACACATTCAGCGAGCTGCAGCAAAATCAGGGTGCCCACATGGGGTGACAGGGATCTGTCACCCCAAAGCTCGGTCGGCTAGAGAACGTGCATGTCCGATAACCTTTGGCCGATGCCTCTAGTTTAAATGGGGACCGGCGTCCCCATTGAAACTAACCGCCGACACACAAAGGGTGCCCGCTGATGCTGTCAGCTCTGGAGAGCTGATGTCATCACGCTGCACTCCATTGCTGATCTGTCAGGCCCCCACTCAGTACGTGTGTGGGGCCTTTATTTGAAAATGAATTTCTCTTCAATACTTAAATACACTGGGGCAAATGAAGCGTTGTTTTAAGGTCATGTTGAGGATATGCATAATATGGCAACAGGTACACTTTAATGTGCCAAGAATAATTTGTCAACCAGTCAATCATTTGTGTTTTAATGTATTTATTTTCACCTCCAAAAAAAAGGAACGTGCTTTACAGCAAATCCCTCCACGTCTTCCATGTATGCGCATTGGCAGAAAAAATGCATACATTTAATTTAAACAAACCTTGACGTTAATGGCATTTTATTTTGTGCAGCTGACTTTTATAAATTAATTGAGCAAGGAGAAAGTGAGTAGGATTTTAGACCTGAACCCAGTGGAGGCTAACAAAATCACATAAGCGATACATTGAGCCACCTGGGGCTTGACTGAATGCCGGACGGATCAGTGATTGGCTCTCCCAGATGTATGACTCAAGAAGCCCATTAGTGTCAGTCCCTGCATGCTGCTCGGCTCTCACATGGATGGAAAGGCCGGGGAAAATGGGAGTTTTACTGTAAAGCGCAGGTGGAAACATTTCCTATTAATTAAAGCCATTCTACACCGCTGTTCCTTCATTTGTAATATCCAACTGCAAGACTTCCAACTATTGTAAAACTCAGCATTACAAATATCCAGGGTTTCGGGAAGAAGGAGTGAAAAATAGAAGAATATACATAATATATTATAAAGTGTACCTGTCATGTAGACTAATAGCGCTCAGCTACTCAAGGTCCCTCTTTTAGGTCTGATGTATGGGATAGCATAAAAATAGGGACTAATGAATGAGAACCAGGAAGCATTATTTATCATTGAACTCAGAGTTGACCAGGCATCACATATATATTTATCTCCTTAATGCATAAATGATAAGCAATATGTAAATGTTAAGGTAGCCATACACGCTATGATCCCGCGATTTTATAGAGGCCAATTGAAGTGTGATGACATCTGCTTGCTCAGGTGATCTTAACACACTCTTTGTGTGCTGTACATTACTTTGGACGGGGATGCTGTTCCCCACCCAAAGTAATGCGATCGGTCAGGAACCGTGCAATCTGACTTGTGGTGTGATCCTGGTCGATCCGTCCAGGTGGGTGCATTCGCTTTGCGGCTGATCAATCATCAAGAGATCGGGGCGAATGCGCACGGCGGTTGATTGACCACAAAATCGTGCGCAGATCATAACGTAACGTAACCTTTACTGCCTGAAAAATTACTTAACTCTCACTTTATTGTTGATCTCTGCCCAGAAATAATAGCTGGCTCCCATTTCTCAAATTCATTTGATTGGAAATGATGTCAGGGTGGGTGTATCTGAAGTGCTTGTATATATTTCACTAGTCCGATCAAACAGAAATCGATCAATGGTCACCACTAATGATACATGGATTGAGCGACTGACCAAGCAAAAACATATCTGACAGCCTTCTGTTCTCTGCTTCGAAATTGATTTTTCAATCATACCAGGTGGGCAGGAATTGATTCCCTATCGGTTGATCTCACTGATCGATCGTTGAGGTAAATCTACAGGTGTATGGTTAGCTTAAGAAGGACAGCACCACGATTGTTCACAACATTTACCATATTTTTCGGACTATAAGACGCACCGGACCATAAGAAGCACTTTTAAAGGGAAATAAGAGAAAAAATATTTCATGTGTTTAAATAAATAGGGGGGAAAATCCCCTGCAGTACCCAATTTCAGCCACAAAAATTGTGTCACTAGAGAGCACACCTCACGGCATCTCGGAAGGGAGGGGGAATCTGCACTCATGTCTCCCCTCTGCGGCTGTGCGTGTGAAGAAACTGCCAGCATGAGTGCAGCTTTTAACCCACACACTCTGCATTGGTTATATCTACAGGGCTCTGCAAATATAACCAATACAGTTCAGATGGGAGATCGGCTGTGTGCAGATCTCCC
>CM070036.1:22052920-22067710 GCA_036250615.1 Ptychadena robeensis | reverse complement strand
CCCCAGCTAATAAATGCAATATTTGATATTGTGCGTGTGTGGAATATATTTATGCAGACTTAATAAAGACTGCAATTTTTTTTTCTTCGTTGTGTTACCCCTTCTATCCTAAATTGCCTAGCAATTAACTTGTTTATTGTGTGCATTGGTGCATTGTAGTGCATGTGTGTTTTGCTGTGCTGTAGAGATGGTCGAATTAAAAAAAAAAAAAATCAACCATTTAAACGATTTCGAGGTAATTGCAAAGCCCCTGAACATGGTATCATCACCAAACTTGCAGGAGATGTAGAGAAGGGTTGAGGGTATACTTCAAAAAAAAAGTATGTCTCTAACATAAATAGTTCTTTTCACAAATTAAGTTCAAAGTCAAGTCAAAATTTCGACTTTAACTTTCAACTTAATTTATGCAAAAACTACATGTGCTAGAGCAAAACTTTTTTTTTCAAATGTTCCTTCTCTACATCTCCTGCAATTTTATCATTTTCAGGGGCTTTGCAATCAGCTCACAAAGTCAGCAAGTCGAAAAATTCGACCATCTTTATGCTGTATGTGTCAATGCAGCATAGATATGTTAATAAGCCAAAATGATTTGGGGGTTCTGTGATATACAGGTAGATACATTAAAAAAAGCACTTCTGATTGGTTTCCCATCTTCTACATTCTTGAATCATACAAAGTCTGGTTTCCTTTGCATACAGTGTAAATGGAATGCCTTCTTTAACCACTAGATGGCGCTGTGCACGTATCATGTATGTAGTCTGCAGCACCAATGGGAGAAGCCTTCAACTTGGATGGCAAGGACCCCAACTTATACAAATTTCTTCCCTTCCTGGGAGACATGACATGATTCATGCACCGGTAACTAATTATTGTTGTTGCTACGTTTACCAAGGGAATGATGAATTTACATATATAGGACCCGGGCAGATCTCTGCAGATGCAGACAAATTTTACCACATTATATTTGCATATATTTACATCAATGGCCATACATATGCATAAGCAGAACTCCATGGACATAAATAAATGCACCGTGTGTAAAATGTAATGGTTTCGTTGAGAATCTTAAGCTAGAAATGTTCAACAATCTCTAACTAAAGTTTAAAGTTTAACTGACATCCATCCATACTAGCTCATCCACAGTGTACGCTTCACTCAAGGCATGCCTCTGGTGATAACCGTCACAGCTGTTGGTGTGTTCATGTCAGGTCTCATTTGAATTTAAGCTTACAAATGGTTGGCATCATAGCTTGCCATGTGTGTGGCAACATGACCATGGCAGATCCAGAGAACGGCAAAGATGGTGCCTTCTACTGTGTCCTACCACGTCATACCATGAAAAAGGTCTTCCTTTTATTAAGTAAAAAATATTGTAGCGTCCAGTTCTGCTTTAAATTCCATGTACTCACTATTCTTGTGTCTTTTGACCCACTATATAGCCAATGTACATGTAAGCTCTCCAAATTTACAATGCCATCTCTAGGATGTATGTAATGGACAGAATGAAGTCTCTGAGATATCAGTCCTAAACATAAAATGCAAAGACAAGCATTTTTAAAACTTTCAAAAACGAATTTAATTGGACATCTTAGAATGAATTGATTACACACCCAATGCATTTCAACTAACTGGTAACCAACTACCCCTTTATTAGGGCTAAGTTTCCATTATACACCGGGACCCCCCTGTATTGCTGGGCGAGGATCCTGACAAAGCAAAAAGACTTACCTGCTCGACGGATGCTGTGTATTCACTGCGCCAAGCCACTCCGCCGATGCAAGGCTCAATGTAGTCGAGAGTTGAGCCTCTGCATTGGCAGATGTGTAAACAGAGCATCAGCCAAACAGGCAATGTCTATATGCTACATCGGGATCCCCGCACACCAATACGATTAGCAGAGGGGGTCCCGACATATAATGGAAACAAGCCCTAAAAATCACGGACACATTTTGGAAATGGGTCTGGACAAACTAAGGCCCGACTTGTTTAGCTCCTTTTTGTGGCCTTTTGTCACCTTGTTGAAAATATGTTCCCCTCCCTTTGTTTTCTGCAATAAGTTCAACCATCTAAATTAGTGGTGGGCAACTGAGTTGATATGTAGGGCCACAAGTGCGGCCCTCTGCATCACTAAAGGGACGCACATAACATCAATCCAGACCCTCCCCCCGTCGACATATCTCAGCAGGTGGTGGACCAGATCCTGTCAGGTCGTCAAAACCCGACAACACCTAACCCCCTCCTGCCCCTGGGTGCAGCGCTCATATGTAGACCTGGTTTCCCTGATGAACATTGCCAATTTTCCTGATGTAGGACCGCCAAAGCTGAATCAGCGTGTGCCCACTTCACAGGTGAGTTGCTATGCCCTATGCATTAACGGTTTTGGGGGCCGCATGTGGAGGACCAAGGAGGTCACCGAAGAGCACCCAAGGGGCTGCATTTGGCCCCCGGGCCACAGGTTGGGCACCTAGGGTCTAAATGTTGCTTGATGCAGTGGTGTGATCATGACACTGTGGGTGCATCTTCATAGGGATAACAGGCATCCTTTAGGAATTATATCTGCTCATTGCACTGAATGAGCATTTTTTTAGTGCAGGAAATTTAAAAAGATAACAAAATTCCTGTCACATGTCGCCTATCACAATGCATGGAATTGGCACATCTTTGTCGGGTCGGCCATTACAGGCCCTTTATCAAATTGAAGAAGCCAATGTGGCCCACCCCTGGCCATGTTTCCAAACAAATCTGTGAATTTAAGCCCTGGTGAAGGGGTAGTTGCTTCTGAAAAGTGTTGGCTTTACATTACTTGTAACTTGTCCATCTAAATAAATAATTTTATTACTGCTTGTTAAACATGGCTTATGGAGCAAATGGATTCACTCAGATTCACAAACTCAGCACCATTCATGCATACTAACAAAATACATTAACTTGACTCAGTTAAATGTATTGCATAAAAACCAAGAAACCACAGAAAAATGTGGTCAAGTGACTGCTAGTAATTAAGTGCTAAATGGCTGGGATTTAAAAAGGTAACTTTTTTCTGGCTAATGGGTGAATTAGCATAAAACTAGCTAATTAACCAAATCTAACACAAATCCCAGCACAGATATGACAGCAGCCCACATCTGGGTTATAGGTGATTATCCATTTAGGAAGAAGATGGCTCCAAGAGGTTACAGCAAACAGTCTAGATAAGAGTTGAAATCTATATCTATTATCTGTTATACGTTTCATACCCAATAATGATAGAAGGTACCATAACCTTTGTCTGATTAACAAAAACTCTGTATATACAGCCCAGTGATATCTAAATAGTACATGTCAGAAAAATGGACAGCAGAAAGAAAAGAGAGAACGATGGATGAATGGATGGGTAGTGGGGCATTGTAAGTTATATGTCATTGTAAAGGCTGTGTAAACACATATGTATTTCACATTTTTCTGAGCACTATCTAAAGTGCATGATAATATGCATACAGAAGGGTGTTAGGAAAAAAACTTTGTGTTGATGCTACATTTTAAAAATAACAATGGGTTCAGTGTGAATGGTACAACTGGTTTTCTATGAGAGTAGTAGTGACAATAACGCAATGCTGTGCATACAGTGTGAAAGTCCTATAGATACCATGTTTCCCCGAATATAAGTGTCTTATATAAATGTTTGCTCCCAAAGATGCCCTATGCCTTATTTTCGGGGGATGTCTTATTTTTCTAGAATACGGCACTGGGGTATCAGGGTAGGGGGATCACTAAAAATGACACAGGGGGAATCAAAATGGCACAGGAAACTCATTTTAGTAACCCCTTCTGATCCTCCTGTGTCATTTTGATTGCCCCCTCTGTCCAGAGCTACAGTACCGTATCTTTGGGGAGGCCTTTTTTGGGGGGTGGGTGCCTTATATTTCAGCGTGAGGAAAAAATGTAAGGGTGTCTTATTTTTAGAGGATGCCTTATTTTCACATAAGGCATCCGGAGAGCACAATACCCCAAAAATAGCTTTACCTTCCTTTCTATGAACAACGCCACCCATGTTTGAACTTTAAGTTCAAGTGTGTTTCAGTAAGGCTAGATATACACGGACACTTTCTGGGCTGCTCTCAGTCAGCAGCAACGATTTGGCACTCCTGTCTACAAGCACCTGCAAACTTGCACAGGCTTTTGGGGCACTGCTGGGCTCGGTTACTCATGTTCATTTCAGGCAGGGATGTCAACCTCAAATACACAAATTAAAATACAAATGAATAAAAATGGGCAAAGTGAAAACCAAGGCCAAATATATTCACACTATGGGCCAAATTTTGGTGTTTGGGCCAAATTGACGTTTTATAGAGAGAACACCACCCTTCATTTTGATACTTTCACCGCAATCCCAGGTGTCTTTGTTTATCTTCTATAAAATACCTTGTGTCTAAGGGCTATGGGGAGCATGATATATCCTTAGGGTGAAGGGGTCAGATACATGGGTCACATTAACCTTGTATAAGTACTGTGGCTTTAAAGTACAGCAGAGGTGAGTAACAGCAGGCAAAGGGTATTGTCTTCAAGGTCTTGCTTTGTCCTAATTAGGCTAAATGTTTTTTTCATATCAACCCCAGAGCATTGCAGCATCAGCACCTCACTACACAATCAGATATTGTGTATACTCTACTACTGTAAATGCCCTTTGTAAACCTTCGATCATTTGTTACAACTAAAAGCAATCTTGTATATTTGCATCTGGCAAGTCCATAGATGATGTTTCCTTAATCTAGTGGTTCCCAAACTGTCCTTGCAGGAACCCCCTTTTCAATTTAACATTATCAAGCCCCCCCCCCTATTCAAATGCAGTTAAAGAATGAGGGCCAGTGCCCACGTGCAATACCTTCGCACCCTCCCAGAGGGGGGCTCCACCCCCAGTTTGGGAACCACTGCACTAATGCTTAGGAAAGGTATTGTAAATTAAGCAAATTGAGTTGCAACATTCAAAAAACAACACATTCAGTTAAAAAAGTTTATTGAACACCAAGGAAGGTTTGGCCTCTTAACACAAAGTGATGTTGAGATCATGTCCTCGCATAACATCTAATGGAAAAGGGCACATTTTGGACCTGTGTTGTTTGATAACAGCATTAAATCCACCAATCTATCCAACAATAATTGATAACGAATTTAAGTGTTTAACTATATTAACCTTAGTAGTTATAAAATTGCACCATTTTTAATGCCATGTTTGAACATAAAGGTAATGATTTAATGCTGCTTTTAACTAAGCATCCTCAGTACTTTATGAAGGTCAGTATGCTGGTGGATGATAATAAATGCCGTATAATAATATATGCACAGACCGTTGTGTGAGGTAAGGAGAGCACCCAGTACATCATTCTGTAATCACATGTAGCAGAAATAATTTATTCAATCAATTAAAGGGCACTACCAAGGGATGATTTGACAAGCGTTGCCATGCCAACAAGCAGGGAAGACGGAATGTCTTTTTTTAGTGCTCCACATTGTGATATATGTAGAAGATTTGAAGGCTGGAACACAATCACCGTAGTCCAAAAGTGTGCAGAGAATATCACTTCACAAAAAAGAAATGCACAAAACTATGGGCAGAGATGGGCTATAAGTTGGTGCTTGGCAATTTTTTACTTACAAGGTATTTTCAAATTTATATATTAAGACATATTGGATAGTATTTTACAGGATTAAAATAAAAATATTTATCCTTTACCTCTTGGTTACTACTTTGTTTTTTTTATTTTACCCATCTCTGCCACATGTTGCCAATGGCATGCTTCTGAAGTTTTATCTCTGTGCTCACTCTACCTTCCCCCACCATCATTTTAATATTGGGTATGTTAACCCTCTGGGCGGTTTGAGCTTCTCGCACCATTTTTTATGGCACGAAAAGCCATTTTACCCGCAATCGCGGCAGAGTACACTGTACTCCGCCGTGCTTGCCGGCTCTCCACCCAGCCCTCTACACACCTCCGACGTCAAATAGACGCCGGGGTTGTGTGTTGAGAGGAGACATAGAGTGGAGATACAACACAATATAACACACACATAATGACACAGGCGGAATAGAGCACCCTGCCCGGTCGGGCTTACAATCTAATAGGTTGGGGAACAAGGTATACAATAGGTGGGGGGGGGGGATGGGACTGGCATGGTGGTGATGTTAGGGATGAGAAGATGGGTAGGAGAGGCTGAAGAGGTGGGTTTTTAGAGCTTTTTTGAAGGTGGCAAAGGTAGGAGCAAGTCTGATGGGGCGAGGGAGGGAGTTCCAGAGAGTAGGAGCGGCCCTAGTAAATAGTAATTAGGTCAAGTATCCAGTATTGTCAGAGTAGAGTCCAGTGACAATACTGGATACTTGACCTATTTACCCTACATGGGTCCCCTACTTTTTGTGATGTGGTGCCCGGTCTATATGGATGGGCTCTCCATTCTTCGATGTAGCCACAAGTTCGGTCGACAGTAACGCGGTAATTCTGAGTCCTTGACACATCATCTCTTTAACCATCTATGCCCCAATGTTCACCCCCTGAAGAAGTGACAAAACGTACGTTGGGGTGTTACTTTGCAAACAACTGTTTTGGCTCTGATGTTAACCCTGGACAGGTGGTTGAGATGTGCTCAAGGTGATCCTAGGACAGTGCATTGATTATACCGGAATATATCAAGCGCTTTATGATATCTATTTTTTGTATATGGACATTTTTTTCTAATTCTGATAAAATTATGCTATTTTAAACGCAAACATACTTATGTGTATTACTCTGCTTTCATTTTCAGTTTTATCTTTGTGCTCACTCTTCCTTCCCCCACCATCATTTTAATATTGGGTATGTTAAAGTTTCTATAAGCATGCTTATCCCCTCATGCCAGACATTCCCCCTGCCCAGTGTGACTTCTCACCCAGTTCTGTATACAGGGGTAGGGGCTCCCCGCTAAGGAAACGTCTGTGACTATCTCTTCTTTTTTATAAACCCGGAACAGTCAGTAATCACTAGTAGGTAGTGTGTCAATGGTAGTATTATCGTGATGGAAAGAGCCAGACATGTTTAGATACACTTTACAGGCAACTGACATTTTTAAAAGTTTTCCATATTTTTGTATTAAATTATATGTATACACACTAACCAAATAGCTGAAAAAGCCATTGTTTTGTTCATCAGTACCTGATCTGTAAATAAGAAAATCAGCATCATCCAGTCTTGAGCGTGGTCAGCTGAATATGGACTGTGATGAACCAGGTCAACCATGCTTAACTGTGACAGCTGAGCGAGCTGAATGCTCCACCTTTCACATCTGTCAGTAGCACGGCTCTGCGATGTTGGCCTTTACCTGCTTAATAAAGTTTTGCCCTCAGCAGGTAATGCTCTTTATAAATTCATGACTTGCCATCCACTCTAACAGGCGGAGGAGCAGATGATTCAGCAGAACACACTATACCTTCACTATAACCATCTGTCCATGAAATATATATTTAATGGTAACATTATCATAGTCAGGTATAGAGCTGAAAGATAAGCCATGTTGTGCTTTGCCTTCTACTATGATACTTTTCAATGCTGAGCACTGCTGGAGCCATACTGATACCATGTTTAAAAATCTAAGACGGCGTTTTATTATCTGTGGAGGGAATGCTACTTCCAGATTACTAAGCGGGCTTGTCATAGAGGGAATCATTGAAAAGACCCTGAATGGATACCAAACCATGTTTCTCAATGCTGGGGGGCTTCAGATTCCTAAATAAATGCTGTGACACCGCAGGAAGCATTGGTGTCATGAAATCAAGAACAGAGCTTTTCCATATTACCAGAATCATTCTGCTGCTAGATGGCCAAAGCTTGACATGCTATTGTCTAATTGACTTATTGTCCTGTTTGAGCTTGATTTAAGGATACGTTGCATCAATTATGTTTCAGTATATTTTGTTGAAGATTATATACAGATCAAAGTACTGTGCCTCTATGAGCTGAACCCCAAGCAGATACAATAAGCACAAACTAACACAGCATAACATTCATTAAAATGGCAATGATAATTTATGCAAAAAATAATTGTCTGTGAATTTTTTTATCGTAATTTATCCCTTATAAACCTTTATTCATTTCTGCACCTTTTTGGGGAATTTATCTAGTGTCCGTGTTTGAAATGGCAGTGACAGCATTTATTATTATTATTATTATTATTAACATTTATTTATATAGCTCCAGCATATTACGCAGCGCTGTATAATACATTAGAGTGGAGATACAACACAACATAACACACAGGTACAGGTAATGACACAGGAGGAATAGAGGACCCTGCCCAGTCGGGATTACAATCTAATAGGTTGGGGAACCATTTAGCAACAATAAATGTTTAGTGAATATATATATATATATATATTGTACAGGACCGCTAGGACAGGTCCTGCCAGATTGCTTTATTTCCCCTACATTCCAGTTGTGATGAAATTAAGGGATGTATCCTGGAAGGAGTCTGTGATATTATTGCCCTACAACTTTAGGTTTCTGTTTGTTTTGTTAAGTTTAGGTTAAAGGTTCCCAGACTCTTGAATGGGAAGGAAGGAATTGGGTGGGCCTTTCTATTGCCCCAAATACACCAAAGGTCAGTGGGAAGCTGGGTGTGTTTACAGTGTATCAGGGCTTCTGACCAGGTAGGAGACCATGGACTGATGGAGCAGTGGATACAGGGGACTCACAAGGAGTGTGGGGCTCAGGCCTGTTGTTACATTTATGTTGAATTTTTGAAGGCCAGCAGGAGGCTTTGCATTTTCTGTTGACTGTTTTGGGACTGCTACTAACCCCTGCAAAGGGTAACCCTTTTTCTTTTGGACAATACAAATAGGCAGGAAGCCCTAAAGAGATACTTGATTGGTGGATGTACCTCTTTCAAGAGGCCGAATCCCAACAATATATATATATATATATATATATAAATAAACACTAGATATAATAGGCAAAAAAAGATAACTCTAGTGGTCACATTCCTAGGTGTCCAGATAAAATTTTACGTCACCTGGATTTAGTTATTAAAAACACCATTTCCAAAGTGTGTTTTGTTTTTTTTAAATTGTCAACTCAAGGTTTTTTTCATACGGTAATTGTATCTATAACTAAAGTAATGAACTTTGCCAGTTACAGTCTGCAGGGGCATCTATATCATGTTCTGGCTAAAGTATTGTTTTGAAGCTTTTAGGTTCTTATCTAAATCTAAGCTGCTTTATTGATTGTTCTAATTGGTTTCCATCATTGGTGGGGACTAGAGCTGTCATTATAGTTGACTTTAAGAACCTCCAGTCACACAAATTTTCAATTGTGCTTTTTTTTTTAGATATGTTTTTACTTAACTCCACCCTCAATGATGAAATGTATCCTTATCCGGATGTTTTGCCGAAACTAAGTCTTATGCTACCCATAGTATGTCCTCAGTTTTGGACAACTCCTATGGAAGGTCTGCAGTGTCTGGTCATCTTTTGTAGTATGCCTGCAGTCTGACCATGACCATCTCCTACTGTATTTGCATTGTCTATAACACATTTATGTATCAATAAACCCATTACTGAATATTTTGTGTTTCCTTTTTGTAATATCAATGGCCCCACTTGAGGCCTTCAATTGTAAGTAACTGTTATGAGTTACATACCTTGTTTATAGGAAAAAAAGAACCCTTGTTAGGAATAATTGGTGACCTCTCTGGAGATGATTGTGCCTTAATCATTACAAAAATTAACAAAAGCTATGTTATACACTTGAGTATAAGTGAACCTGGACATAAGCCGTGGTACATAATTTTATCTACAGAAACTGTGAAAATGTATTGACTTGAGTACGTGAGGAAAATGCAAAGTCAGATAGTAGAGTTTTCTAAATTATAAAAATATAGAGAAGTCACCATTGCCCATAGGAATTAATCAAACAGGTGAATCTTAGTGCCACGCCCTCAATAAAGTTAAGAGAACACGTGTTTATTGTTATTACAGAATGGGTTTTCAAAGCACTTCTTATTATTCAAACATAAAAATAAATTTCCATTTAAAAAGGCTTTATTATTTTTATTGGGACCAACACATGGAATGGAAACTCATTTTGAAGTTTGAATCATAAGTAGTGGAGTTTTCTCATTGAAATTCCACCAATGAACAAATAGATGGCGCTGCTGTTGTTTACCTTTCACTAGCCGATCTTGGGAATCCTGCCAATATATATGAATCAATTGAATACACATCGAACCATTCACAGAGGCTGCCCACATCTGCTGGGAGACCAGTGAACAACTGGACAGGTAAGTGAGGCCCTTACCCTGATCCAAGCATAAGCTGAGGGGAGGGGGCATTCTCAGCACTTTTTTTTGGGGGGATGAAAAACTTGGCTTATACTTAAGTATATTTTGTAGGTTTATCCAAATGAAACAATAGATATAAAATGGCTTGATTTTGGTTTTTAAGAATATATGTCCCATGGATCCACTGAATGGAGCAATTTCTTATGAGTACAAAATGACAAAATATTGGGTATTGCTACACTTCCCTTTCATTATTCCCAATGGGTTTCATTCATTTCATAAAACTGGTAAAAATCAACAGAATACTCCAGATTTTGCTGTAATTTCTGGATGTAAAAATTCATGACACTCCTCCTGCCTCATGTAAAAATGAACTAATATTGGAAAAAGTCCTAATGAGGATAGAATATAAAATAAAGATTCTTTCTTTTCATCTCTGCTGGTTTCCTATGCAGAATGCTGGCCAGTGGGCTACTTAGCGTATGCAATTGTTGGTTGTATTTATTGTAATATCATTACAAGTTATTTATACAATATGCAGTCATAATTATATACAAAGGAAAAACCTTTTCCCGGGGCTCGGTAGGTCAAAGTGGCAACATTGTAATGTGTATTAATGGAAATTACGAAGGCTAATGCAAATGGTTCTGAAGAACTCAAATTAGAAAACCATCAGTCGCTAGGTAGGGAAATTGAACAATCGAAGAAAGAGGAAACATAAAGGATCACTCAGTAGAAACCAGAAAACACACTAGTACGTTCTTCAAATAGGTTTTTGCATTTAAGAGCTTAGAGAGCGTGATTATATAGAGAACTAGGAATGCGAAATGCCATAATATTGTGGGTGTTTATATTACAGAATACACACTTTTTATACAAGGAGTATTATTGTTCCATTATGCTCACCTCTTATCAAGTTCTAATTGAAAAATTAAATAAGTATTATTTTTTCTCTTTGTTTATCCGGATCTACTCCAACTACCATTACAGCAAATATTCCGCTGTAACTATTATTATTATTATCTTATATTTATGTAGCGCCGACATAATAGACATCGTTTACAGAGCATATATAGTCGTATCACTGTCTCTCAGGGAAGCTCACAATCTAATGACCCTAAGGGCTTGTTTCCATTATACACTTAGCGGGGGTCCCGACATAGCACATTCATATTGCCCGCTCGGCGGATGATCTGTTTACACATCCGCCAGTGCAGAGGCTCAACGTACTCGACTACATTAAGCCTTGCATCAGCGGAGGCGGCTCGGCACCGTGAAGACAGATCCTCTGCGGAGCAGGTAAGTCTATCTGCTATTTCCGGACCCCCGACGTAAATGGAAACACAGTCATATCTCACAGTCTGTCATGCGTAGCTAACATAGCGAATACTTTTAGGGGGAGGAAGCCGAAGTACCCGGAGGAAACCCGCGCATACTCGGGGAGAACAGAACATACAATGGTAAATGCTAAATTTCTATGTAAAATGTGGGTATTTTTGTTTCCACCTTCCAAGTCAGTGGTGGGAAAGTAAGTTGATATGGATGGTCACAAAAGCGGCCCTCGTCATCACTAAAGGGCCGCACATAACATTATTAATCTATACCAGGGGTGGGCAAACTTTTTGACTCGTGGGCCACATTGGCTTCTTAAATTTGATAAAGGGGATGGACCACTATAGGTTTGACAATTCCATGCATCACTTATGTAGGCTGTGATGTGTAATAGGTGATGTATGACAGGGACATTGTTATCTTTTTAGATTTCCAGCACTAAAAAAATGCTTATTCATTGCACTGAGCAGAGATAATTCCTAGAGAATGCCTGTTGTCACCATAAGGTTGTGCCCACAGTTTCATGATCACGCCACTGTATTGTTCCCTAGGCAACATTTGGACACCTCTAAGCATTATGTGCTCTCATTACAGAGATCAAGAGGACGGGAGCATCTTTTCAACCAGGTGACAAAGGGCCAGAAAGAAAGCTGAAGGGTTGGATCCGGCCCCTGGGCCTTAGTTTGCCCACCCCTGATCTATACTGACATGTATTAGCATTTTATATTAAAAAAGGACAGCAGGCATAGCAAGAAGACAGTATATTTAAATACCAAAAACTTGTTTTAAATGATACATCAAGCATTATGGAACATTGTAATATGTTAACCTCCTAAGAGTTACACCCGAAGCCAGTACGGGTGCAGTTTGATGGTGAATCAAACTGCGCCTGTGCCAGGATCGGACGCATCCACCGGCTCTCCGTAAGCCTGCAGCATTTCTACAGAGCTGCAGGCCCACGTTGTCTTTCTGGTCCTGTGTCTTCGGCGACATGTTAATGGAGGGGGCGTCACTTTTCTCCCCAGGGCCGGGAGATCCGGCAATCAAGGCGGAGTGCACTGCTCTGACATCATCGTGCTGCTGCCGGGAACCTCGAACGGCTCCTATATCGAGCCATGTGTTTCTGGCTTTACATTCAAAAAAATACAATAACTTAAAAAAAAAATTCCAGTCCTTCTCTACCAGCGTCTTACATCTTCCAGGTCAATTTCTCATCTACCTAGATGTAGCAATTTGTAGGGTAGGAGGCCTACATTTAAAAAAGAGTTTTTGAGTAAACTGAAAAGACCCTGAGGATGGTATCATCACCAAACCTGCTGGATATGTAGAGAATGGTCCAGGTTATACTACAAAAAAAAATATTATAATATTTGGATACATTTATAAAGTTAATTAATTAATTAAAACAATTTGGGTCATGATAGCATGGTCAGGGGCTTTATAATCAACTCACTTAAGGACCCCATACACCTTACAATCTTACCATACAATTTATGTACAATCAAATTTTGTTCTACCAAAACCATGTAATATGAGGAGCTTTCTAATCCTTCCGATCACTGTGTATTTTATCAGGGAGGCCACTATACTACACAGCTGTTGGTAGATCTAATGGAGATTGTATGGATCGATCTTAAGGTGTATGGGGGGCTAAAGTCAGCAAGTCAAAAAGATTTGAGCGCCTCTAATAAAGAACTTGAAACTCTATCGCTAGGTCTGCTTTAACAATGTCTAGAGCTCATTTGTACATGCAGTGATTAAATTTTCTGTAACATATTCCATAAGCTTCGCACAAACTCACATTCTAGTAAACTCATTTTTAGTATGTTTGTAGTATCCGCCAAGCTGACCTGCTTTTTCCGAGAATGTGTTCCCTGTCTTCATTCTCATTCAATGTCCCAGCCATATCTTTTGCAGATCGTCTGCTTTGGAATATGTTGCTATAGCAACCTCACACTTCCCGGGGTTTCGAAGCCAGACTAGAGACACTGGGCATTAATTGTTTTTCAAGTGTTGAAGATCAAAACTATTCCTGAGTGAGAAGGGAACCGTTTAAAATTAAGCAGACAGTTAACATATTTTTATATTATTCAAGTTCATGACTTCATCTGGAAAGAAAAGTTAGTTTTGTAACATAATGGTTTTCACCATTGGGTAATCTAAACTCATCCTTTTATAATTAAATCATGGCCATTGAGTTCTGGTTGTCATTTCCTTGTCTTCTGAGGTCACTGACATAATGTGCATCATCTCAGAGATGGTCGAATTTTTCAACTAGCTGACTTTGTGAGCTGATTGCAAAGCCTCTGAACATGGTATCATCAGCAAATTGCTGGAGATGTAGTAAGGGGTTGTGGGAATATTGGAAAAAAATGTTATGCTCTAGCACCCAGGTGCCCAACCTGTGGCCCAGGGGCTGCATGCGCCTTTGGGCATTCTTCGGCGGCCCCCTGTGGACCTCCCTGAAACGTAACTGTTATTGCATAGGAACTCACCTGTTCGAGTGGGAAGAGGAGACGCGATAAACTTCCCCCTAGACAGATGTAAAAGCCAATCAGCAACCCAGATGGCCCTCACCTCTCCTCTTCTCCTCTAGTGTTGGCAAGGAATCAGCCTTTGCGAGTGCCTATGCTCCCACTATCCACAATGAACGAAGGGTCATTGTATAATTTATATTGCGGCATAGGGGCATATAACAAAAGTTGATGTTGTATATGACTATGTATATCTTCTAGCTCAGCCTCTGTCATTCTTTCATTATAAAATGGTTATACAAGTCTGTATAGGATGATAATGTTATATAATGCTGAGGGCTGCACTTGTGGCCCTCCATGTCAACTCAGTTGGCCACCACTACTCTAGCACATGGAGTTTTTGCATAATTTAAGTTAAAAGTCAAAGTCTAAATTTTGATTTTCTAAATTTTGACTTATAAACCTGAGGAGAAGAACACTTTGCCCAACTGAGCTTAGAATGTAAGCTACTGTAAATCCCTACTAAGCCCATTACAACCAAGACGATAGAGTTCAGAATCAACAACAACCCCTCCAAGTAAATTAGTATCAGTCATTGTTACAAGGGGTAGGTATGCCTAAAAAGTGATACTATCAAGCAGATATATAAAAAAAAATTGTTGTGAAGCGGGAGGGGGGCTGGTCGGTTGCTAACAGAAAAGTTGTT
>CM070036.1:22022173-22046468 GCA_036250615.1 Ptychadena robeensis | reverse complement strand
AGCAGCCTTTTAGTTTTTTTACCCATTTAAATGTTTTAATAATATGCAACAAAGTGTATGACTTGAATTTTAAACAAATTGCAGATCCCCTCTTTTGTAGAATACTGCCTCAAAGTCCCAGGGGCTGGCCACCCCACCTTTTGGGATCAGCAAGATGTTGATCAGTCTGTCGTTATTCCCAATTGATGATGTTTAGGGATGTTGGCAATAATCTCACTCAGACACATGATGCCCCAATTTTTGGATAAAATAAAACAGTGGATCATGTATACTCAAAATGACAACTATTCTTAAAATGAAAAAAGTGTTGCCATCGTGAAAAATGTGCCAGAAGTGTTTACAAATTAAGCAACTTTCAGTGCCCTTGATAAACATCAGAGATTCAAAACCTGTGGGTCAAGAATCCCCTCGGGGGTTGAACGATCATTTCACAGGGTCACCAAGCTCACTGAAAGCATGAGAGCTGATGCTAACAAGTGGAAAGTTTGGAATATGGAAGTGACACACCACACCGTCACTTTCATTTTACAAATACAGGAAGTCACACTTTGTGACTTTGACCCTGGAAGAAATCACTTCCAGGGTCACAGATCTCAAAAGGTTGAGAATCACTGATCTACATGAATGCAGTTCCTGGTAGTTTGAAGATAGCTCCCTTCATCCCCCTATGGTATTTTCATCCCATAACTGTGATGGGCTGCCTTAAGGTGGCCATACAAAGGTTGTATAATATGTGTAATTTACCAGAAACACCAATTATATGCCTAGTGTTCCTTGAGTCAACATAAGCTTGCCAGAAACAAAAAATGTTAATCACTATTCAAGGTGACATTTTTGTCTTTCAGTAAGAGTGGATGAAATGAAAGGTGGTTATTGTTGGGAAGGAGAATCCCCTTCCATAAGAGCATGTGGAATCCGGCTCTCTTGAGTTCTTTCTCTGCTTGGAAGAGTCTGTAGACTTTTGTACATGAGATGGTCCATTATGACACGCTGGACTTGTGAGATTGGTCACATAAACACCACTATCATTTATTAATTTTTAACAATTTTACCGCAAGATCACAGACATAAGAAGTAAGGGCTCTAGCCCGCAGTGCATACGTTTAATCAAGTACAAACAAGGGATAATAACAAACTCAAGCAAATCTCTATAACAATCCCTTACAAACAGGAGCAATGCTACAGTACAGAGTTAATTGCACCTAAATGCAAACAAATGCAAACAATGGTAACAATAGAAGGGCCGATAGGGGGATGGGATCACAGGTTATTACGTCCAGAGTGGTCCAAAGAGGGGGCAAATGGGTGACATGAAAGGAGAAAATAGGAAGAAGTTGGGATGCTTGGTAGTAAAGAAGGAGGCTGGGCAGGCCGAGCCCACCCTCCTGTTAACGCCTATAGAGAGTAGTCCTAGCTATCCTAGGTTTTGTGGCCCCCCACACAAAACGATTAGCGTGGTTTTACATCGACCTGAGGGCATATGCGGGAACCAGGATGGGCAGGGTACGATTCAGTTCCTGCCAGACATCCACTAGGGCATGGGTCTCCAAAAGGCTGTTCATAGTCCTGATCTGGGGGTCTGAATGGAAAGATGGTGAGGCAGTCACAGGGCCTTTAGATTTATCCATTTTGGAATTCTACATATTTTTCAGCTAACAAATGCATCACTTACATCTCAGGTCTTTGTTTACAACTTTGGCCTCGGACCTTATTCTGATTGTAAATCAAGATTTTGGTTGTAAGTGACAACTAAAATTATGGTTGTACCTTAAGTTAGTCTGATGGCAAGCCAGTTGTAACTCAAAGGTCAACTGTATTTAAAATCTAGCATAAAATGGAAAGAGTTGGAATCAGTCATGTTGGAAAATTTCAGTATATCAAGTATATGATTCCTAAAATCTAATTTAAGGAATCGGTTACAGTGGGTAGTTTGATAGATGGATGTTAAATTGCCAGCTTTACTCACCAGGACCACTAGGTTAAAAGTGGGATAGCAGGAGAAAGCCTAATATTTTCCCCAATTGGAACTTCCCATCATTGAAAGGGAGGGGTCATTTACAACATATGGAACAATCTTGAAGACACACATATCAACTCCAGTTCTGTCCCTGTTTTTGTAGATTAACATAACATACATTATGCAAAGGCCTGAATGGGCTGCTACCCTCTCCACAGACTCCCCAGTAAGTGTCTTTAGGAAGTCTGCTGTAGATTTGTGAGACTTTAGTAAAATGAAGCAGCTGCCTCTGCAGAGTTAGAAATAGGTAACTAGAAATATTTAAGAAACATTTTATATAAAGATAGATAGATAGATAGATAGATAGATAGATAGATAGATAGATAGATAGATAGATAGATAGAGAATAATTACCCTGGCACATCACGTTGGTGGTAATGCTTTTACTGTGAGGCACACTGAAAAATTCCATAAAATCTTTGTCCTGAGTTCTTAGACATAGGTTCTGACATAAAGATTACCAACCCTAACAGATACTAAATTAAAAATATTTTGAGTGGTTGTCTTGATGTTGTACTCTAACCATAAGAAACTTGTGGTACATTCTTATGTGTATGTGATGAATCTGAACCCAAATCAGTAATTGTCCAGCTTTCAGTTCATTGGGTCATGTACTAGTGTGAATGAGATATGGAAATGTTGTTTGCTGCTAGATTTGGAAATAGCGGTAAATTGTATAAATAGTTGCAAAACTTTAAGTATTTTACTGTCGTTAGATGACCCATAAATGGATTATCTTTGGCTTTTGAGGGATAGCACTTTTGTAAATAGAGCTTTCACTAGAGTGATGGACAGGGAAGTAAGAAGGTTCTGATTCCCCTTCTCTTTAGCTAGACCAGGCGTGGGCAAACTAGGGCCCGGGAGCCATATTGGGGCCTTTAAAGCTAGCCATACAAGTGTCGGATTCCATGTCCAATCGATTCATCATCCGATCGATTCCGGCGATTCTGCCGGGAATCGCAGGTGTGATCAATTGGCCAATTAAGAGTATCCATCGCAGCATACCACCTTGTCCAACGGATTCCGGGACGGATCCGTGTCCGATTGTCCACCTCACAACTGGCAACTCCCCCTGATCCGGACAGAATCGGATGAGAAAGACCAACATGTTGGTTCTACGTCGGATCCGATTCTGAGCCCCTGAACGATCGGACCTGATCGATCGGACAAGGTGGGCTGCATGCGATTCCGGCACGATCGTTTCGCGTGCACGCGCCCGGAATCGATCGTGCCGGAATCCGGTGCGAATCCGACACGTGTATGGGGGCCTTAAGACTTAAATCTGGCCCTTTGTCACCTTGGTGTCAAGCTACTCTGGTTCCCCTCTGCTCATTCACTACAATAAGTGGAGATAATGCCTAGAGGATGATTATAAAGGGCTCCTGCTAGAGGCTGTAGTTTGCTTAGATTTACTATTTCAAAGCCTCATTATATATGTATTATTGTTTTGTTTATATATATTCTTTCTTTTTTAACCTCACTGGTAACCAGTATAAATATAACTTTTTTTATCAATGTTAACATTTTCTACCCAGGCTGGGAGGAGTTGGGATCGGGCGGGCGGCCCATAGAGGTTGTCATTGTCAAATTTAAAACCCCTACCACTTGCAAAATCCGCCCCTCCCTCCCGGTCTAAAGCAGGGTACAGACGGCTCGATAATTGAGCCGTCCGATGTTCCCTGCAGAGTGATGACGTTTCCATGTAAAGCAACGGACAACGGCCGTATTTAACGGTCATGTCCGATATGGCCGCATATTATATGGGCCAGATAGATGGCCGTGAGCGCGCACGGCGCTCAAAACGGCCATCGATCTGGCCCATATCTTCATGTCTGTACCCTGCTTAAGGGTTGCTGTACAGTAGCTTCTTCTTGATTGAGCCTCCGATTAGCTGTCTCCATCCACAGTACACCGTTTCAAACCCCAGATCTCAGTAGTCTTAATTGACGAAAAATCTAACTTTGATCCGACATGTTGTTTTTTTGGTCCATCTTTTGCAGATCGAAGTACATTGGTGGAGACCCTCGATTGATTCCTGTGCGACCGACCCATATTTGCATAATCTATCTCCCTTTCCTGCAGCCATTCCAATCAAATGATTTTGAGGAATCAACTACAGGCGATCGGCACTACATAGTTGTTGGTAGATCTAAAGGAAATTGTATGATCTAAAGGTGTATGGGGGGCTTTACAGTCACTGCATGTAAGAGACAGAACTCTTGGGAAATTAAATGGGATTCTAAGCTTGTATGCTTCTTCCATATGCAGAAATAAAAGGTAATAAGGGAATCTCAAACCTGCATACTGGAGTTTAGCTATCCCCATGGTTTCTAATAATGAAACAGAATATAGAAAAAACAAAAAAGCTTTTGTATTTCACGTTTTTATTACACAGTAAAGAATACAACAATACCTGAATCATACTTTAAAGATTCACAGGTTGACAGACCATACAATACAGTCCAACTAAAGGAAAAGAATAAACAAGAACCCACATTTCAGACATAGTAGACTTAAAAGCTCAAGAATATGCTGACGAAAGCATGATGTCTATCCCCTTTGCACCCAGTGTTAGTCTACCATCCACGTGTGGTACATGTCTGAATAAAGTATTGCACAACAACTTTTGATTTTTTTTTCTTTTCACAATAACGTTGCAGAACCCAAAATAAAATGTTTTTTTTTCTTTGAAAGATATCTCAGATCTGCATTTCAACAGTCTCCAATTTGTTTTACTGTCCTTTGAAGAGCTCGGACAACACGGAGTCACTTTTGCCCACCCCACCCCGACTTTTAAGTATTCCAGACTTCGGCATGCTTTGCATTAGTAAACCAGCCTTGTATTTTAAATCCCCAAGACATGCACCTACACAAAATTAAAGCTTAAAAAATCTGAAAAAAATAATAATTTAGAAAAAGTAAGAAAAACAAGACAACAGGCAACCCCATCACACAGCCCTGTGACAGGGTTAGAGAGACAGATCGGGAGGGGTAGAGAAGAAGGGGCGGGAGCGAGGGTGCCCTAAACCTATCAGCGACCACCATTTAGATATTTCCAATGAAGCTAGCTTTTTTTTTCCTTAGCTTTTAATGTGTTATACCTACAAATTATATTATCACGTAGCCTGCATATAAATGACAAGCAAAAAAGGAAAGTAATTTTTTTTTTCTTTAAGTTAATGAGGTCTGCTTTGTTACCAAGAAGTGATATGGTTTGCAGCTGTATGAGCTTTGCTTTTGGTATCCTGTTTTTGTGCCCATTTGGTTTGTCTAGACCAGTTTCGATAGCTACTGGTGCAATATACATGCTGTCAGAGGTAGAGTGAAACTTTTTGCCACTGAGGAGTTTGTAGCAAAATAGGAACAAAAAAAGGAAGAGGAGGAAATAGAGATAGCTTAGACTTGGGAGGAGGGGAGGAAGTATCTGGTGTTACTCAGGATACCCTGAATAAAAGAAATTAGACATATTGTTACTAACCAATGTTCAACACTGAAAAAAACAAGCTGCCCCATTACTGGACAGCTGACATTTATTGACAGATGACTTACAGATGTATATTACGGAATTTATTTGGGATTTGGCCATTCCTTCCTAAATGTATGAGAGCTCCAACAGAAAGGATTATCCAGTGTCATATACAGACAAGAGTTGACTGATAAAATTACTGAATAAATGCTTAGCCAAGTTTATAAGCACCAGGCAGCTCATTGGGGTACCATTGCCAATGCCTATGGGAGTTCCACATCAAAAGGTAAATTTAGGGAAGCCATGATATTCGTAGAAGAATAAAACAGAGCTGCATTTAAAAGCACCATAACAATGTAGCGATGCCAGTGTAAGGGTGATGATCCTACATCCTACAGGGTGGTAGGGATTCCAGAGCTGGGATAGAGCCACCCACATATTTCCTGATTGAAGCATGTTCATACGTTAAAAAAAAGGACACTGCCTCCTTTGCTTGCCAATGCCATCAAGAGAGGTTCTCCTTGTTATTGCCCCACTAATATCCATAAAAAACGCTAGCCTTCCCTACTACGTTTACTGATACACAACCTTCTGAAATCTATTTCAGTGTGTTGTTGATGTCTAACCCTTAGTGGAGGAGTAGGAAAAAAAAACAACTCCCTGTATTATAATAAAATATTATAACAGTATGGAAATGTATACAGAAAACCAGCACCATGGTTAAAGGTTCATTACCTTAGCTTTATTCAAAACCTGATGTCATTTTAGATTGCCAAAACTATTTGAACCTCCACAGTAAAATTCATGTCTGGATTTCAAAAACCATAAATAAATGTATATTATGTTTAGACACAATAAAATAAATTTAGGGATGGCAATAAACACAATGCCAGGAGGCATTAGTAAAGCATGTTGGAGGCATATGACATCAAACTTGGGATCATGATGGTATTGTGCTTTCTATTTTCTGCAGCTGGATAGTTGACTGAACTGGGCATTAATTCTTAATTACAATCAATTTATGTCCTTTCATTTTTATTTGATGGCCTGTAGCTCATCACAAGCATCAAGAGTGTGAAGACCAATAATAATATGTTACTAGCAGTATTCCAGAATTCTGCCGTGACATATTGATCAGACGGCCCATACACTCTTGTTGACACTAATTATATTCAGAAATCATATAAATTCTATGGGGGGGGGGGGGGGGGGGGGGGGGGGGGGCGGTACAACTGAGATCAAACAAATTACTACATTGTTGATGGGAAAGGATTAAATAGGCTGAGAAAATGGACCTGATGGTGCCAAGTCTGTATTTTACTACTGATGTTACAATTTAAACATTACAATCCATACCACAATTTAATGTGACTGCTGCTCTCTGAGTAAAGTACTCATAAAGGTCCCAATCCGCGTCCCGACGGGTGCTCGACAGATGACCCATTCGAGCACCGCGTGGGAATCAAGGCGCACCACTTTAGGTGCCTAATTTCCGGTCAATCCTTTGAATGGGGACCAGGACTTTCGAGCAGGATTTACGGACATGTCCATTACCTGCTCGACAGACATGTCTTCGAGCGGGAAGAAAGGCATCCACAGCTCGATTTGTTTATAGATTACAGCACAATCGAGCGCTGTGAACACGCATGTTGCTCGATTGTGCTCAAATCTATTAAAATTGAGCCATGGATGGACCTAAAACGTAACTTGATGACCTTTGTATATTAAATAATATTCATTTTTATGATCCCAGTACTGATATTCTTAATCCCTTACTGTCTACATGCACTCGTTCCAGCATCACATACACATTACTTTGGACCAGCTTCTTGATAATGACAATGGTAGACCATGCCTGTGCAATAGGTGTCAAAAGGGTCTCCACCAGGGGTGCATATGGCAGAGTGACAATGCGGAAGCACAATTGGGAAACAGTTTTCACCCCAAAACAGGAAGTGCTTAAACCTTCACGACAGGAGATTTATTTAATGAAAGCCGCAGATAAAAAAAAACAAAAAAACACAACAACTTTTAAAATTGTATTCACATGTTAAAGCTTATATAAAATGTCATTGAGTTGGTTTAGATCTGCTTCCAGCTTACATTAAATATTTAAAAATAATGATAATTATCTGTAAATTCTTGTCTGGACACTGGAGAAGACAAAGGTAAATGAATTTACACTAAACCTTATTTGACAAATTTTTTTTTTCTGATCTTTTGGAATATTAGTATTGTTTCTTTAAAAAAAAAATATTTTGGTCCTTAAGATCAGTCTTTGGCTGACTTCCCTTTATGCAGAATACTGTATGACCTGACATTCAGCAGTTAAAGCTGTCAATCTACACCTCAGCATTTGGAAATCTAATTTGTCATCGTAAAAATTCGAAAACACAATGTCTTACAGCAATACACATGCACTGCCTTATAACACTTAAGTGACGTTTTTTTTTTCTTTTTTGTTAAATAAAAAAAAAATCCCTATTCGTGAATCTTAAAGAATGCAAATATCAGGGAAAGAGAAAACTGCAAATAGAATAGAAAAATCCACCGTGGGTTTTAATGCAAACGACAGATCGATGATGTGGTTTGTCGAGTATTTAAAAAAGGAGTTTGCCAAATAATGCATGCCAAGGGAATCATTATGACAGTGCAAAAATACATTTATGTACATCCCTCCTACAAAAAACACTGATAGGTTAGCATTCCGTGAAGCATGCTAGTTTAAGGACATAAAAAAAAAAAATCATATAATAGAGTGAATTAGCAGCTCCGGTAGATAGCGTTAAATTTTTCCTTTTTTTCTTCTGAAGATGAAATAAAAAGGGCTGTTTGTAACTACGAGAGAAGTATCACTTACATATACAGTTATAAAAGCAGCATAGAAAGAGACAGGTTATCTCACCAGCTAAGAATAAAGAGATTAAATGTGGGCTTGGTTAAAACTACAATGCATATTCACATTTGTCCATCACATTTACAAGAAAAAACACCATTGGGGAACCTCACAGGACAGTAGTGTTTTAAACACCGAGAGAACTACTAGGTTTTTTTTTTAAGTGAAAGAGGATGGGATGGAAAAAACTATTTTTCTTCTTTTTTCTTTTTTTTGAAATGCGGGCTGGAGCTGAAGCCACTATGTATACACATTATTTATTTATCTTTTTTTTATGTTTTCTTGCTTTCCTTAAAAAAAATATTAGAATAGACCCGATTGTCTCTGTGGAACTTTGCAAAAGTGATTCAACTTTGAAAAGTTTTTTATTTTCTTTGAATTAATTTTTTGGGGCAACTGCTTGGTGTCATGATTGCCAGCTTGCTACTTTGATGATACAATGAGACCGTCCCTTTGTTAAAGGAAGCCTTTTCCGTGATGGTATTCCGCTGCTGCTGTAATCACACAACCCCGCTACAAATCATCTTACGTATCGTTGACCTGGATATTATTGTACTTAAGAAGAACATCTGCGTTCCCTTCCAATCTGTTGCACATCTGCAGGTTTTTGTAGCGGGTCTACAAATATCAATCCCGTTTTTTTTTTCCTTGGACGCCATTCGTTATCCTGTGAAATGTCTACTGCCGTATCCGACTCTCATGCCCTTAAGGAGGTTTTGTCGCCATTTCCTTTCTCCTAGAAAGAACAATGTGATTTCGTTTTTCTTTTTCACGTTAGCATTTTTCATTCTTTTTTTTTTTTTGCTCTCAACAGCAGTTAGCAATCTCTTGGTTCGCTGTTTGGTAAAGCATCTGTTAATGAGGTCATCTAGTTTAAAATCCCAGCTACTGAAAAATACCAGGGAGGAGGTCAATTTTAACATTGTGTTATATTTTGTACTTTCAGTTTTCTAATGAAAAGATATCTTTGATTTCTGTAAGAAGTTATTGTGACCCGTTACTGGCCTTTCACGTTTGTGTTTTGTATTACTACCTCAAGGTAAAAGTAGTTCATTGTTATTGTAGCACTGAATAAGGATAGTTCATCTTTACATCTTTGAATATCTGAGTATGAGGACTTGGTTTCATTGAGTTGTTTTCATTAAAGTTTTCAAAGAATTCAGTTTATCAGTTTTTTTTTATTTAACGGGCAGCTGTCTCTATGGTGGATGGTGTGCCAGGAGTGGTAGACCGTGGTGTGGCTGCTGGTGGTGTGTCGATGGGACTTCCTGCTCCACTGCTGGGTGTAACCGAGGAACTGACTGCTGGTGTCTCTCCTTGCTGTTGGGCTTGAAGAGTCTGTCCACAGATGTGATGGTGTTTCTCCCAGTCTTTGTGCTGACAAAAAGATCCGCAATACCGGGCGGTATTGCAGCCACTGCAGGTTTCGCTCGCCTTCCGTCCACAGTTCCAGCAACTCTAAAGAGCAGAAAACAAGCAAAAATTCTGTTAGAATATTTAATAGCTTAACTATATTCATTGCCTCAAAGAGTAACATTAAACGAACTGTAAATTACAAGCACAGGTGGAAAAAGTACGAAATGTGTTCTGAACACATGGTGAGACATTTGTGCAAATCCACTGAATTTGCCTTATTATAGTGAAATTGCAAAATGCTATGTAAACAATCTGCTCTGGTTTTTCAGCAGCAGATGACAGAAAATGCTACCAGCAAAGGCATGTTCATGTTCAAGAGGAAGGAAAAAAAAACTTCATTACAAGTTTTTTTTTTTCTTTTAAGTGTCTTCGTTTCAGGTCTATAAAATACATTTGATATCTTATCATTTTTTTTTGTCGATCATCTGTCTAACTTTAATGAAAGTTTTCTAAGAGATTAAAAGGGATAAAAATAGCTGAAAGTAAAAGATTGAAATTGCTCTTGGAGCACTTTACTGGACAAAGTACAGAAGGGTTTCCTTAATGTTATGGGTCAATGCAGTCAACATATAGTATCACAAAAAACCCTAAGAAACATAAAAAAAAGGATGATTTGATAATAATAAGGGCATTCCAATAACAGGAGAATAACGGATCCTGGTATGCTTTGGGTTATTTAGTCTGTATTGAACTACTGAGAACACAAATGTTATACTGAAAAACAAATCTTAATCACCATAATGCCAAGGTTTCTCTTAACTGTCTTTATGAAATGCTTACAAATAACGGGTTATTGTGTCAGAATTTTCCCTTTTGCGGTATTTTTTATTTTGAGCTGAAAGCATTAACCATAGGCTCCTCATCCTTTGGTAGTGTTGTCAGCTTAGCCTGCTCTTTCCCACAGATAAAGAAATAGGATGGTGTGCCAACAGATGGCTTGACTGCAGTCGAATTGTCAGCCGTTGATCTCAAAAGTTGACACTCCCCTTTAAAGCCCTAATTGGCAGCAGCTTATATCAGTATTCAGGCTGTCCCAGTTTTTTTGTAAATTTTGTGTCAGCTTCAACTCTGGCACCCACTAAGGTAATGTTACAACTCTTAATTGGTCTTAAAACAGATATTTATTAACTATACTATAAGACGTCAGCATCCCATGCTTCCATGGTCTTGACCTCATATATATGACCTTGCCACTACATGACCAAAAGTCACATAACCAGCCTTTAAATGAATAAGCTGTATATTATCCAAAAGCCTGTGTGTTAAAACTCAGGAGCATTACCTACTTCTTTTCGCTGGTTCCTCGACTGGCATTTTAGTCAAGGCAGGGCAATACATCTGGAAACGTGGAGAACATATAATGCTCATATTTTCTATATTAAAGCCCAGAGATGTAACCCTTGTCTATGTAATAGGTACGTTTATCTACCGTATATACTCGAGTATAAGCCAACCCGAGTATAAGCCGAGGTACCTAATTTTATCTACAAAAACTGGAAAAACGTATTAACTCGGGTATAAGTCGAGGGTGGGAAATGGAGTCACATAGTGGAGTTTTCTAAATGAGAAAATATAGAGAAAGCACCATTGCCCCTAGAAATTAATCAAACAGGATTAATCTTAGTGCCACATCATCTATAAATTTAAGAGAACACAGGATTATTTTTATTACATGATAATGTAATGTAATATAAATGATACAGGGTTGTGCAAGGCAATTCTTATTTTTTAGGCTATGGAGTGTTGTATCTGTACTAGTAACTGGCCACTAGGTGGCAGTGTGGAGTTTATTATTGTCCATCAGCTGATTGTCGGAAGCCGAATGTGACAGGAACTCAGAGAGATCGCAGAAGATCTACCGAAGAGGGAAGCTGCCTGTCTGAAGCATTCAGCATTGGAATTCAGCTGAGGTAAGTGGACCTCCCTCAGCTGACTCAAGTATAAGCCGAGGGCAGCACTTTCTGCCCACAAAAAACTCGGCTTATACTCAAGTATATACGGTATTGTTTTGCTCTTTTGATTTGGGATGGGAGATCCCTAAAAGAAGGCCCTAAGCATTTTGTCACAAGGTTAACTTACAAATGCGAATTATGATCTTAAACAATTAGCTAATTAGCTTATTTAAAAGACCAAAACACTTTAATACAAATTTGAAAATAACAATGCAATTGTGAAATAAACCATTTTTAATTTTCTTATAATTGAAATACACTGTGATCCTTAGAAAATTCTAGACGTTTAAAAAAATGTAAAGCAAGACATGAATTTAATTTGATTTCCTAAAATAAAGCATCTGCATCTGCCTATAAAATTGTAGTATATTCAGACTTTCGAAAGTACTGGAAAGTTGGCCATGTGGAAATATGGGATCTGTCCAAGAAGTACTGGCTCCATCAGATTAAAATCATATGTGGCTCCACTCAAAAGCATGGAATATACAGAATCAACCAGATAATTACAAATGCATGTGCAGGAATTTTTTTTTCTTTCTAAAATTGTTCCCATCTTTAGAAAACACTTCAAAATATCTCAGGAAAGAAAAAAAAGTTTCCAAACACAGAAACAGATGTTTTTTGGTAGTTAAACGTTCAGGTTGTAGACTGGATGTCTGGCATCACCTGGTTTTAATTCAATCCTTCTGGTTCCAGGTTTGAGTTGTCTAAACTTAGCTGCATTTCGGAGATGTCAAAACCTATTACTACACACTACGAATGGATTCAGGATATGTTTACTTTTACTACAGTGTAGTGTTAAAGATGACAAAGACACAACAATGGACCTTTCTGCTGATTTACTGGCATGACTCTGCTACACAACTGGTCGGGTTTAAAATCCGTGTGATAGAACATATTCAGTGGTAACAAAAGACATTTTTATTTAAACATGATACTTAATATGAAAAGATAACTAGGCGATAAAGTGTTTGGGGTTTCTATTAACCAGGATCAGGTCATGGTCCTGCTTTTTGTAAGTCTAAAAGACTTTCTCATAAATTGGACATGTAGGTTCAAACACCAGCAAATTCTTATATACATTCCCCACTTGTATAATGTAAATTTTAAGCTATATTGATAACTTTAATGGAAACTTGACCATCACAAGTAGTTGAGCATGTTGCAGATCCCAGTTTTAAACAATGGGCACTACTATGGAGCTGCCCACACATTGATGCTATACCAGCCTCCACTCTTCTGGAAAGACTTTCTATACATTTTTTGAGTATATCTGTGGGAATTTGAGCATTCAAATTCCTCAGAAGTGTTCAGAACAGTTGAGGTCAGGGCACTGTGCAGGCCACCAGAGTTCATTCGCATCCACAATGTATCTATAGGTTTGTGCTGAGGGGCACAGTCATGCTGGAACAGAAAAGAGCCTTCTTCAGACTATCATCACAGGGTTAGAAGATGACAATTGTCAAAAACTGTCTTAGCTGAAACCATTTCTAACTCATTTCTCAATTGAAGTACCAGAACTCAATATTTAATGGGGGGTCCACACATTTGTTGCTATCTATTGTATGTATAAATGTCCATCAGAACCTCTGTTAGTTCAGGACATAAAGAAGGTTAAACACGTTAAACCACTTTTATGCCCAAATCCCAGTGCTAGTAGTCTTCGGAGACTTTTTTGGTGTCAAAGGATAAAAGAACAAAATTCTATATTCTTCAATATTTCCTTACTCAAAATCTACTAAAATTTTAGGCTTACAATAACACTTAATCTAAAACATGGCCTTAAAGCAAATCATGACCGTAAAACCATAAAAATATGAATATATATTCTTAACGGTGGTAGAAGCAATGAGGGAATGAACATATAGACACATATGAGTGTCTCCTACTAACAATTCTGTACACAGAAGTAAAGACAATGAGATCCTTACTGGTTCATTCATCACAATCCAAGTGTAAAATGGCCATGGCAAACAGGAGATGCTATTTAAATCTAGCTGATTGACTTTTCAAACAGTTACAATCCATTTTTAACACCAGTGACTTTACAGATAGAAGCGAATATAAAGGAACATATATCTATTATTCCTACTAAATCCAAATGATCATTATACCTATATTATGTTTAAGCCCAGGAAACAAACACAGTAATGAAACAATACTGGTTTTATGTGTTGTCACTTTGTGAGGAGTGGAGCAGTTATGTCACAGAACAAAGACCCAACTGAATGTGTACAAATACGTTCATCACTATTTAACTTGTTAACATCAAGAAGCCGAGCCAATTATTTGCCGGCCGCGTTTGATTTCTGCAACAGAACGGTTTGCTTCCATTTCAACTCTCTTCCTGAGAAACTTTCAGATGTTGTAAATCAGTTCCTTTTGTCTTTCGGAACTCATCTGCTCTACATTAAAATGAAACTCTGGGCATCTAGTGATCCAGCTACGGGCCTTTCATCCTTAAAGAAATCTGTAACAAATTACATTCTAGCTCAATTAAGTTCCAGCAACACTATGGTGTTGGAGCTTTGTGTCACTTTCTTCATTGTACAGCACTGGAATGTGTAACCTATCCATGAGCACTTAAAGTTACAAGATAATCTGATTTTAGAGTGCAGCACAGTAGCTGATATAGCTGTATCCCAAATCCATTTGCTTAGTCAATGAGGTGACTTGAGCCAATAGGCAAGCAGAATCAGGCTTTTGTTCACATCTCCTTGCTCTGGTAATTGGCTATCCTTTGCAAAGTAATTTTTTTTACCGTATTCATCAAGCTAAGTGAATTATCCCTTGCAGTGTGAACAGCCTAAACTCCTTTAGTAAATCAACCCCAAGCTGTCAATGCTGGCTACACAATGTACAATGCTGACAGCCAAATGAATTGCATTATAATCCAGACCCACTTATGAAAACACCTACACAGAACCGGCTTCTAGAATAAAGCTAGTTTAAATATAATCTTTTCTTATTAGTATTATGAGTGTTTTATGCGTGAGATGAAAGAACAAAGAAAACACGCAGGTAGACATGAAGATGAAAGGAAGAATCCACGCATCCATAGGCAGTGTGTCTATTATATAAAAGTAATGTGTTATGAGTTACAATAATTACAGGCAGCGTCTGCAGCCAGAGAGGGCCATGCTCATTATCTCTTAGCCTGCCTGTTTATTTTGCCTGGAAAAAAAAATAACAGACCACCAAATGGTAGAAAACCAGGGTTAGAATAGTAACGAGGAGGTCATTCATTAAACACAGGACGGCCTGTTCATATTGTTATTGTTAAAAAAAATGAATTCCCTTTTGCACAAGATTTCTTTAAATTCCTTCCGATTCTCCGAGGACCAAATATGCTAAGAAATGATATTTACAAACTCCCATGCATGAAGGTGTGATGTGAAATACAACAGAAGTGTCATTTTTTTCCAGCATGTGTTCCGTATTAGATTTTTATCAAGAACACCTTTTGTTTATCGCTGGAATCGGTGATATCTATGGCTGCCGACACTGGGCTAGTTTAGCTGGAACTGATTTGATTCCAGTTTAGCCAGAACAAATCTTTTTATTTGTTGTAACATAAAGTCTTAGTGCTAATTGTTCGGTTCTTAAGGAGTCATATGTCTCTTGTGCAAAAACATATGTATGGACCTACCTACCAGTGTCTTTTTTTAGACTGAACAATGGGATCATTTTACAATCCTAGCACAGGATCATGTCAGATGTGCTCTGGTGCAAATTGGAAGATCAGAGTATGTATTTTGACACATATTTTCGACCAGTGCACATTGGTAGATCTCTGTGCATTTCTCCGAATGGCTCTGTATCAGAATGAATGCACCCTGGTGCACATGGCAGATCAATGTGCATATGACATGGCTTAGTAAAGAAATTAAAAGACTCAGCATAGGCAGATCAGTGTACATATCTGGACATGGTTTGGTGTAAAAATAAATAAACTCCGGTGCACATGGGCAGTATATACATATCTCATCATGGCTCAGTGTCAAAATACATCAATTCCAATGCACATGGGCAGATTAGTGTAAATACCTTAGCATGGCTTGGTGTAGAAATTATTGGTCTCAGGGGCACATGGAAAGATCAGTTTACATATATACTGGCATGGGTTGGTATAGAAATGTATGGGATCTTGCACATGAGCAGATCGGTGCAAATTTCTTGGCATGGTCTTAATCAAAGTGTTGAGAAGTATGTTACTATGGCCCAAAATAAAAAATGGTCACTTCTGTAGAAACAGAACATGAATTTCTGTTCTGTTTAAGGCAGCCAGTTTGTGCATCTTGGGTAAAGAAACCCAATAGTGTGCAATAGCTTTTTTTTTTAAACAAATCTTTATCAATAAAATAAATGAAGAATGAAAATTTTTTTAGGTTTTATTATTCTGTTTTCAATTGCAGAGTTTACGCTCAAACAAGCATTCCTCATTTCTATTCCTGCTTTTTCTTTTTTGCCTCCAATCAATTAGTCACACTCATATATACATATTTGAGAGTTGCTCACCTCACTTGAGTCTTCCTGCTGATTAATAACGGACAACGCATCCTCCGCAGCTTGCCTCTTTGCTTCCGCCACCGTTCTTTCCATTTTTGCTCGTTCAGAAGTAATCATTTCATGGGCTTTCCTTTCTGCTTCAGACACTGCTTTCTGTAATTCTGTCATAGCCTGCCTTTTCACCTCGTTTACTGCTTCTTCTGTAAAAGAAATACGAAAAGTCTAAAAATATGCACATTGTGATCGAGATCCAAAGAAAAGGAAGAACCTTATCTTGGCTATTCCTGTGTATTTAGAGGTAACAGTCAAAGCCTGTCTGATCCTCAACAGTTGTAAAGGAAATCTCACCCTCGAGGACAGAAAGGAAAAAGTGAATATTTTTTTCATAACCACCCCCCCCACCCTTTTCAAAAACATCTACATTAACACCACAATATAAACCTACTAAATATAAAATAAAATAAACGTGTTATTTTTACTACAGATAAAGAACCATCTACTAACTAAAGCAATGTATAGCTTTTATCAGTACATCACAAAAAAAATCAAATGAACAAATTATAATGAACAATTCTACCTACAGCCAGTAGTTGCCCCGAGCTACTCTTGATTTTTTGCTAAGTGGACTTACTACTATGTTGTGAACAGTCCAATTTGAATAAAAATGTAATATATTTAAATTTATTCATACCAATAACTGAAGAAAATACATATTTTTATTTCAAATCCCTGAAATGTCTTTATTATAAAGCTCCACGGCTTTAAATTGATTAACTAAGATGGAATTAATCATAATGTTAAGCATTTAGGTTATTCTTATTTTAGTTTTTTTTTTTTTTTTTTTAAGCCTGAAGGTTGTGAATGTTTTTTATGTGCAGTTTGCAAATTTAATTTTTTCTGTATTAAGGTATTGGTATTATATAATGTTAACACTCTTAACCAATAATAAAATATTTATTACATTTTACTGGATAGACAGCTTTAAAGTCACTTAATTAAAATGGATTGTATTCATCATCACACAACCAACACATGAGTTATAAATGAATAAAAAAATACTATTATTTTTTTTTCTTTACTATTTCCAAGCCTTTATAACATAACAAAAAGCCGCTATTGTTATAGATATTTAGCGGCTGCAATTTCTCTTGTAATACATTTGCTGAATATAACAGAATTTTTTAATTGCTGAAGCTAATTAAAAACATGCCCATGGTATCCCTTGTCTGTGTTTTACTACATAGTACAACACAAAGAGCTGCATCCTTCCTTGGCTGCTACCAAATTAGGAAAGAATTACCTTTACGTGGCTTTTAATTTTTCTGGAATAATTAAGGAAAATTGTTATTGAGCTATTTTACACGACGCTAACGCCAATAACAGTAACAATAACCTAAAGAAAAGATTTGACTCTTCCTATTTGTTTTTTGTGCACAAAGCATAATTATTAGACTATGTCTACACTTACAAAATAAAAAATGATAATTATCGATGACAAAAATCCACCACTTGATTCATTTTATCGTATCTTTCATCTCTATTCAAACCAAAATGACAATGAATAATTGAAAATTTAAGAAGAAGTAATTATTACCTTGGCAAACGTTGAACCAATTAACACTCTATTAAAACTAATTATGACATGTTTCATTCAAGTGTTTTCACCTAATTGTTTCACTCACTTAAAAAGCACCTTAATTAAATGTTCTGTTTAATTAAGAACATAGATTTCTAATAGAATCATATTACCAGATATTAAAAATTAAGAGCAAGCGAATACGCTTCAGGAAGCATTCTGTAAGGAGACTATTTGCTAACCACTCAAGAAATTAATTTTCCCACAAACCATTAGTGAAACTTCAAAATGTTTCTTATTTTTTCTCAATTTGGTGATCTTAGTCGCATAAGCCGATATAAGGAGGAAAAATATTCAAATATTTCAACAGCAAGACATAAAACTGCAGTTATTTTTTGGGGTTTTCACGTCTGTGTTGAAATCAAATTTTTTTTTTTTTTTCTGTTGGTCTTGTTGCAAGGAGGGGGTATTGTGGAAGAGGTGATGGTACTTAATATCACAGATGTGAACAATACAGCCTGGGCCTAATTTACTTTGAATATTCAAGGTGAATTAAAATTCTATCTAAGTGGCAATACAGGACAATAATTTTTGCTTACGATCAAAGCTACAGCTTGACTAATTGTATATGCTAATCAGGCAATTTATATTTAAATTATGCATTCCTATTCTGGTCCCACAGGCACGCACAGATCTGCTTAGAGAATTGATAGGATGTTCATAAGGTGCCTGCATATTTATTATTAAATGCAAACAAACCATGTTTATTCAAAAAGAAGTGTATGCAGAATATTGCATGGGCGATGGATTATTTTTAAAAATTTTCCCCCAGAATTAACACTGTTTATTTTATTTATTTTTTAATTATTAGATTGTTATATTTAAGCGCATATTTTAATATTTTGTGCTAATGCTTGTTCTTTTAACTAAGGTTAACAATCTTAAGGTGACTGTATACAGCAGTAGTAAAAAAAAACAAAAAAATATAAATAAACCTCATTTATTTATATGATAGATTATTGCTATCCTATACTTTTTTTTTTCCAATTGTGCAAAAATTACAGTAGGCAAAACCTTTTATTACATTTATAGCGATAGTATAGCAAAAGTCAAAGAAAGTGGAATGTTAATGGAGATTAACTCATTTCAAAATTGAGTACAGATACAGATAAGTTTAGAATAAAAAAATGTAAACATTTTTAGGTGACAGAGGATAGGTCTTTTCAACAGAATGGGCAAAAAATTACCATAATCTTATTATCTCACTCATTATGCTTGATGGTGCTTATATGAGTAAACATGCATTAAAAAGGGTTTAAGGTACAGGGAATTCTCTTTATATAAGAATTACTGCAATATCTACAAAGTCTTGCCTTAGTTTTCATTTATAACACCAGAATCATATTTAATACATCCTTTATTAACTTCTATTGTTTAAATTGCTATTATAATGTATGTTAAGATGATAATGAATTTTAATGTTCTTTGTATTTGATCCTCTCTATACAATAATTACCCTTAAGGTGCAGTAGCCTTCTTATGTTGCTAATCATGTCAATATAAAAATTGGATTAGATAGATAGATAGATAGATAGATAGATAGATAGATAGATAGATAGATAGATAGATAGATAGATAGATAGATAGATAGATAGATAGATAGATAGATAGATAGATAGATAGATAGCAAAATGTGACAACTGAAGCATTAAAAAATCGGGGTCCTAGGAGCGTTTTTCAACAGTGTGCAAACATGCAGAACATATTTGTAGATTATGGCATCTTCTCCTCTAGATATGATGGGTAACTGCAGAACATGAACATGGGAGTAACTTCACTCTTGTACAGGATTATGCCAGGTTGTATGCTATGTTATGAAAAAAGACCTACCAAGTCTCTATTTCATAAAATCTCTACCAGTTAGATTATTTTAGTTTAGTTCTCCTTTATCTCAAACAATAAGAATTACAGTCTCTTTCCAGATGAGGCCGGGTAATTATGTAGAGCGGCCTTTTCTCTTAATATTGCGAAAGATCCTAAATGATTTGGTTATACTGAGGAAGGTAAACTGCAAACCAGTTTCATCTTCTGCACTAGACATTATTTGTTAAATGTAACCAGTTCATGGCTATGGCTTGAAGACACAGCAGAATAACAAGTCCTGAGCATTAGCACCAACTATACAACATACTACAAAATCATATCCAATGCATAAACTTCTCTGTATTTGACATATATGCCTATCCTCACTAAAAAAGGCTAAAGAGCTGAATGATTTTTTTTTATGACTTGTAATCGATTATTCTACAACAGCTGACCGCAAAGCATAAAACAGGATTTAAAGGAAATAATTAAGACCAACTAACAGGTTGAGAAGAATCACAATCGACCTATATATACTTCATTCTCTAATTAACATATGTTTTTGACCTATTAAGAGCTCAGCTCAACAATGGGGTCTCCTGTATTAAGGGTGCTTCGGGTAATAGACAGTAATGACACAAAAAATCAATACTATCTCCTGGGCATGAAGCTTTTCTTACAAAGCCATTCCAAACAGTGTTAACATTTCAAACAGTTACTGGAGATTATTGTAATCTCGCTGTTACTAATCAGGCTTTTTTTCTGTATTTTTTTTTTCGATTTCTTACATCATTGCATTAACAAACGCACACATCTGCCAGACACTAGGTCTGTGTTTTTAAACAATCCTTACCCGCTTTCTTCCAAATCTCCTCTGGCACATATCCAGAAGCAGGCCTATGAAGGAATTCCCTATGTGGCTCTGTAGAGAAGGAAGAGGGGAAAAAAAAGAACATTTGTGAGTATTGCTCATTTCCAAGTACTTCAGACTGACAGTAAAACCCACTCGGTGATCATGCTGCAAGTATTGTCTACAGCACACAGAAATCTCATTGTCACAGCTGTTTCATGCCTCCTGTAGGAATGTCTGCAGTGTACACCATGACATTCTTTGACAGATCACAAATATTCTGAAGGAAAGAATGTAAATTGATGTTTATACACCAGGCAACACTGAGAAAGCTGTGTCTGCATTTAAATTAATCAAAGCCAAACATCACACTTGGAACTTAAAGGGACCTTGGCGCTATTTTCCTTTCATCTCTTTTATCTTATAAAATGCTATCAATCAGAAATTGTAATTATATTTCATATAACTATAACATAGGATGGATTATATATCACATTAAGAGGTACAAGCATGACCCTAATTGACCCTTTGAAAGTCTCAGCTACTAGAATCCCTTTCTAAACCCAACAGAGAAATGAGTTAATTGTCAACATTGGGTGCCTTAAAAGTCCCCCTTTTGAAGTCCCTAGACCTCACGTTGGAGAGTAAAAGTGCTGGTGTTGAAAAAACCTGCCCCTCACTCTCAGAAACGTTTTTTGGTACAGAAATGAGTAAATACTATTAGGCCAAACTGTCTCTCTTTCCTAACAATTCTTAATCTGATCCAATACAGTAAACAGCAAGGAGGTCTTGTCTGTGTCACTGTACCCCTAATGCGTGAGATTATGCATAGTATGAAAATAGTGAGGAAAATGAAAAGACAGGATTTTTGCTTGTGCGTGATGAATGATTGAAGTTAGAAGAGCTCATTCATCCTGTATAGTGATGATTCACTTAACATGGTGAACATACTCTATTCCTTTGAAAAACTAACTTAATTTTTCTCAATTTTCTTAAACAAAGCATTTGGTCAGTAATAGGACTTCCAGTTACAGGCTAACAACAGTAAACTATTGCTTCACAATAAGTGTTTTTACTTATTACTCATTTACCTGGCCAACAGCCAGCCAGATAGGCAACCCAACAGCCAACTGAATAAGTGAACATAGCAGACTGACAACATTGCTGCTAAATATGATGCAGTAGCTTAAGAAACCTTTACATAGGTTATGTTCTCATGGGCTTCTCATTCCACAGGTTTGTGGCACATGCTTATGAGGCGCAACTGTAGCACTTCTTCAATATAAACAAGCCTTTGAATTAACTGCCTCCTATTGCCCCCATTAAAACCTGTAGCCAAGGTACCTCAATATTTGTGGCCATGGATACAGTTACAGATTGGGAGAAAGTGCTAACTGATAATAAACAAAGCCAACATTTTCCTGTTTTTTTGTGTTTTCATTGTCCTTTCATTTGACTCTGTGATTTACAATTTTATCTCACAAAACACAAATGAAGGGTTTCATAGAACATATCAAGGCAATTGTATTTCCTTCAATAGATTCAGCATTACAGGAAAACCAGACAGTGTTTTCAGTAAGTACATATTTTGAGTTTTGAGTTATTATTATAATGTTTACCTGAAATAGATTTTTTATGTAATTTTCCCATTTTTACCAGCTTTCTATTCGATATTTTCATGATTGCATTTCATAGTACACAGTATTGTGGATTCTCCCTCTAGTGGCTATTTCTACACCAAACACATTATTACACTCGTTGCTGAATAATTGTCAACATAAAATCAGGGACACTTAAGCCTGCCTTACACACGCCAATGTGTGTAGGCAGACTAGTCCCGATATCTTTCCGGGAGGCTAACGTGATGACGTTAGCCTCCCGTTGCATTATGGGGCCCCTTCAATCGGCCGGGCACCCTTTGTGTGCCGGCCATAAGCTGCAATGAAGACGCCGTTTCATTGCAGCTTATGGCATCGGCTTGCGCCGGCCAGAGATTATCGGACATGTCCGTTCTCTGGCTGGCCGAGAAGTGGGGCGACAGGGATCTGTCGCCCCATGTGGGCACATGCCGATTAGCGGGCGATTTTTAACCTGACCGACGGCGCGAGCGCGCACGCCCGTCGGTCAGATTAAAAATCGGCCGCTTATTGGCATGTGTATGGCTAGCATTAGGAACTGTGGGGTCTGAACAGACTAATATTGGCAAATTTATTAACCCATTAACTACAATTGTCCCATTTATAGAACAGCTATATATATATAGGTCTGTATCTGTTATGCCAAAGAAAAAAAAACATACAGAATTTTAAGTTACACATGAATTGAACACCTTTTACCTCTATTCACCAAGCCATGTGACTCGTTCATTCTACTCCATAGATAGACCAATGAATTCAAGTATATTAACTTCCAGGTTAAAACAAATGCATATCCATGTCACTTATCAAAAACACCTTAAATAAGTAATGAGCGTGGGCTGAAACATACAGTATATAAATACAAACAAAGACTGATGATATTATTTTGTATTGTATTGTAATACAATACAGATACTATAATACAGATAATATTCATCTTAAAAGACCCAGAATACACTACAACCTCATTACTACCTTCATTGCGCAGATCGGCATGTGTACATGTGTATATTGCGAACAAAATGCATGGTACTTATGTACTGAAAAATCTTGCATACCCGCAGAAAATATAGCATTATATACGAGAGCTTTGCAAATTTTCGAAGTGACGATATCCACAATAAAAATTTGTGATTAGATCAGATAAAAGAAAAATCTGATTTTTTAAATTCATTGTATACAGTTAAGTATTTTTAAGAGTAATAATTAATTATGCTTGGGCTAAACTCCAATATATCGCAACCTTAATTAATAAATGACATGGTGGCTGAATAATATAGAAAATATCCTCAGCATTAAAGCAGAGCTCTAGAAAAAGCATCTAAATGAACAGCTCAATATAAGGGGATCTGCTTTACAGTGATACTTAACTTTTAACCTCTAAGCCACATTTTGACCTAATAATAATGACAGCCATCACAGCAAGCAAGAAAATATTTTTTTAGGCCTGAAGTGCAGCATAAAGTGACTACCGTTGTCACCGTAGCAGGTACAGCCCGGTTATTGGATTGCTTTCCAGTAGTCACCCTGGCAAGTGTACAGGCCTGTTATGTAATAAAGAGCTCTGCGACTGTGTTTGTTCCTCTGTGTACTTTGAACCGACGATGTCTTTATCAATAAGAGGTTTACCCCATAAACCGCTCTACCGTGAGAATGAAATGACATGCTGTAACCATAGAAATATTTCAGAGCGGAGGGAGAAATACGCGGCCAAGAACAGATTAGGCAAGCTGTTGAACAGCTGTGAAAAATATATGACAAAACTATGTGGTATTACAAATTAGGCACTAAAAATACTTTGTTATGATTTTCATCAGATTCAAATTATATCTGATTATTTGCAGTGTTATTCTATCTGGGAGGCTGCTAGCCAAAATACTGGAGTTCAATATTAAGCTACAGAGAGAAGATGTATAATCATCTATAGAGGCGATGTGACGGCCTTGCCCGCAGGGCTGTGGAGTCGGAGTCAAGGAGTCGGAGTCGGAGACATTGTTGTGTCCCTGGAGTCTGAGTCGGAGTCGGCAAAAAATGGACCGACTCCGACTCCTTCTAAATTTAACCTCCCTGGCGGTTCACTGAGGTGCAGATTTCTGTACCAAAAGTGATACAG
>CM070036.1:21991050-22022073 GCA_036250615.1 Ptychadena robeensis | reverse complement strand
ACTTCAAATGTCGCAATTCACAAACAGTCATAATGAACATAATGACTTCTCTGCTATAAGGATAAATGCATGCAGAGCATAACATTACAGCGCCCACTGTGACCCCCCACACATGTACCGAGTGGGGGCCGACAGACCAGCTCAGATGAGCTCTAGAGTGCAGAGTGATGAGGTCATCCTGCTGCTTTCCAGAGCTGACAGCAAGACGCCGGTCTTCATTGAGACTAACAGCATCGGCCAGAGATTATCGGACATGTCCGTTCTCTGGCCGGCCGGGCTGTGGGGCGTCAGCGATCTGTCACCCCATGTGGGAACCCCCGATCGGCATACACACAGGCCCATCGGTCGGCAGCAAAATCGGCCGCCGCTCGGTGCATGTATGGGGGCCTCAACTCTCGCTGATAATGAAGTAAATGTGTGTTGCCGGACTAGAGACGCTTGTATAAGGGAAGGGAATGGATCGCCAATAGTTCAAGACTGAACCGTAAAACATTTGGAAAACCGCTGTCATTCAGCTGAGGCGACAAATACTTCGATTGTTAGCTTCAACTTTACACATGACTATGGGGTTCAAGGGAAATCATGAATCATGATTGAAGTGCCCCTTCGCCCTGCCTTTTCTTGGAGCCTTCCACTGCCCTATCTTCAGCAGAAGATCAGAACACTAAAGCTTGGCACACACGGGTAGATCTGTAACAAGATTTGAGTACAATCAATTAGCTTGTGTGCTCACGGTGATTACAAACCTACCTGTGTGTGCCTTCCTTAGGGCGGGATCAATAGAGCCGGCTCAAAGGAACTTGATTGAACAGGGTTCCAACATGTTGAAAAGACCCCGTTCAATCTCCAATACTTTGCATGGAGACATGAGTCTTCATGGAAAGTATTAAAACAGCTGCGGCTCTTGCCTCCTCCACAGCCGTCGGCTGTCAGTGTGAAGGGGTCCGGAGCCAGCACTCCTCACTTGGAAGCTGTGTGAGTGAGGCAACTGTATGAGACAGGCTGCTTCTCCCCAGCTTGTGGCGTGTTGTAAATCACACACTGCAAGCTGGGGATAACGGGTCCCCATTGAACAGGAATCGATGTGCCCATGTGGTGCACATTGATTTCCGTTCAATTGATCCCCGATCAATGACAGTGTGGTGCCTAGCTTAAGGAAAAAGCAGCAGCATCTTCTGCCTGACTCCCTTTCTCTGCTTTAATTGCCCATTACAGTGTTGGTTTCCTAGCCAGTAGTTCTGTGGTGAATGTATGTCGCCTTCCTTTCCTTCAATGGATGGATACAATACATTAGCATATTACATACAGAGGAGTCGGAGTCGAGGAGTCGGAAGAATCTGAAACTGAGGAGTCGGAGTCGGGGAATTTATCGACCGACTCCACAGCCCTGCTTGCCCGCATTATCCACAAACAAGAATTCAATACCAAAAGGTGGAAGCTGCATGTCTACTAGACAAACGTAAATAAAGATATTAACTATAAAGGTCTATCCAAAGCTATATATTGTGGTCAGTTGTTCTTCAAAATACCCAGACTTCATAAAGGAAATTTTATGATTTTTATACGCATGTTCAGCTTAATGTAAACAACCTTTTTAAGGTATCGAATGCTAAAAAAAAAGTACATGTTCCTATTAATAGTTTTGGTTATATAGGAACAGGTGGCGGCCATATGTGCTCATTATACAAACATACATACACGCTGTGTTTCCTGTTTTGGCTTTCACAAAGACAATGTACTCTGTAATTGGCTTATGTTCTATTCATGTTCTTGAAGCAGTCATTCAGCAAGGATGCTCTGTATACATCTAAGTAATGGGGGAACTTCCAAATACTTTTTTGAAAGGCAATCATAAAAAAAAGGTCCAAATAGGAACTCGGAATTTAAAAAAAAAACAAAACATTTTTATATTGTCTTCATCCCCTACCCTCCTAAACATTATCATCAACTCATCACGATTCAAGAAAATGTTGGGTTGCCTATTTACTCTAAAATCATCTTTAAAATTTTATATATATATAACATCCTGTTTGATTATCTTTTCAAACTACAGGTTCATAGCTACAAGGTAGAATAAGCTATTCTTCTATTCTATTCTTAATACCGGACATAATTAGCAATGACATCATTTCTTTTATGGCGCATCCATTTCCGTGTTCTCAAAGCAGAAGGATTTAAGCAAAATATATATTGTGAAAGAAAAACAGGAGCGCTGTGATGGTTTGTTTGCATTCAGAACTCCACATCCCATCTAGATGTGGTCAATAAATTTTACTGGGTCAGCCCAACAGGGGAATCAGTTGCCAAAACAAGGGCAATAAAAATAAAAGCTCTCAGTGTAAAAGCCATTCTCATGTTTGTGTTTTGGCAGACACTTCTATGGAAAGTATAACATAAGCGATGAATAATATACGTAGAAGATGAGATAAACGTGTTACAAATAATTCCAACCGAATGCATATGGAGATTTCCATGAGGGGAAATTATATAAACAGCCAAGATCAATAAAAACTGCAGAATTCTGACTTAACTTAGAGAACACATCCCCCGGGAAGAGGTGTGTTTGGAACATGATGACAATCCTAAAGAAAATCTGTTATGAGCAAAATATGGGGACTATCATGCTTCACAACATATGGCTTCAATGCTTTCTTTGGTAGATAGATAATCAATATCCTTATTGTGCATTCCATCTAAATTCCCTTGAAGTATGGTGTCCAATGGCTTGATCAAAGACATAGAACTACTTCTCTCATAATAGAAGGATTGAAACATCTGCTTGATTTAGTGGTAGCTTTTACTGTACTGGGTTATTGATGGGTGAGAAGGAGAAAGGTGCTGTCCCATGGCACCTGGATCATGTGTAATTAGTAGGATCCTCATTACCTACTACTTACTATAAACCTCAAGACAAAAGAAGGGATCAATTCTGCAGTCTACCAATCCTTTGATGTGATGGCCACTTTAATTTTCCCTCTTTATGCCATAAGTACAGAAAATAACTGTTGATTTTGCAGAAATGTCATGGAAGGAATCTTATCTATGGAAACTTATCAAAGAATCTACACTACTAGACCCATCCATACACTCTGTAATGAAGACGGACAAAGAAGGATATGTTCCAGGCTTTTAAACAGCCATTATTTTTTCCAAAGATACAATGGAGAAATAAAGGGCTGCTAAACATAAAGAGTCTATAAAATGATCAGGCACCACATCTAAATACTGGCAAACTGCAAATTAATACATCAGTTTTTGGTACAATAGACTTAATCATTTGTTAACTCTTAAAATTGCTCTAGTGTCTCCACACAAGGCCACGCTTTTGGGGTGGCTGTGGAGAAAATACAAGCATGCAATAGGGTTCAAAGGCCCTTAAATCCCTCCAATGTACCTATGGGGACAGCATCTGGATTCACTGGACTCTGTTGTCTGGAATGGCTGGTGCTGCTGCTACCTTTTTTTAAATCCTCCGCATCACTGTACCGCCGGATCCAGTAATTGAGTTCTTCTCGATCTGCTTCTTGACATCGCCGTAGCACAGTGAGGGAGCGTCTTGTTTTTTCCACCATATCCATTATGCAGTTTAATAACTAATAAGAAAAAAAAAGAAGAAAATTCAGAGCATACCCAACATTGAAGAAATAAGTGTGCATATATGTCTTTATTTAGGTTTATATGCATCTTTATTTTAACATAGACACTCTGGTAACAAAACCAATCTATTAATCAGTCAATGATAGATTGATTGACTGACAAATCGATCCATCAGTTACTCACACAATCACTATCTATCTATTGATCTATCCATCTGTCAGTTAACATTATCCAGAAAAGGAGTTCGATCAATGAAATGGCCAGTTTAACCTCAAATCTTGACTTTATCTAATCCAGTACAAGCCTATACAGCATATTACGCTAGCTATCACCACGCTGTTTCGGTCATCGACCGAGCGTATGGGAATTGCAATGTATGCCACTAGTCTGGTTGATGGCTCCAGGTGCACGCCTCCGTTATGCAGATGACCCCCGAGCGAGTGGCCTGAATCGCCTGCAAAATCAACCGTGCACTGTCACGTATATGGGGGTCTCGCTCATAATGGAGCTTCTCAACAATTCCATGATGTGCTTCTCATAGAACAGAGGTGGAGCTCAGAACTAGGAAACATTTGGGTTGCATTTTTCAATTTTTTAATTGAGAGTCAACCATAATAACTTCCATACAAGCTACCTAACTATAATGTAGCATGTTGACGGATGAATAGAAATTTCTCACAACATTAATTTATTAATAACAATAACTTGATATAGAAAGCGAGAGATAGAAAGCAAGACTGTCGAATGCTCTTGATGAGAACTGGCAAATGTTGGTTGATCCAGCTATTCAATTATCTAAATTCATAAATAAGCTCTTAGTTGTTAGATATTTTAATTGCTTTTCCTACAATAGTGATTTACTACTGAAGGCTGAAAAACATGTCAGAGAATTCATGTAAACATATGTAAATCACGTTCAACTTTATAACAATGGGCTCTACTGCAAATGTATGATACCATGCTTTTAAAAGCTTCAAACCCAACCGGCCTTGAACACATGCCCCGATTGTTCCTTAGACTAAACATGTATTGTTAGAATCTTCCACTATGACCAATGCATCTTACAGTCCTCCCATTTTCCTCTCCGCATAAAAGTATAATGACTCAAAAAGACACAAGATCTGTCTGTGAACATGCAACATTCATTAAGCCGAGCTTTCAAACACTCGGAAAGTACTTTCATCTGCCATCTGTGATGATGGTAGAGTTATTCGTTTTAAATATATTATGACTTAGTAATTCTGCTTTCTGGAAATTTGCATAGGGCTGCTGCAAATGGCGACGGGAATGTGTGTCATTATTTAGCTCTCGACAACAGTGCGTGAAGACAATGTACAACGTATAAAGATGATATACTGTAAATTAGTTAGGCAACTGAAGCGTGGCAAAGGGAGAATAATCAATTCAGGCAGCTACTTTGGAAAGCGCTGAGAAATTGTCTGAACTGAGCAATACTGTTTAGAGAAAGCCTTGCTATAAATCTGTTTTCTCCTCTCTGTTGCATTAATTCCGATACTAGACAAGAATACATACACGAGTATGAACAAACATATACGCATCTGCTTATTTACAAAGAAAAAAAAATTCCTATCCAGATACAATGCTTATTAACATATCTGATGTTACGTGATGATCAACTATTCTTCAAATTTATTAAGGGGAGCCCAAAACGCAAGGCAGATAAAATATCTCAAAGGCTTTTGAGTACACTTATGAGGTGATGGTGCTAACTAATTGAGAAATGTATCTAAATCTTTATTATTAGAATAAATGTCATCCAGAAACACAGGGAATACATCAACGCAAAGCATGCCATGAAGTTATGGTGTGACCTGAATATATTAGGATTTAGGAAAAAGTCCTGATTAACTATTTTGATTTTCAAAGAGCTTAGTTAATAATTGCTCAGATATTTACTTCTACATTCTGATGACTTTTGTAAAAAAAAAAAAAAAAAAAGGGTTTAGAAAAGAGCAACACATAAGTAAGTCAACCTTGTAGATCTATCTATCTATCTATCTATCTATCTATCTATCTATCTATCTATCTATCTATCTATCTATCTATCTATCTATCTATCTATCTATCTATCTATCTATCTATCTATCTATCTATCTATCTATCTATCTATCTATCTATCTATCTATCTATCTATCTATCTATCTATCTATCTATCTATCTATCTATCTATCTATCTATCTATCTATCTATCTATCTATCTATCTATCTATCACTGTACATATTCTTACAACCCATCTTTATATTCAATGTATCAGCAAACAGCTGTCTTTTATAACGCTTAGCTTGATTACTTATGAAACAATACGCCGCCATTGGTTTGTGTTTTATGAATATTTAGAGGTTCTTACGTGATCAAGGTGCTTCCATTCTTCTGCCCACTCTCTGTCTGTTAGTCTATGGTCTATCATTTCCTCTTGACGTGCTGCTGGCAACCCTAGACAAAGCAGATGTATAGTCTCATATAACACTAATTAACACTCTTAAAAAAAAACCAACAACAACCAGATAACGTCTGCAGAATTAGCTTTACAGAATTACAAAAACAAAACATCTATAGGAAGTTGTAATGCAACGTTTCTGTGGATAAGTAAAGCAGCAAAGGCCAGAGAATAGCATACAGTTCAAAGGACACAATAGCAAGTCAGAATGTCAGGATGCACCGAATTGCTAGCTGTGCGGCAATGGGGGCACTCCATGCGTTTCTATGATCACATCCCCTTTGTCATTGATAAATTTGATTTGAAGAGTAGGAGATAAGCCGAGATAGCTGGGCTGCCAGGTCTTCTGTGGCGTTCCAAGTGTTTAATTACTACTTTCACAGCAGAAAGCGAATGGTTGTTATTTCAAGTGCTTTTCTCCCACACTTAAATCAATAGCAAATTGTGATTTATTGAATTTCATGTTTTATTTTGTATTTTGTACTATAACAATGGCCATGGCCTTATTTACTTAACATCCACAGAATGGGTTGGTTTAAAGAAAACTCCAAGCAGATAGCTTTTTCATCAGTCGTTATGGTCACTGACTGGCTTTGGAATATTTCCTATTACCAGCGTAGATATTCCTTGATTTGCTTAGTTTTCACATGCTTTACTTATTTTGAGTGAGAGTCCTTTTTGAAGACTGCAGTTGTTATATCATGGAGCATCATACATAACTATGCCTGAATGCAGGTTAAAGCAAGCCTGTGCTCAAATAAAAACGAATAGAACAACAATGGATACATCATTGGATAGTGTGTACCCTAAAAGTCCACCTTACCATAATTGTTAGTAAATATGCTTTTAAAGCTTTAGTGAAGCCCCCAGAAGAGCCCATACCAATTAAACAGTTGTGGGCTATAGTGGTCTTCAGACACCAAAACTTAAGCACATTTTTCTGCCAAATTTCTGGTAACAATGTTGTCCTCTTAGTTGTCTTCTATATGAGAACAGGTTTGCAATTCAACATGTCACTATTAGATCTGCATATCAATGAGCTCATATACAGAAGGTTGTGTCAGTCACCTATGCTCTATACATCCTTTCCAATTTCACCTTCCATCCACCTGATTTTAAACATCAGCAGGTAGGTAGGATGGTGGAAGTTACATTCAACGAAGTACACAAAAGATTATTACAAAAAGTGAAACAATTAAAATAATATTGTACCAACGAAAGGTTATTTTACATTTCCCTTTAGTTTTCCTTTAATATTCTCCACAAAGCAGTATGACCACAGGAGAAATATGGAAAGACCTCTAGAGCTCTTACCCATAGGTCTGTTTCTGTCCCTGAGGTTGGGGTGTCTGTATGAGTCCCTGTAGTGGTGGGCAATTGCCATATCATCCAAACGGTAATGCTGAGGTGGTGGTGGGGTAGGGTGAGGCAGACCATTGGGTTGATAGGATAAGCCATTATTTGGACTGAACCGCTGGCCAGGGCTTATAGTGCACGGCCGCTTGCTTGGATGCTCTGAGTGCAAAGGCTCTCTGTCAAAGCCATTTTCTTTGGTTCTGAAAAAAAGAATGTGTATAACATACTACAGTTGTCTTTTAAATGTATTTTAGTTCCCTTATGTGATGAAAAATACAGCACAGATCATGTACATCAAGAGACAATTCTTGACGCCCAATGTTTTTTTCCATGACAGCTTGAGTCATCTCCAAGCCAAATACAACCCATGCTATAAGTTGTCATAAAGCAAAACAATAAAACCCTCTTTAATGAAGAAATGCAAGCATGGTGGAGACCAGGTTTAAACATACCTCTGAATTGTCTATATTTTGACAGTGCCCTCATAATTTTCAGACACCAGCAATAGGATCAACAAAATTGGGTGTAAAGTATGGCCATCGATTGGGATGAGTGGGAATAGTGAGTAAAAAGATTACAATCTCCATGCTAACCAACTGGCGTTAAATAAAACAAGCTCTTTCAGTAAATCCAGGTTTACCAAGCAACTTTAAAAACATTACTTTTCTACGACTTTTCTTACCTTGAGCTTTGAGAGCTCTTGTCACTGGTCCCAGCCATTGTATACATTGCTCTGTAACCTTCAACCTGTGTCTGCATTGTAACTGAAGAAAAGTAAAGCATCTGCTTCAGATTTTTATAGAAAATCATTAAATGATGTAGATTTACTAAATCACTGTCATTGTTTTTTTAAGGTTACAATTGTTATGCAGACAATTTGAAGTCAACAGCGCACTGTAAGGCCAAGCTACCTAAGCTCTCAAAACACATGGCAGAAAAGGGGAGTAGTAACAGAAGTACTTGCAAATTAGATTAAAATATGATATACACACAATATATACTTTTGATAATAAAGTACGATTTTATATAAAATTTATATGCATGCTAAAGAAACAGTAATGCAGGATAATCATTGGTTTCACTGAATAGAAATAAACAAAAAATTCCGACTACTGTGGCATGTCACGTATCATGTACCTCGTTGTGTTTTCCACTCACGTGTCAGGTTTTTTTTTTTTACCCTTTTTTTACTCTTTCGGTGACTGATGGCTCCCAGTGTTTTTATTGAAACAGATTGATCTTTTTAATGAGCCAGTTTCATAGACACCAAACTCTCACCGTGGCTGCTCATCCGTGTCAGACCATATGCACCAAGAAAACATTCCGTAAAACATAAAGCTTCCCTGTCACACTTGCAAACGCCTTTCAAGCCTAAATCTAGACTTCAGCATAACACCACAAGTAATGGAATGGATGCTAAATAACATATTAGCGCTGACACTGAGCAGATTAACAAAACAATATTTCATCTCCATTGGCATATATTTTTGTTCACACCATCTACGTTTAACAGATTTCAATGAAGCAAACGCTAATAAAGAATACGTGAGCTAAGCTTCTAGAGACCTAATAATTATGATACAGTATAATGTAAATAACCAGTAGTATGGCAAACATTGGGCATGCCAAATAAGCACACATGCTTGGGATTTCTGATTATTTAGAATAGTCCCAAAAAGGACCGTTTTTTGTGCCAACATGAGCATCCAATGGAAATGACTTATGGAATTTGGAGTAGCCTGCTGTGATTTTATCATGCAAGAGCCAAAATTTCAAGAGGCATAAATGTATTAAAGATCTAAATCCTATGATAGTCAAGTACCAAACTTTGATGTACACTTTCACTGCATAAGGTTAAGTTATGAAGGAGGTGACAAAGGCAGATAATGCCCTTAGTTCTTGGTATACTTTGAAATGTAAAGCCTAAAGCCCCCCATATACCTTTAGATCGATCCATACAATATGCTTTAGATCTACCAACAACTATGTAGTGTCGGGTCCTTCCTGATAGAACACATAGTGATTGGAAGCATTACAAAAGGTCCTCATATTACATGAAAAAGTTTATTGTATAGAAATTGTATGGTGCCATATCCTATGGTATGCCTGTGTGTTTGTAGTTATGTTTGATGACATAACATCACAGAGCTCAAACCTATAGATATAGGTTTATGGTATGCATTTTGATCTCCATGGCATGTTAACAACTTAAAAAAGTGAGGATACAATGTTGACATTCTTTCGGGTAGACCAAAGAAGCTTGCTTGGAAAATCCAATTAAGCTGACAGCAAGGAATCTAATAAGCTAAGTGTAATCTGGTAAAAATCTACATATCACACCTGAACCATAACTGACCAGATGGGGCAATAATAGTTTAATATTAATTGAAGTGTCTATATCTATTGTTAAACTGTCACTTGACACTTTCCATCATCATTGTGATATTAATCTCCTATACAATCTAAGATTTATAAAGGACTTCATGGTTCAAAAGGTTTAGGTTTATTGCATAAACCGTAAAAAACATAAAGTACATACATTTTCCTTAATCCATTTGAATCACCTGATATCATTGGGAAACAAAAATGTGTCGTTCTTTCGTATACTTCCATCATGAGATTCTATATAAACTGCGCCTTGAATTGCACATATTTTAAACCAATGTTATCAAACCTGGATTTAAAAATCTGCAAATGAAGTAATTATTGGACCAGAGAACATAATGTACTATATTATTTTATTTTTCCTGTGGACAATTCTTCACAATATGGTGCTGAAGAAATTTGCATGGGATGAGCTGAAGAAAAATAGCTTCTGGCTAAAATGTTTGACATCTCTAATTTCACGCTTGAAAACACAGAGTTTGTGCTGACAACCCCAACAAAGAGGAATGCAACAAATAGACTCAGAAAATTATGGCGGTTCCATAAAAATGCAATTTTTGTGGGTTTTTTTTAACTAATAAAGGTATTCATTGAAAAGGGTCTGTTATGTGCTCTTGACATAAGCTTATTTCGTATGACAAGAAAGGTGCAACATTCAGCAACCCATAGCCACTGGTTATCAGTAAGTCTTTCACACTCGCCTCTATACTTTAAAGAAAAAAGCTGCGCGTAAAAGAAGACTACTATTATTAAACTCTACATCAAGTGGCATGTCCTGCTTTCTTGAAAAACTGCCTTCTTTGGTGACAATCTTGGAATGCTGGGCTTCTGGTTCCTTGATTCATTAGTGTGGTTTCTCCTGCTAACCCCTATGTCACTATTCTGTTTCCCAGGGTCTGGGGAAAGCAGCCACAGTACGAATACAAAGGTATCTGGCATACTTGGAAGGGTCAGATAACGAACTTCTTCTAAAGTGCCACGGACTTTAAAGATATTCCATGTGAATGTACCGTGCCCCCTCTGAAAGGTTTATATTAACAAAAAATGTTTTACAAGCAGCTTCATCAATCATCAACAGAATATACAAATGCCCAAACTCCTTGGACAACCCTACCCTACAAGAGAGTAAACAGGGTGGCCCTATATCACAAGGAACTCTACATATTTTTAATATTGCATTATCATTTATGGGCCACATTGGCTTCTTAAATTTATATAAAGGGGCCGGACCAAGAGCCTGTAATGGCTTATCTGCCATAGGTGTGCCAATTCCATGCATCACCAGCATCACCTCTAGGCATTATGTACACTTATTAAAGAGAACAAGCGGAGGGGAGCATCTTTTCAACAAGGGGGCAAAGAGCTGAAAAAGAAAGCTACACAGGCTAGATCCGGCCCCCAGGCCATACTTTGCCCACCCCTGATCAACCGTGGATTAAGGCAATAATATAGCCATTAGTGATACGTGGCATAGGCAATATTCGAATTTGCTATATTTTGTGAATAATTATAATATTCTATTTGAATATTCGCTATTTAAGTTCAGGAACATGCATGAATATATATATATTTTGTATATTAAATATATATATATATGTCGATTACCTTTAAAATGAATGGTCACATGTGGTATTTATTTTGGCATTGCGAATATATAATCGCAATGCATGGCCATAAGCTTCCCAATGCAGAATATCACGAATATTCGCTGACATATTATGAAAATGTACAGGATTATACATGGTAGCTGGGTTTGAACTTGTGGCCCAACAGGCAGCTAGTAAGCCTTGACAGTAAAGCCAAATGGAGTCATATATTCCTGCCAGTGATAGACATAGATACTATATGACGTCTCAACTGAATAATATATTACATACTGTGATGGATATTTGTTTTAAATAGCCACAGAAAGCAATGCCAATCCACATCCTGTTCTACATATACAAAGTACTCCTGACAGACCATTTAGCTGCATTCCATGATAATAAAACATATCAAGTCTACAAACATATGTTGGTAGGCACCAGACTAAAACCACATATATGTTATACTGGAACTATGAAAGAAACATGAAAGCAGCTAGACCTTGTAATTTAAACGTCTTTCTTCCTTCTAACCATGTTTTATGTATTATTTTATTCTTAGAACATATTTCTTGGAATGTCTTCTGGAAGCATTTGTGGGGCCGGGCGAGTGGAGCAGCCAGATAAGGCCTATTTTTTATGAGCATATTACAAATAAAAAATTGTATTTAGTCTGAAGTAAGATACTGCGACGTGAAATGTGATTTGTTGAAGTGAACTTATCTTGTGCTGCTAGACTTGTATAATTCAAATAAGTAGTTGTAAGCAAATGATGTTTCAAATGTTTTTTTTTTATAAAGCTTTACAGTTTTACACGGCAAAGTATTTTAAAACTTGTTAGGACTTTTTTTGAATTGTCTTTTCTATCTTGGAACAGAGCAATGTAGCTAGTTCCTACAACATAATGGAGGCCTAAAGGCCCCCCATACACCTTACAATCTTGCCATACAATTTCTGTGCAGTAAACTTTTGTTCTACCAAAACCATGTAATATGAGGACCTTTCTAAACCTTCCAATTACTATGTATGCTATCAGGGTGGACCTGGCACTACATAGCAGTGATATATACCTTCCAATCACTATGTATTCTATCAGGGAGGACCTGGCACTACATAGCAGTGATATATACCTTCCAATCACTATGTATTCTATCAGGGTGGATCCAGCACTACATAGCAGTGATATATACCTTCCAATCACTATGTATTCTATTAGGGAGGACCCAGCACTACATAGCAGTGATATATACCTTCCAATCACTATGTATTCTATCAGGGAGGACCCAGCACTACATAGCAGTGATATATACCATCCAATCACTATGTATTCTATCAGGGAGGACTTGGCACTACATAGTTATTGGTAGATCTAAAGGAAATAGTATGGAGTAATCTAAAGGTGTATGGGGTCATAAGGGTTGACAACCATCCAAAAAGAAACAACAGGTTGTTCAGGAAAACAAATAAATGTCTGCAGAATATATATTTTTCCAAAAGTCAATATTTTTTATGCAAAAAAGAAATTCATGTGCTGTTCTCTCGGAAACAGTGGGGTGTTATCTATACAATCCTTTTAAAGTTTTTGTAACACTTAATTTACTTCTAAGTAAAACATCTAAAGAAAACTGGCTTATTGGGATGTTTCCAATTTGATTCACACAGAATGCAAAGTTGCAAAATTGTTTTAATAATCTAAAGAGACATTTGCTGGTTACATAAACATTAATAGAATAAAAGGGCAAAAGGGAAATAGTTTTCTGGACCAAAGGACAATTTTTTTTATCAAACTATACTGAGTTCCACAGTCCTGCACCTCTGCTCCAGTATAAACTGTTAGGATGTTGGCATCAGTTTCTCATAGAGGGGGGCACAACATTAAAGGGTGTTACAACTATTCAACATCTGGATCTTTTGTTTCTTCTTGGAAGGGTTTCTCTAATTCTGCTTGGTTTGAGCTTGTAAGCTTGGCCAGCATCCTTTTCTCTTCCTGTGTCATAGGTTTTACCTGTCATGTACACAGGTTTGTCAGCTACATTACTTATTTATTATACAGTGCTATGTAATAGGTTGGCACTTTATAAATAGAAGATAGGTCCAGGTAAGTTCTAGACTTTTACATGACCACTGACTTGCTTTAATATAACTTTCACTTAGTATCTTGAAAACTTAAACACATGTTCTTTTTGAACTCTTGTGCGCATAGCTCCATCCATCTTACCCAACTAGGTACTTATGGTTTACCAATGAAAAGCTTCTCTATGTGTGATGAGCAGGGATGTTCCTGTGTCACATAGTGAGTCATACTAAGGCAATAAAGGTTTTAGTTTTAACGGAGCAAAGAAACTCTTTCTATACACATGCTGTGCCTAAAGCCAGCCATAGACGCCTCAAACCATGGCCGGTTTGTAGCAGACTCATCACAGTGTGGTAACTTTACCACGTGAGGAGTCGGCTACAGAACTGACGAGAATCCTGTGTGTAGCACTAACACAGGGATTCCTGGCAGATTATAGAGTCTAAGAGGAAAGGATGGTAACATTGGTAAATGTAAGACATCTTAGTTATTTCTAAGGCCCACCCTACAATCTTACCATACAATTTCTGTACAATCAACTTTTGTTCTACCAAACAAAACCATGTAATATGAGGAGCTTTCTAATCCTTCCAATCACTATGTATTCTATCAGGGAGGACCCAGCACTACATAGCAGTGATATATACTTTCCAAACACTATGTATTCTATCAGGGACGACCCGGCACTACATAGCAGTGATATATACCTTCCAATCACTATGTATTCTATCAGGGAGGACCCGGCACTACAGAACAGTGATATATACCTTCCAATCACTATGTATTCTATCAGGGAGGACCTGGCACTACATAGTTATTGGTAGATCTAAAGGAAATGATATGGAGTCATCTAAAGTTGTATGGGGGGCTTTAGACAACCCTGGTCTACAACATGTCAGCTGGTGGTTCTTACCATTAGCATGCAAGCTTGACCAGTCCAACTTACCTTTAAAGCACTTATGCCTTGTGACTATGCCTTTGTAATCATATTTTTTTTACCACCATCCTAATTAAACCCCCACAAATGTTTTGTAACTCTCACAAATATCAGAAGAGAAAAAGTGGCATGATATCTAGTTCCTGGGTCTTTACCTATCAGGAGTTCTCCTCTTCCCGTTTTCATTCACATCGAGAAGTAGCTCTGATGAGTCAACAGGCGAGTTGGTGCTGGCATCCAGGAGCAGCTGCTCATGCTGAGCTAAGTATTGGGCTGGGTTCTGCTTGGCCAGTCTTGCGCAGTGCAGAAGTTCCCGCTGCAGCAGAGGCAGATTGGCCTATGAAATATACAGGAAACACAGAGGAAACAGCTTGTTACAAAGTCTGAACTCTGGAAAGCATGTCATTTTATTTTCAAATCCCCAAAACAGCTTGACAGAATCTATAATCATTCTTTCTTGTGTTCCTTACGCCATGCAAAGCTGTCATCATCAAGGTAAAACAGCAGACGACCCGATTGCACTGTTAATGTAAAGGTCATTTATTTTGGTAAAAGTTTGTCTATTGCAGGTTGTTTAGTGCAAAGTACTAGTATTTTTCCCCAAGGCTTTACACTCACAACCTTCTGAGATTTTGTTTAAAGTGGTGCTATTATGTAAGATGCCATTGATGACCTGGCTCTCAAAAACACAGGTTGCCTAGTGTGTGGTTTGATCCTTGACTTTTCGAGTCACCGACCCAGAATGAATACGTAGCTCAGGTGTTCATTTAATTGCCGCACAGCTTGGTTCAGGTATGCAACCGAAAATACAGACGCCAACAGATCAGCTTCACATCTAGGCAATTAGCATTCTTTAGAATGGGTTCAGTAATAATCACTCAGTGATAGGTCAACTTTGATGGCTGAACTACCCTAGTACCCTGGTAGCAGTTCTAAACAGTTGCTAAAGCTCACAAAGTTGACTGGGTGAAAGGACCAGTATAGTTTTGCACTTAACAGAACAATAGAACAGTTAACAGAACCAGACTATGACAGGTATAATAAAAAAGACAAAAAGAAAACACATAAAGCAAAGTTTACTGTTAGGGTAGTCATTTGCCGCTCCCAACTATGAACCATAACCACAAGGCTCACCCATAGTTGCCCAAAGGGATAGAATGGAGATGTGGTTGAGGGCCATCCAACTGACCATATGAACTTATGCCTGCCATACACACGCGATGTGTGCAGGCAGACTACCCCCGATGTCGCTCCGGGAGGCTAACGTGATGACGTCATCACGTTAGCCTCCCATTGCATTCTGGGGCCCCACAATCGGCCAGGCACCCTTTGTGTGCCAGCCATAAGCAGCGATGGAGACGCCGTCTTCATTGCTGCTTATGGCAATCGGCTCCCATCGGCTCAGATTTTCCGACATGTCGGATCTCTGGCCGGCCGAGAAGTGGGGCGACAGGCATCTGTCACCCCATGTGGGGACATGCCGATAAACGGCCGGATTTTAACCTGACCGACGGCGAGAGCGCGCACGCCCGTCGGTCAGATTAAAATCCGGCCGTTTATCGGTATGTGTATGGCCAGCATTAGGGTTTGCTTACACTTCAGATATTACAAGTAGCTATTCAGTTCTTTTGCTAAATGATAGAGAACATTACTTCCACTTTGCTGCATTAAAGAATACTATAAAAGAATACAAACCCTTATTTTTATTAGCTTTGATCAGTGATTGCGAACCTTTTAGAGACCGAGTGACCAAACTGAAACCCAAACACCACTTATTTATCTCAAAGTGCCGACTTGGCAATTTAACCTAAATTACACAACTCAAATACACACACAAAACATGTACACACACTCTACTTTCTTATAAGATAGAACAGGAGAGGGTATAGGGCGCTGTGTGCAATCCGAAGAGAGAGGAAGACAGCATTGAGAGTCAATAAGCTGCAGTTCTTTCCTCTGTGCTGGCTGACAACTCGTGTGCCCACAGCATGCCATAGGTTCACCATCACAGGCTTAGGTGATAGCAACGATATACATATCCTTAACATATAATATGCTTTGTTGCATTACAAAGGTATATGTAGACAGAACCACTCAATTATCAATAAATTCAAGGTTTAGTTAAGATTAAGGCTAGGGCTGCACATATGCTAAAATCCCTACGTTCAACGCAGTGACTTTAGCACAGTGCTGGTCAGAGCTCGTAATCCGTCAGTCAGAGCCTCCGTCATGTTAAAGTTGACGCAGCCATCCGTGTCCACAGTAAGGCATAGTGGAGCCCTAGCTTTAGCAATATACTTAGTTTGTTTAGACACAGGTTTACCATGCTATTGTCTTTTGTTTTGTGTTACAATGATAATTCCTCTTTAAAAGTTATTTGACATTTCCATGATAAAGCCCCAGAAACATATTTCCCACGATCAGTGAAGCTGACAAGTAGAGATGTTATCCCCTGCAAATCCGATAATATTTCGCAGACACCAAAAAGACAGCAGTATTATGCTACGAAAATACATTTCTTTCTGCAGCCTCGCAGAGAAACATTCCTGAATGGCAATTAGGAAAAATGACTAACATGCTGCCCATGTTGTGTACAGATGACTTTTGGCAATGGATAATTGGATGTGAGCCAGGACCGACTGCTATTCGCCGAATGCACAGCAGCATATTCTACTTAAACCCGAAATGTTACGCTGACCAAAAATACAAAATACTTGACACTTCTCAATATTCTTATATTACATGTGGGAGCTGCAGGATAGTGAGCAGCCTTGTACCAGAGGAAGAGCATGCAGGCTAAACTGTACGTCTGTCTGGAAAAGGGCCAATTATTTAAGTAAGCATCATTTATAGCCACCTTTACATCTATAGGCAGCAGGAAAATATATGAAGGAATATGGTATTGCAGAATCACATGTTCAGAGGGACCACTGAGTCACTAAGATCTGTCCAGAACATTTTTCCTACAGTAGGGAAAGAATAAGAACATCTGCCAAGTTTTTATTGCAGTGTTTCCTCTGGGGGAGATATACAAGTACTTTCTCTATTTATTCTGGTGACATGTTTCAATGGGGACACTAGCTCTGGTGACAACTGTCTAAAAGGTTATCTGTGTCCCAAGCGCTGAGCTTTAACCTCACTAATGCTATTGAGAAAGTAAATTATATTTTTTTGAATAGTTCTGATGTCACAGCCCTCTCTGGGTAAAAAAAAGGGAAGAACTAAATAAAGAGGTTCTAACCCTTGATTACTGTTTCCAAAGATTTAAACAAAAAAAGTCTGTGTGGATGTCGACAAGGTCATTTCACAGAATAAGAGTCTTGAGTTTACGTATTCGTTCCCACTAACATAGTAACCAAACCTGAAGATGTCTACAGGGAAATCTAAAGGCTGCCATACACGGCACGGATTCGTGCCGGATTCCGGCGCGATGGATTCCGGGCGCGTGCACGCGGATCCATCGTGCCGGAATCCCCTGCAGCCCACCTTGCCCGTCCGACCGCATCCGATGGATCGGGGGCACAGAATCGGATCCGAGGAAGAACCAACCTGTTGGTCTTTTCGGGTCCGATTCTGCTCTGATAAGGGGGCGTTGCGGTCAGGGAGCCGATCCATCGGACACGGATCCGGCCGTGCAAGGTGGGCTGCCACGATCGGATTCCCTAATTGGCTGATCGTTCTCACCTGTGGATGCCGGCGGAATCGCCGGAATCCATCGGTGCTGAATCGATCAGCCAGGGAATCCGTGCAGTGTATGGCTAGCTTAAGACACCCATGTATCAAAGGTTTCCATCAATATTAGATGTCAGGAACCGAATTAGACCTCTTGCAACCCGAACAATAATATACATGTCTATTTATGGCTGCATATAGGTATTGTGGCTTTAATTTAATCTTTCATATTTGTACACAACAAGCATAGCCCAGGTTCTTTCATCGTGATAGGTACTCTATAACGTGGCCTTGCCATCATGACTTCTTCAGTTCTAAAGGTCTATATACAGGCTCGAGATGAGCACCAAAGGCAATATTTGTATTTGCTAAATATTGCGTTTTCTTTTTGCCTTATATTGGCAATCAATAATCAATGAATTTGTAAATTCGAGATCATCAGTCATTAATAACCCCATTGTGCAAATTGGTACTTGTACATGCACATATTGCCAACACAATGCACAATAGTTCCAAGTACTGATGTAAAATATCTCAAATATTCACGATTATGAAGATATAGCCCAGTGTTCGAGATCTTCGCAAATTCTCAAAGTGACACAGTGAAATTTAGCAATTACAATATTTGTGATCAATGCTAATACAGGGAAGGTTTTCATATTTTCTAAAACTTTGTAAACTTTATACTATTAAAAATAAATGCAAATGTTAAAGTGGAACTGGAGAAGAGTTGGACAACTCTGTCTTGTTGCTGCTACATTGCCGGTAAAGGTGTTCCACCATTTCTGGTGCACACACATGCTGTGGGTACTCCTGTTATATGTCCTGAGGTATGACGAATCATAGGAGGTGGTAAACACATCTATAGAAGCTGGATACCAGCAACTCAAAGTAAGTACCAAATTGGATTGCCGGTGAAGTGAACTTAGGTCATTATATTCCACAGGCTGTAACTAATTTACATGTAGCACATCTACGGTGCAGTAATCGATGGGCAGCATGGTGGCTCAGGGGGTAAGCACACTGGCCATTCAGCACTAGGGTCTCAGATTCAAATCCTGGCCTGGACAGTGTCTGCAAGAAGTTTGTATGTTCTCCCAGTGTCTGTGTGAGTTTCCTCCCACACACCAAAGACATGCTTATCGCATGGTGGCTCAGGTGGTAAGCAGACTGGCCATGCAGCCCTAGGGTCTCAGATTCAAATCCTGGTTAGCAGACCCATGCAGCACTAGGGTCTCAGATTCAAATCCTGGCCTGGACAGTATCTGCAAGGAGTTTGTATGTTCTCCCAGTGTCTGTGTGGGTTTCCTCCCACACTCCAAAGACATGCTTATAGGTTAATAGGCTTCCCCCAAAAAGATATGTTACTTACATGTGACATACATAGTTTCAAAGACAGTTAGCAGTATGACTATATAATCTCTAAGTGCCGAATAATATGTTGTATATAAATACAAGTTAATAATGTAGCCTTTGAGGTCACTTTACCCATGCTGTATATGTAATATTTCTTTGGAGATACAAACCAATTAAAACACACAAAACAATATTTGACGATTGTTTTAAAATGCCTCAGAGCCTTTTAGTTTTAAAGCTAATGAAAAGCAGAAATGCTGCTATTGACAAATGTAGAAGTAAGTATGACACGGTTAAAACGTTCCTTCCCATTTTTTTTAATTCAGCAATTCTATAAACATCTTCTTTCAATTTAAAAAAAATGGTAATACAAAGCATTTTGTTTGTTCTAGTTCTGGTGCCAGATTAGGTAATTAGGATGGTGTCTAATATCTTTCCAGTAAATGTTTCTCCATAAACGTAGAATGGAATAGTGGGTCTGCGGGTTGCATTAGCTTAATGAAAACAAGATTTTAATGCATATTGTTACAGCTGCGTTTGAATGCACTTATTAAGGCCCCGTGTTCCCACAACCATATGGTTTTTGTCATTAATGTCTCCTTTGAGGAAAAGCACTAAAATTAGAAAAAAAAAGTTGCATCTTTGATTCCAGTGATCCAAAGTAAATGATATGGCGACCATATGGCGCACAGCTCCGATAGAAGAATGTGGAAGTGTCCTTGTAAGCTTTTTTTTCTTTTTTTTTTTTCAAATTTTTGTGGCAGCCAATTTGACCCTGAAGAGAAACATATTTTTTTTACACAGCATAGAAACTATTCGTATTCACAGAGGAAATGATGTTAACATGATGAAACTCAACAACAAACAAGTCCTTTTATGAAGCAAGCACTATGAGTGTTTTTATAAACATTCCTGTTTAATATTTAAAATATGCTGTGAAGAGGAAAAAAACAAGAGTGTTCCCAGGAAACTGGAGATGAAAATAGCTCTGTCACCCATACAAGCCAATGGACTTTCCTTTGACAGAGCCTTTATAACTTCAACGGTTAGCATGAACAACAGTGGAAAGGTGGGCCCTCTTCTATCTTGGCCCTAGCCCAACCAAGAGGCACTAAATGACCATATATATGTGTAGGAGCTTTAGGTAAACAGTACATACAGTGATTATGTGTGACCCTAAAACCTTTAACTAAGCAGCTGATAATAGTTTTGTGTTGTGTTCTAATTTTTTATCTACTCAACACAGGGAGGGATAATTCAGCTAGAGGAAAGAGTTACAATGCACTTTATGCTTTACAAGTCTAGAGTTTGTAGTGGACAACAAATAATCAGATTAGCTTATATGGATTGATTGGTCAAAGGGAGAAGGACCCTTCTTTCCAAAGTTGGTCATCCTAATTCTCAAAGTATAAGGTATTTATAATAGAAAAGAGTCCATTGGTCATCCCAAGGATACCAAGTAGGGTTACACTGCAATAAATGGGATGATAAGTGATAGGGCACTGAGATGGTTGACTGGTGATACCCTATCATTTACCCAGTTAAGTGGCACTACACTAGGAGCACATCTGAATAAAGGTACAAGGTATTATTTTCCAAAAGGATGCAAAAACGCTGTGATATTTAGATACACCTCCTAGGGGTCAATGAAAGGGAGGCCTAATATATGGCAAGTAGTGATGGCTGCAAGGCCAACATAACATGTTTGACCCGCCCTGTTCACCTGCGGGAAGAAGGTTACTATTCTTCCACTGGCTGGATCAGGAGCAGAAAGATCCGGCCAGTGGAAGAATTCTTTCACCAGAGACTGGGTAGAGAAGCCGGTCTCTCGTGAAAGAAAACTGCCTTAACCAGAAGTGACGTCAGTGTCAGTCACGTCCAGATACCAAAACCGGGAAGTGTGCATTCCAGGTACCGGAAGTGAAAGCAGTGAAGTAACTTCCAGTTTTTTAGATTCAAATGCGAACAGGCAGGGAACTTAAAGTGGATGCCAGACTTTTTTTATAAGTCCGATCCACCTGTTTGTGGACGGACCTGGCCGAAGTGTGGCCATCACTAATGGTAAGTTACCTAGATTAGGGTTAAACATATGTATAAGCCTTAGCTCCTGCCACTGAAAAGGAATCAATAATGGAGATATAAATTCATTAGAGGCTGCTACACTGTTAAGTCCTGAAATCCCAGCCACAGTACACAGCAAAACAAACCAGCGGACTACTCTGAATTTATAGAATAATGACGGTCCAAAGACTGCACAGGTTGGGACTGGGAAAAAAAGTATTGCCACCCAAATAGCCATTCCTAAGCTGTGGAAAAAAATATCTATCTCCACTTTATCTAATGCTGCATCAAACCCCCCCCCCCTCCCCCCACCCACTGCCACCATCCTGCGTTATTAGTGTCAAAAGAAAAGCCAGAAATTGATTTTTATTACACAAGGGGAGCAGCTGGCAAAACGCAGCAGCTTCTGTGTAAAATGACCCTTTCAGATAAATACAGTGTAAATACAATGTAATAACGTCTCAGTGTATTTACAACTTCATCCATATGTAGTTTAAATGCATGGCATTTGATCTGTATATGACACAAGTTAAAAAAAATTCATATTAAAACAATAATTTAAATAAAATTCAATCATATTTAATTCCTTAATATCCCTTAGTATCCTAATATATCCTAATAAGGGCTAGTTAACGTTCAATCCTTCACTATTGTTTTTCTTACATTGTTTAATTTGCATATTTTTTTACCAATTAATATTTATTTTACAAAAATCTATTTCTATTGTCCTGTAAAAATAGAAAAAATATATAAATATAAAAAAAATATTTTTTTTTGCATTCATGTGCAAATACATTTGCCATGCTTTGTACTAGTAACGCAATTTTAAATTTTAAAAATTGACAAATTATAGAATAAAACGTATACTTTTGCTTTACAGTACAGTTGATTTTTTCGAACTAACAATGGAAAAAAAAAATATATATATATTTTCTTCTGGGTTTTTTTCGGTTTATAGATTACTTAGAAAATAAAGTAACTTTTGCAAGGCAACAAAGGAAAGGATAGTTTGTTCCCCCAATGTATGTATTGCTTTGTTTTCTTAAGAATTGACAGTTATTCCTAAAGATGGTCGATTTTTTGTTCAAAAATGTTACCATTTCGTCAATTTCAAGTTAATTGCAAAGACCCTGAACATGGTATCATCACCAAAGGGTTGGGGGTATACAACAAAAAAAAAAAAAAGTATGTCTTTAACACAAATAATTTTTGCACAAACTAAGTTCAAAGTCAAGTAAAAATTTTGAAAATCGACTTTTGACTAATTTTGAACTTAATTTATGCAAAAACTACATGTGCTAGAAAAAAACATTTTCAAATGTTGCCCCAACCCTTCTTTACATCTCCAGCAATTTTGGTGATGATAACATTTTCAGAGGCTTTGCAATCAGCTCACAAAGTTAGCAAGTCGAAAAATTCAACCATCACTAGTTATACCTAGTGATGTGATGAACAACGGCGGATCGGACTTTAGGAAAGGACTGATTTCCGCCTGTTCGCGGTGAAATGCTCTTTAATATGGTAAATGCACAGTTCTACATTACAAATATCCGATACCGGAGGTGGCGTCCTTGATGTGAGCATACTCTGCTTTGATGCAGTGCTAGTGGGGGAGCCGCAAAGGAATCTAAAACAATATTCCGCCGGCCAGATCTTTTTAGATCCCTGGGTGCCCGATCTGGCTGGTGGAAGAGTACTCACAGTTCTTATCGCTGGCAAAGGGGCCAGTCGAACACCCATAATGTTCACCGGTGAGAAGAAAATAGAACATGCAACCATCTCTAGCTATCACCAAATAATTTGGCCAATAGGAAAAAGTAACAATTGCCCATCAATAGTGACATCTACAGGGGTTGGAATGAACAGTAATAACAAGGAGCTGAAACCAGACGTCGCCATTATATAATGCATTCAACTCCTTAGGTGGGGCATTATCTTCAAACATTACCTTTAATGATCAGAGCAAAGACTACACTTTACTGCCACCAATATGATAAATAAAGATATAATCATTCCTACTATAAAGTCCCAGATTTTCTTCCATAGGTTTAAATAGAAAGGGCTGAAACCTCCTAAATTATTCATTTGTGTCTCTTTCACACCCCATAACCATAAATAACACAAAGAAAAAGCTAAAGGGCAGAAAGTCACCGAGATAAGCACATCCGTCTCTGTGCAGTGCTTACACCTCAGATTTATTTTCCATTTTCTCTCTTAAAAAGCAAAACAGTAAAACACACATTTGTGGCCTAGCAACAATAAGGTTTGAAATCCTTTCCAGACCAATGAACTGTGCAATACCTTCAAAAATGGGATGACAAAGGGTCGTAGTGGAAAGTTGGTCGCTTCTTGCAGTTTGGAATGAAATTCTTCAATTGTCAGCGTAGAATTCTGTTGGATTGTGGGAGAGAAAAGGGAGACAAATAAAAAAAATGCAGTTTAAAACAAATATATACTATATTTAAATGTTTGGCTAAATATTACAGGGTAGACATTCCTATTTCTTAAATTAATTCATGAAGATAACGCCTTTGAAGATTTAATGGAGAAAGGACCAAAGGACCAAATGTTGGCCAATAGTTAAACTGGCCTAAGGCTTAACCTTTAGTACAGAGGCAAGGTTATCTTCACCTACTGTGTCGTCGTTTGTACTTGTGTGTTAGGTTGTGTTGCCTTTTAACCCTTATTGAATGTTCATTGCTGTGTAAAATATGCGCGTTATATATAAAACCTTAACAATAAAACCCTATGAACAAATATGTAATATACTGCAGCTTGCTAGACCTTTAATATGTTGGCTACATTTGCTTTCTTTTTTCAAGGTTTTTTACCACCTGATCTTGGCAGCAATAGGGATTTACCAACATGTTAATTCCCTCTGCGGCCGCAAACGATTCCTGAACACAGCGCACAGTGATCGACTGAAAAATCAAACCGCGTATGCCCACCTTAAGGTTTATGCTTAGAGCTATGCCCATGTTTTATGCTTTCTATTGCTCAAATTTGATTGTAAATTGTATTGTCTGCCAAAAGTTACAGTGAGTTCCCTAAGGTATAACATAGCTAAGCATGCCCTGCTATGTATCAACATACAAGGCACAATGACAACATAAACATACTTATTAATGGTAAAACACTATTACAAAATGACTCCATTATGTGTATGTAAGCAGATTCTGTAAAAAGCAAGAAATTAAGAAGAGCTACCGCTGTGAGCAGGGTCATGTTTCCACCACTGGAGCCTCCAGGCACATAACATTTGGCACCCAAAGCGATAGCTCTCTGTATTTCTTTTACACAGAAACAATCTTTTCATAACCAGACTTAGAACATAACAATCTTTGTAAATAAGCTTATATAAAATGACTGTATTTCTAGGGATAAGAAAAAAAGATGAGGAGCAGATATCTATGGAGAGTAAAGCTGCCTCTGCTTCAGGCCTAACATGCTTTATGGAACATCTGGTCTTTACTGTCAACAAGTCATCATAGAGTCATCAGCACTGTGATTGGGGTGAGAACAAAAATGTAAATTTGAGTTTCGTCTAACTACCCTTTAAGTAGACTAAGAGTCCTCTAAGAGAGCTGACCAGGCTATAGAATATGATGCAGGTCAAGCCTTTAGCAAAGCAAAATTTCTTTGTATCTTTTTGTACTTTAAAAAGGGCCCTCTGCAGTCACTTTACTAATGGCTGAGGGCATCTCGATACTTCACAATAAGTGCACTTTAAATGTATACTTGCCTAAATCCTGTTCAGCTGTCACACATGTCTACATCCTTTGAGAATACAAAAATAAATCAAAGCCTGGAAAAGGTAATTCAGCTATGCTCATCTTACTACTTATCGCCTGTTAATTCTTTTTTTCTGCATACTTTAAATATGTTATCAGATGAAAGAAGATTTATAGCACATAAATCTGCCAGCACATCATTCCACTATTCATAAGCTAGAACGTATCTTGGACACAATGCAGAACTGGATAACACAAAGCAGCCACAAATGAAACAACATATTCCAACAATAATGTGTACAGATGTCTGCTTCCTCTACAATGCGGAAGTGTGAATAGGTTGTACTTTTCACTTTTTAGTCACTGTCGTTTTTTAATTAAAACATTGTTGTATTCTATGTTCAAAGATTCAATGGAATTAAGATGAAACAATGGCTGAGAATGTAGGTGAACTATATAGTTTCTCTTCTCACTTCTCCAGTTAAACAGTCCATTAATGGTGAAGCAGCCTCAACCATTTTCTTCATGATGTAATGGGAATTAAGTATCTGAGAGATAAGACTCAATGAATCAAATCTGATATTCACATTACAACACACAAAGATAGGCAGGGTGCATAGTATACTAATGATGGTGTTTACATTGTATTACCCTTTTCTCTTGTTAACAATGGAAGCTGTTAATTCTGACCTCTGGTTGGCTAGAATAGTTATACTTAAAGCAGACCTATCACCAGGAATCTATGTTTTCATGAATGGCACTAGAAGTGACAATAATAGGGAGGAATGCAGTGAAAAACCCCAAAAACGTACCTGTAATGAGCAATTTAAGAAGATAATTTGGCAGCTCTTCTCACTTTCTGGTTCATTATAGGCAGAAATAGGCAGCACGTCACAGGAAGCAGTGATCTGCTTTGAAAATTCCCATAGAAGATCACTGAACGCCCCCGAGTGGCCACCCGCGATATTGCACCCCCCAGGTTCATGTGTTGCCTTCAGCGAACCAGGAAGTGAGGGGAGCTGTGTTCATTATAGGAACGTTTTTGAGTTTTGTTTACTGCATTCCTCCCTATTATTGGCACTTCTAGTGCCATTCATAAAAACATAGATTTCTGGTGGTAGGTCCACTTTAACATCCCTACATTTGTCTACATTTCTCCCAATGAGGCATTACCGAATGTTGAGTTTGTGACTTTTTCGTATTGATAGTAACTTATAGCTTACGTTGGGCATAGATGGGTAATTTTGCTGCCGATTTCTTGACAGATCACCCTGTGTGATGGCGTCATATAGGCTGCTAGTGCAGAGAATCAGCATCGTAATGGGATCGGCCAGGAATTTACCGGCATATTGGCCGACCAACCACCATCTAATAGGCGGAAATGCACACGATGGTTGATCGTCCGAAAAATCGGGCATTTATAATAAAAATTCTATACTAATTATCCTAAAATATACTGTGCTGACATATATTAGCAAACAGTACACTCACCACAGGTGTAAGGAGCAGTATACCCCTAACAAATATCTTAATCACCATGACTGATGGCAAGAGATCTACCTATTCTTGTTTTAAGTGTACACTTGTAGACCAACAGGAACATTCTGAACTCTTCTATTGAAACATGCTAACAATATAGGATAATGTACAATACAAATATGACAATGGTGGGAATAGGAATATTATCTAATGCAGATAGGGGAAAGACTAAGAATATCTGTTTGACTTGGATTGAATTAAATCAAAGTCAAGCCTTGCACTGCTTGTAGCAAATATCAAGGCACAATGTTAGCAGTCCTGGTAAGTGGAAAATTCAATTATGAGCTGTGGGATTAATCCTACCACACCTTCGGTCTGATCATGTATTGTATGTGTTTTTTAAAAAAAAAAGTAATGCAATAGCCATAGCCTGTTATAAAGTCATCTGCACCAAAGGCTTCCAAGGATATGTTTTCATAACATTTTGCTATTAAATGTAATGTATACTGAAGAGCTGTGAATAATAATGGCAGCATCTCCATTAGATTAAATGACACATCGAGTCATGACAGTTCATTTCTCAAGCATGGCAGACTTTAAAACTTAATGTGTCAAATGTTGTTATCCCAATGAAAATTTTTGGTAATAAATTATTGCTTTAAGGATACGTTGCAATGAGCAGCTACCATATCTTTTGAGCATTAAGCCTTCTTAGCTCTTTTCAGGTACATACAGAATCTACATTCTTAAAGATATAGAATAGAATCTTGTTTATATAGAATATTGCCTAGCCTGCTGACTTCCCCGTGCCGAAACTCTCCAACAGGTACACTAATAGCATCAAAACATTGCAAAAGTGTTAATCCTTCTCGCAACAACCATCCAATAAGAACTAGAGTTCATCTTTATTCTGAGATATAGTTAGGCTTATGTCCCTAATTTAACGACCATCTATATGGTGTAGTAGTCCTCAACAATATTTGTGTGTGAGGCATGACCACACTAACAAGCCTAAGCACTAATCCATAAGATTTAGAAACGTGATGCCTGAGTGTATAAAACAACATAAAGTTATCATTCTAGTCATTCGCTACAGGATCATTACTGGTCAGTGATGGATCAGACGCCAATATATATATATTATGTCGCTCCATGCACACAGCAAAGAAATGTGTTCATGTTGCCCAATTTGGAAGATTGAGTATGTCTATGTTCATTTCTGGGCCTCTTACAAATGGCATTAAATGATTATAATGCAATCATCTTGGAAATTTTAAAACAAAAATCTGAAGTCTAGTCATCTACTGCTCATCTCTGGGCAATAATAGACAATATATAACATTGAAATAGTCAGGCCCGCGCCAATTTTCTTACCACTAATCCAAGCACAAGCGTACGGACTCTTTCCCCAATTTCAGGTGAGATGTCATTGCCAAACTGCTGTAATGTGGTGAGGAATCTCTTCAATTTACTGAGCTGCCGTGCGCCACATGCTGGAGGCAACTGCTGATTTGCCAGCGAGGAAGAGGAGGAGGACGAAGGTCCATTACTAAAGCCATTAGGTGGGGACGGAGCTCCATTCAGTGCTGTAGGTGAATGACTTGTGCCGTTTGTTACTGATGGAAAAAGCAAAACACTGTATTGTCACTTCTGGTGCTCGAACTACATTATTAGAACATCAATCAAACCTCAATACAGCAATAACGACAATTTTAATGACCAAAGTATCTTTCGTTCAAACAACAGATAATATTTTAACAATATTAATACAAAATAATTTATTTTTCCTATTTTTACAAGGTTATTTCATGAACAGATCTTCCCACATATACATAAAACCAATGTATTTAAAATGTATGAATTTTAATAATTTAAACATGAATAATAAGAAAAAAAATGCATACGAACGTCTAAAAAAACATATTTCAGAGCACAATTATGAGGTTTTTTTTTTTAATCTCAAGCCATATCGCTGTACTTCCTCTTTAAGGAATTTTGCAAAAAAAATTCATTGTTGAAAGCATGCTGGTTCCTGAGAAAACCTTTTGGGCTGTCAGCTCCCCATAAAGGTTTCTCCTGCCCCCTCTACAAAAACACTGCATTTACATATGTACAAAACCAAACACGTCACACCCCTGTATTAGCATTGCATCCTCCTTAGTTGTCTACATTTTTAATTGAATATTGAGTTTAAGACATGTTGATGCTAGGGCTACCTCTACGGGCATATCTCTAGTGTATTTGGTGAAGTTGTGGTTGAGTATACAAAAGTTACAGCTGTCTTCTTCCCCTAAATAAAAACCCTAACACAGCCCCCCACCTATTGTATACTCTATTCCCCAACCTATTAGACTGTAAGCCCGTCCGGGCAGGGTCCTCTACTCCTACTGTTTCATAACCTGTACCTGTGTTGTATCTCCACTCTAAGCGCTGCGTAATATGTTGGCGCTATATAAATAAATGATAATAATAATCCCATATATATATATATATATATATATATATATATCATGTAGATACAGAAACAACATGGGGTTTAATGCACAAAAAGGAATATTTGGCATTTCCATTGGTGCACCATCTGAAATGTAATAACCTAAAAAAAACTATAACAAACAAAATATTTTATACTTTTTCTGTCTATACAATCACTCTTGAATCATTGAGTAGACTAGTCTGTATAACATTATGTGATCTTCGTCTCTTTATGTATCTTTAGTCAGCAAATCTAAATTCTATATTGTATCGGTAACAACTCTGTAATAAGTCTTATCATTTCCTAGACAACTCCAAGTCTCTAACAATGTCTTCTACTGTATCTTTTGCTGGGAAGAATAGCTGAATGTCACAGCATACAATTCATCGTTTTCCAATTCATGAGGTTTGATTGGCCATTTCAGTGGCATTAAACCAGCAGGATATACAATCCTGAGTGTCCCATCAAAGTATCTTTATAAAACATCTATTTATCCACAGCAAACCATTTGCACAATTTATCCTAAATATAGCAATCATGTTTACAGACCAAACAGGTGGCGTTGCCAAATTGGTGGGGTAGTTACCATGCTGCAGTTTGACAATTTTTATGATGATGTCATTCATACAGCAGTTACAGGCTCCCAGGTAAACAGAGCAGAGCTGTTTCTCTAGACCCGGGCAGTTGTGAACTATTGAAGATGATGGTTGCTATTCTGTCTGATGCTTTTCATCAGAAAATACTATGTCCTAATTTTTTAAGCCATTACGTGAACATGACAATGGATGATGAGGAAGGATACTTTTGATATTAAGTCTTTAGGTATTGTGCCGGTGAAAACATGTGTTCAGGATGCCAGTATCCTTCAAATAGGAAATTGTACATACAAGTCAATATCGGCTGAAAAGAACCAAACAAAACTCAATATTAGCTACTGATTTCCTCAAACTGTGACACAGTAAGTTGTCCTTTGGTGACTCGGAACAAAATGGACTGATGTGATCTCAGCAAGAATTTGTGTACCTGTATGTCGCTATTGATAAAAAATCTTACTAGGAAAAGGGTTTTTCCTCACGCTTGGCCAACACTTCCTGCCTCTTTAATATTAACTTTTAATTATATAGCACTAACATATTATGCAGCGCTTTATTTTAAATAAAGGTTGAGACACACAGGTACAGGTTATGACACAGGAGGAGTAGAGGACGCTGCCCGATCAGGCTTACAATCGAATAGGTTGGGTAACAGTATACAATTGGTGGGAGGGGGTGGGACTAGCATCGCGGTGATGTTAGGAATGTCTCTTATTATTATTAATTGGTAGGGCCACAAATGTTTTTAACTGCAATCTTCTGGAAGCTATGTGGGCATCTCTAAAAAAAATATTTGTTTTACCAGACTGTATACCTTTGTACATTGTGGTGGCACACATACTGTATGTCTCCAGAGGTTATATGTATGCATTTTTTTTACCTTTATTACAACTCATCATTTTAGCTGGCTGACCCAATCAGCTATGGCCTGTGTTAATGCACAGATCAAAAGAAGAGGATATTAGATGAAACTATTTTATAGTGTATATAACTGGTTTGGAAGGGACGGTGCCCTAAAAAATTTGGAGATTCGTCTATCCCCTTCTATTCTATTCTATTCTATTCTATTCTATTCTATTCTATGAGAGTATTATTTACCTTGCAGTATACCCGGTTTCCCTGAAAATAAGGCACCCTTACATTTTTGCCTCACTCTGAAATATAAGGAATCCCCCCGAAAATAAGGCACCCCCGAAGATACGGTACTGTAAAGCTAGCCACACATGGTTCAATTGACTGTACAATCAATGTAATTCGATAAATT
>CM070036.1:21975686-21990950 GCA_036250615.1 Ptychadena robeensis | reverse complement strand
AAACTTCGATCGAATTGACGATCGATTTGATGTCAATTGAACCATGTATGGCTAGCTTTACTCTGGATAGGGGGGATCAGAGGGGGCAATCAAAATGACACAAGAGGATCAGAAGCGGTTACTAAAATGGTAATCCCCCCCCTGTCTCTTTTTAAGTGATCCCCCTACCCTGATACCCCAGTGCCGTATTCTTCTAAATGGAAAAATAAGACATCCTCACTAGCATAATGTAAATAACAAAATCTGCTTTGCCAAAAACTTACCAACCAGTTACTAAAAAAATCCAAAAAGGCGGTTATCTTTCAAATAACCGTACAACTACTCAATCATGCAAGCAACACATCGCAAAAAAGTGCCAAAATTAAATATAGAACCAAAACCATCTAAAAACGTATTTATTGGCATTTCAGGAAGACGACGTACTTGAGGTGACATATTGTCCATTATGGCCTGGGGCTGCAAACAGGCTATGGGCACACTGGGGACATATACCACCTGTGATCAGCTAGATCTTAAGTGGTGGTCACTAGGATTTATTGTTATTATCTCAGCAGCAATTGAAGAAGATAAAAACATTTACTACATCCCAAGAGGCATTCATGTTTTATTTAGGAACTTAGACACAGAGAGGCTAAAGGTGGGTTTACACGTCAAGATTTTTGTTTCGTTCAACTTCAGATTCGATTTTTTGTTAGATTTTTTTATCAGATTTCGTTCGTCCATTTATCGAAGATAATTCGATTTTTTATTTTTTTTTGTACAACCGACGCAAATATCGAATGAAAATAATCGTTGGAAACACGAATGAAAAATCCATCGGAGCAAATGCCCATTTCAGATTTTTGTACAACGAACCAAAAAATCGTTCATCGTCCATCTGTTGGCCGAAAAAATCTTGACATGTAAACCCACCTTAAAAGTGGACAAAGTCACAGGCAAACTGGGATATGTATTAAAACATTGTCTACAATTGAGGACATTGTTCCTTTATATCAGATATAACAATGAACCTTTACATATGGAAACAAACTTCATTTTTGCTTAAACATTGAATCTGGAACAAGCTAAGCTTAATACTATAACACATGTGACATGAAATGTCAAATAAGAGACACATCCGTGACATATAATTCAGAAAAAAAATGGGGAAATCTTACGAGGCAAATATAATAGGATTATGGGTCAGAGTTTGACACCCCTAGACTAGACTAGTGGTTTCAAAGTGAAGACAACTTTCTATTGGCTAAAAAATAAGTAACACAAGAAAAGTATACGAGGCCCAACTGGAAAGTTTAATGATTCAAGTTAATATGGTAAAACTTTGCCCAAACTTTCCAGAAATAGGTATTATTTTTCAATGAAAGTTACCTGCATTTAGAAACATTCTCAATCTGGACCACTCAGGTGACAACCTGATAATATGATAAATGCAAATGATGACTTTTACTTTAACCTCCCTACTGGTCAGTTAACCTCTAGAGCAGTGATGGCGAATCTTTTAGAGACCCAAACTGAAATCTAAAACCCAATTATTTATCTTAAAGTGCCAGAAAAGTAACTTTACCTTAATCACACACACGCAAATGAACACACATGAATCATGTAAACATACATTACATTCAGTTAACTTAGGGCCCCCATACACCTTAGATTTCTCAGATTTCCTTAAGATCTCCTTTTGTTTTACCAAAACCATGTAATATGAGGGACTTTCTAAACAATCATGTCTACCTGTGTTCAATCGCAGAGGACCCGGCACTACATAGTTGTTGGTAGATCTAAAGGATATCTGACAGAAAGATCTAAAGGTGTATGGCCAGCTTTAGGTATAAGACCACCACTATTTATCTCTAAAATATATGTGGGTTATATATGATTTGCTTTAGCGATGTTTATATGTACTATTTATTGAAACAACAACTCAAGTAAAGTACAGTACAGTACAGTACAGAGAAGAAAACTGACAGCTCAGAGAGCCAATAGGCTGCCATTCTCTCCTATCTCAGCCTCAGTGCTGGCTGAGAGCTCGCCAACAGAGAGGGCTCCGAGTGCCACCTCTGGCACGCATTCAATAGGCTTACCATCACTGCTAGAGTATTTCACATGTGGCATGCTTTTCTTAAAAAGAGTGCCACATGCAGACATAGTGACAATCAGCTGTGACAAAAAAATTTACGCCGGCTCCATAGCATGGAGTTCGCCATCATCAATGATGCCAAAGAGGCAGACCAAGAGAAGATTAGCAGGTCCACCAATACTCTCAATTTCAATTGGCTCATGCTGAGTTTAGGTAAGTATCCCTGAGTTAAGCTTGGGGTGAGTGTAAACTGAATAAGCAAGCAATAGTCAAGCTTGTAAAGAGAAGAGGTTTTCTTTGCAAAGCTTGAGATATGCACATTAATGCCATGGCTGCTTTACAATGCTGAACTCGGTATAAATTGCCCAGGTGTACGACAATCAGAAAAAAAAAAGAGTTAAGTATAATGAAAGGATTACTCACATGTTGTGGGTGTGAATGAGCTTGTTCTTGGGGCTCCCTGCGTGGTTGGGGGAGGGGGCATCGTTGGAGGCGTCAACCTGGATTGCGTCTTCACATCCACAGGTGAGTCTGGCATCGTGCAACGCTTCTCAGTACGATCTGCAAGAAAACGCAAACGAGACTTATCATCCTCGCTGTAAAAATTATAATATACAATATAATACAATTCCAAGCATTAGCATTATTCCATTAAAAACAGCAATTTGTTTTATTACGATTAAGCGAAAGTACGTGAAAACCCCCCATACTGTAATCTTTTCCGGGTTTTTACATTCGGCGTGCACAGATGCTTCTAAGAGGAAGCCATAACAACAGCCGAATTCAAAAGCTTTAATGGAAGTGTGAATGTGAAAGAAATGAAAAAGCCGGACGGTAATGAATCCCCATATGACAGCTCAGACAAACCCCAACCTGATGCTGTGTTCTACAGGTGAGCTATTGGCAGGGATGTGCTTCCTCCCCGGCTCCCCTTGTATGCAGCACCTGCTGCCCTCTCGGCTGCCTTTTGTTGTGATACCGAGAGACGCGCGGAGCCCGTGTAACGCCGCCAGTCTCCTGGCCCTCTTTCCCACCCTATTTTCTCTTGTTTTATTCCAAAGCAACAATAGATAAATACCATATGTCACATAGTAAAAAGCTTTTCCTTTGTTTACACAGCAGCGGATTGTTTATACTTGTTCATTAGGGGGGAAAATGCACAAATAGTCCGGTTGATGCTGAAGCTTAAAAAGAAAAAGATTACAGGTGTATTCCAATTACAGTAAATATTGCAAGCTGGTGTAATTCACAGTGTGTAGTTCCTGTGTGACAACGCAACGTGCAGACGTGTTATTAGTGCTGAGAGAGATCAGTGTGGATGGTGGAGAACGAGAGAACCAGAAGGCGGCAGACAGAAAAAAAAACAAAAAAAAACAGGATATTTTTATGCAAAAAAAAAAAAAACTGTTAAGGGTAAAGGGTAATACTGAACGCAGAAATCTTATTATGCCTACAAATAACTTTTTATGTTGTTGTTTGTTTGTTTTTTTACTTTGAATTTTTTTTACATTTTTTTTTTTACCATCTGTCTCTAATTAGGGGGGATCATTGTTTATTTCTTTCACATAGACCCCTGCCCTACAGGAAGTTAAAGAAGTTTCTCCAAAGTGAGAGAAGTTCCCTCTTATTCCATTGGAATATTTATATTCTGGTGCTAATAAAATCAGTTGGAATTTCTGCTTGTGGCAATGTGCTGGAGATTTGGCTTTTATTCATGTCAGGGTCCCTCCAGAGTAGCACCCGGCAACCTATGTGATTGACAGTGACTGGCAATCACATACATAGCCCAGCTGGTGTTTTCCGATTTAAGTGCAGACGATGCTGGGCTCTGTTTTGGTGTTTGCTGGTCTCTGGGCGATGCTTGACTCTTTATGGGTGCTTGCCGGTCGATGACTGTGCCTACTCTTCTAACTTCTTTTGGCTGCAGCATCTCTATGGTTACACTACCTTGCTCTGTCCCAGGTATGATGGGCTGACACCTAGATGTACCTGTATGGTAAGTACAGTACCATGATGTGGATCATCAACAACAACAAGTAGCTTCTTGTTGTAAGAAATTATACAAAGCATGGTTCAGTATTTACCTGTATACATCATACCTGGGGAAATGTGGTCGTGATGATGGAGCTGCTGCATTTACCACCATGGTCTTATACTCAAGAAGCTTTCACTGGTGCCATTGGTAAATTATGTACCTTGGCTTATATGTAGGTCAGCATATACATAACATATGCATATATAAGTGTTTATATATGGTTTTATAATGTGAAATATTATTAAGGCGAGGCAACAAATAATAAAGAAAATTTTATCTAGACAGTAAGGATTTATATCGAGTATCATGAAACTTGTGCAGTAGAAATTGCCAGGTTACAACAGTTGGCTGAGAATATGATGCACCTCAGGTGTTGAGTGGCCATAGGTTTCCGTGCTCCTTATAATAAAAGGGAATTGGGTTACCAAGGACTGCATATAACAAGATGTCTCTGTAACCTAAATCTTCTCTGGTCACAGAGCCTCCTCCTCTAGAAGCATGCTGGCCTTAGAGGGACATGAAAGAAAAACGCTGGGTTACTGGGTTAGCTCATTCTTTGTGGGTCAAGTTGGTTCAAATTAATAAACAATGGCGTCTTCATCTGGAATCATTAGCTAAAGGATCTCAGAAGTGGGCTGAGATGATGCCTAACACCTGTGTACTAGATTTTCTCGGCAAGCTATTAAACTAGAGGCAACCCCAACCCTTGGCTGCACAAAAGGAGAAGTGCGTGGCACTTGATGCAGATGGTGGAACGCTGCCAAAAAGACAACTCATTTCACGGTGACGTTCATTTAAATGAGCAAAAGCCGATGATAAAAAAAAACAAAGTGTAAAACTTGTAAACACGTGATTTTACGACAGTAAAATGGAACTGCGAAAATCTTTGTAATGATTTTTGTCCAAGGTTGTTTTCAAATGTATTATTGTCAAGCTCAATGCGGCATTAGTCAGAGAGAAAATATAACAGTATCAATTGAAATTGAACTGAAAAATGGGTTCAAGTTTAAGTGTTTTTTTATGTTCCAGTGTGGAAATGAGCCTTTTTGAATATGCCACTTTGCTTATAAAAAGAACTTTGATGCTGGAAGCGGAACACCCCACATCCTAGTTCCACCAATTAATACTTCTTTATTAGACTATGGTACTTGGTCCTTCTGGGTATTGATTGTGACCTCCAACGAAGAAGTCAACTGGCAACTGGCAAACCTCAAAACTGTTGTACTGTCAAACCTCTTAATAATTTAATACCTTTTGGTCATTAGATGTGATATTTTTTGTGTCTTATCTATTGCATTCCAGATTGGTCGCAGCAGATGTGAAAAATTATTTCGGTCCAATGATTTGTGTCATAACAATTTTGTCCTAAGTGGCCTATTGAAAATGGTCAATAAAGTACTCAACAACCATAAAAGATATACAACCATAAGAGACAATGAAAAAAAAGCATATACTGAAAAATATGGTTAGTTTTCATGACTGTTATATATATAAATAAATCCAGTACAAATCTAGGAGCCAATGACAAGCCAGCATCCTCACCTTCCTAAAAGCGAATCCATTTTCAGCACTGCCCTCACCTCAGCCAACCTTTGCATCACTGCCAGTCACGGAATAAATTGCTTTTAGCTCAGTCTGCTACATACTGAAGGTGACAATTAATGCTCACCAACTAAATAAACCCCGAGTACTCCTCTCCTGCCAAGGAAATAAAGATAGGAGAACATTTGCCAGAACGTGTGTACAGATAGCAGAGAGAATGCTGGTCCATCTGGAACACATTCTGCTAGCACTCGCTCTGAACTATAGCAGGAGACTGCTCAGAGACTCAGATTTAAAACATGTGGGACCAGTAGAGGGAGGAGGGTTCATTTCGGCAGAGATCTTTGTACAGAAATAAGGCACAATGTGTATCCTCTAATTTGACTATTTACAACAAAACATCATTCTGTCATTTGGATACAACCCAGCTAATCTGTTTTCACTTAAAGAATTATCCAGCAAAAGACTCTTGTTTAGAATAAAAAAAATGTATCTGCCAAAGATGCAAGATGGCTCCACCGCGGTATAGTGGCTAAACCCAGCTTTGCTACTTGGCTGTCACTTGGATATGAGCTTCTTAATCTGTTCTCTGTGAAATTATTACCCAGTAAATGGCTGTCACTAGGAACAAAGTCGCTATCTGCCAAGGAAACAAGATGGCGGCACAGTGGGGTCAAAATGTGACTTATCGCATTCTGGGCTCCAGTCAATGAAAAACTGTGACCGTGACAGATTTAGGTATGTTTATTGTATTCCACTTTGGCCTCCTTTACAGTCTTTTCATAGATTATGCCTTGTGGCATGTTGTTTTATGACGCAATTAAATAACACTTTGAATATGTTTTTGGTGTCATGCTAGGGATTTTTGTTGGATGTTCTAGGTCGATGAAATAAAGAACTGGCAAGGATTCCGTCAGGATTCTGCTAAGGAACTTGGCTGTCAGTCAAGATCTAGCTTAGGTTGGAGTCTCAAGTCTGACCAACCAGGACTGAAACTCAAAGGTCATTGAACGAAAGCCAAAACGATACCATCTGCTCCTCGTTTTAACTTCAGCGAAATCAGTTCATGATGGAGATACATGGTGATATAATGGGTCAGACCTAATCCTCATACACGCATACAAGCCTCTGGTGAAGTAGGAGATTGAGAAATAAATTCTGGAATATGTTCTACGCATGCAAAGAACCACCATTTGCTTTGGATTACAGCAAAAATAAAGAATTATGGAGAGCAACTCTACAGTAAAGAGAGTTACAGGCTCAAATGTAAATATATCACAAAGGTAAAAATAAAATACTTCTCCCGTTAGATGAATGTTTAGGGGTCTTTGTGACTTGTTTGCATGTGAAATGAATTTGATATGGTGAATGCTAAATTGAGACCTCTGCTGCCCCCTGTGGCAAAAAAAAGGAATCGCAGTAATGTTTTTTGGGTTTTTCTTTTAGGGGGGTTGAATAGTAAAAAACAAAATGTATCTCCACACATATTTTGTCTTTTGAATTATAACATATTAATGAAACATTAAAATCATTTGAAAATTTAAGCTATAAAGAAGGGACTGATATCCATAAATCACATTCTTTAAGAATATGGAAGCTGTACCAATAAAAGCATTTTTCTAATCCTTCCAACAATCCTTTAGCTGAACCTTCTACTGCCTTCTACCTCTGCTGCATTTTTATCAGTTAACATTATTCATAGCTATCGCTGAGGACACCAAAACCCTCCCATATGTGTTCAGGAGAAGATGGATAGTGTTTTAAAGTCCTTCTGCTGTAGCATCATTGATACAGTACAGTGAGCATGGTCACCTTAAGGGAATGGTCAGACTTGTGGTTCCAGGGCCACAATTATGGAGGAAAAAACAATGTGCCAGCCCACCGATGAGAAGATACATGTTGGGCCCCACCTATGGTCTGCAGTTCCTAAGCACCGTATATACTCGAGTATAAGCAGACCCGAGTATAAGCCTAGGTACCTAATTTTATCTACAAAAACTGGAAAAACGTATTGACTCGGGTATAAGCCGAGGGTGGGAAATGCAGTCAGATAGTGGAGTTTTCTAAATAAGAAAATATAGAGAAAGCACCATTGCCCCTAGAAATTAATCAAACAGGATTAATCTTAGTGCCACATCATCAATTAGTTTAACAGAACAGAGAATTATTATTACAGGATGGGTTTTGCAAGGCAATTCTTATTTTTTAATCATAGGCTATGGAGTGTTGTATCTGTACTAGTTACTGGCCACTAGGTGGCAGTGTGGAGTTTGTTGATATCGATCATCTGTTAGTCGGAACCCGGAGCTCACAGGAACTCAGAGAGAAGATCTACCGAAGAGGGAAGCTGCCTGCCTGAAGCATTCAGCATGAAAATTCAGGTGAGGTGAGTGGACCCCCCTCAGCTGACTCGAGTATAAGCCGAGGGGAGCACTTTCTGCCTATTTTTTTGGGCTGAAAAACTTGGCTTATACTCGAGTATATACGGTTATTAAGTTTTCTCATCTGATAACTGTAAGGCTAAATTTACACATTTGTTTATGATCGGGAAACAACAACAATGTGCAGGTGCTCACAGGTCATCTTCATAAGGACCCCATGGAGGTCCTATCAGGCAAAATCCCAACAATTATGGCTCATTTACCAGGCGGTTTTTAAGCCCTTAAGCTGCAGAATGGTAAAGCTCCCCTGAACATGGCCTCAGTTCTAATATGCAAATTGTTCTGTACTCAAGTTACCATACTTTAAGATAGTTGCAGAACTGAAAACAACCATCAACAATAGTATGTTTTAATCCCAGTTGTTTTTGTTTTTTTAACATGCGTACTAAGTCTACTATGGCAAGATGTTGGATGGATTTTAATGAATACAAGATTCCCTCATGAGGAGTAGAACATTGCCCCGCGCTGTTGCGCTGTGTTTACGCATAGTTGGAGAATACATATCATTAACTGTCTCCTGGGCTAAATGAAGGCCCTTTGATCAAGCTAACAGTTGACATGAGCGTTGGGTCCTGCACCGTAAGAAAGAGTCTGGCCTCCATCCTGGGTCTTTTTACCAATAAGTGTTTCCAAGATCAAGCTCTTCCTCTGTAAATAAGAGCCACAGCTCACTAACGTGTCAGGAACTCTTTGGTAAAATATAAATTGTATCATATATTCAGTATGTGTGGTTACCCAGAACAGTTAAACAATGTCTCCGCACCGCCGCGGCAGTGTGCTGTGTCTCCAGGTCAAAGGTACCCTGGATGTTTACCTTATGGAAACAATATGGAATCTATAAGCATTTCAATTGGGACTTTAATGTCAAATCTCAAGTCCTTTTTTTTCTCCCTTTCCCAGATGGAAAAAATATATTGCGCAGTATTCATTCACAGATGTCAGCCGCATTAAACACTTCCATATGTCTAGGAGGACGAGTTTGCTCTCACACAAAAAAGTAAACATTTTAATATTTATGTTTTAAGGAATTCGCGGACATATGAAAACCATTAATACGTGTTCTATTGTCTGGCTGAGGGGCAGGGAACATTTGGAGGACCGTATAAAGCTGTTAGTTATTGTACAGTATAGTAACGCTCTATGTTTTCTCTGATTCGTTTATAAAGGAATCAGCAAACTCCATAGAATGTACACGGACCATTAACATCGATCTCTGCATCTGAAGGAGCTTACAATGAGGTCCTTGTCCTTCTGCATACAGCTACGTGAACACACGAGGGTCACTTTAGGTAGAAGCTTGTTGTTATTGCATGGTGGGTGGAAAGTAGAACACTCAGAGAAAACCCACGGAGAACACAGAGGGAATACAAACATTCCATGAGGATGGAACCAGAACTAGCAATGAATGCGAGTCTGAGTGAGAGTATAAACCCAAGAACAATAGAATATACTGTGGGCTAATCACTCCTTAAGCTAGGCATACACAGTTCGATTTTCTCTCGGACTGCTCCTACTCTCTGCAACTCTCTCCCTCGCCCCATTAGACTTGTTCCTACCTTCAGCCCTTTAAAAAAGCTTTGAAAACCCACCTCTTCAGTCTCGCCTACCCATCTTCTCATCCCTAACATCACAACCATGCCAGTCTCCCCCCCTCACCTATTGTATACTCTGTTCCCCAACCTATTAGACTGTAAGCCCGTCCGGGCAGGGTCCCTTACTCCTCCTGTGTCATACCTGTACCTGTCTGTACTATTCTGTGTTGTATCTCCACTCTAATGTATTGTACAGCGCTGCGTAATATGTTGGCGCTATATAAATAACTGATAATAATAATTTTAGCATGATCAATCTTCGATTGGCCTTTAGATCTTAGACACCGATTGTAATTGATTCCAAAGTAGTACAACATAGAAGGTTCAATCGCAATACGACCATAAAGCTAGCCACACATGGTACAATTTATCATTCAATCGAGGTTCGAGTAGATTTTGTACTTCGATTTAAAAAATCGAACATCGATTGTCATTTGATCGAAGTTCTCCACATGGGAAGCACGATAATTGAACAATTTCGACTGAAATTAAATCGAAGTAAACCAAAATCGTCTCGAATGTGGCAGTACATCGATTAATGTTCAATCGATCTATTTTTCCATCGAAAACCGTCGATTGAACGCTAAAATTGTACCATGTGTGGCTAGCTTTACACGTCCAAAATCTGCGATTTTAGTTTCAATCAATAAACACAGGAAATATAAATGTGTCATCGAAAACAATCGCCCCGACCGACAGACACAATGCTACGATTTCACTTTGATCGTTGTACAATCAACAAAAAAACACTTTTCAATCAATGTTTTGATTGGTATTTAACAATTTTTGCCGATGTGTGCAGCATACGATTTAAGTAAACTTTGATCCCTTTAGACTGATCGAACGCTAAAATCAAACCGTGCATGCCTAGCTTTAGATGTTGGTCTACTGCATTAGTTTTCTCTCTGAGAAGCTGAACTTTTAGCTAGTGATCACTGGCGCACTTTCTTCCCATGGTGACAACACTAATCATACTGTATCTATGGAGAAGCCATGTTGTCACCCTGGGAAAGCAAGGGTTATGGTACAACATAATGCAAGACTGAGGAGTTCTGTTGACAGGGATAGCTCGCAAAAGTGCAAACTTGTTTAGTTCATATGATTTACAGCACACACGTTTATTGCAGGCTCAGGCATACGTTCAATTTAAAGGACAATTGTTGAGATATATGAAATAGTAATGCGGAGTAATGATTTTCAAAATGAGACATGCCAGTACTTGACATAACATAACACAACATAATGCAATGTCACACAACATAATGTAATACAACATAATGCAATGTCACACAACATAATGTAATACAACATAATGCAATGTAACACAACATGACTATTAGATTGTAAGCCCGATTGGGCAGGGTCCTCTACTCTACTTGTGTGTTATCTTGTGTTGTCTCAACTCTAATTTATTGTACAGCGCTGTGTAATATGTTGGCGCTATATAAATAAATGATGATAATAATAATAATAATAACATAATGTAATGTTATACAACATACTGCAACGTAACAAAACATAACGTAACATAATGTATTATAACACAACATAATGTAACATAATACAACATAATGTAACACAACAAAAGATGGTGTAACACATCAAGCTGTTGTCTTCAGAAATAACAGTTATCTACCCAAGGGACGTCCCTTAGGAAATAGCGTTAACCATAGATATGGGCACGGTGATCATGAAACACCCAGAGTATGACTGTAATTAAGGACACATTATCCCATTGTTGTACTCCATACTGTATAACAATTTACGGCTGTGAATGTGATGCTTTGAAACCATCAGTCTCAAGTTCAGAGAGACTAAACTGTCTGGCGAGCCAATGTGACCGCTGCAGACCAAAGAAGATAAATCCAGAGCGAATGCCAGCTGTACAATGTTCTCCTTTCACAGTAATAAATGGGACTTGTCTAATTAGATGTGCAGATGTTAACAGTACTGCTGGCCATCGTGAAACATTTCAAGAATCTTGTAAGTGCTGACAATACTAGCTTGGATTACCCACACTGCCTCCCACATCCCTCTTTAGAAACCTAAGCCTGTTGTAGAACTTTGAAAAGTAAAGTGTTGAAGAAGCAAGGGAAAACATGTCATGTCTCCCAGCCTGATGTTCCAGTCCAGCTGAAGCTCAGTAACAGCAGCAGCAGCAGCAGGTTGTCAGACCATGCTATGCCAGAACTGTCATGTGACCCTTGCCTAGGCATGACACCAGCCAAGTGTTCATAAGTGAAGGGTGTTACGACTCAATTAGAGGGAATACCTTCAGTCTTCTGCTAAGTAAAGACAGAAAGTTTGAAGTTCATGTGATATAACTTATTAACAAACAAAGGATATCACCTGAACTCCAAGCTTTCTGTATTCTTCAATGGATAAAGCTAGCTATACACATATCGATTCTGCGGTCGATTCTTGAATGATCTTTCACCGACTGATCGTTCAAACAACTTGTTTTTTTCAATAAAAAGTTATCAATATTGAACAGAAAGTCGTCGGATATGTTGGCAAATTTTTATCGAATTGGTAACCATCTAATGTAAATCGAACATGTCAAATAATTTCATTGGATTTTTGTTCGATCTAATACATTTGAATAAAGCTATTTCCTTAAAAAATCTAATATTTTGTTGGAGTACATCTAAACAAAATTCCATTTGGTCGAGTGTATACATTCGATATAGGCACAATCGATATTCAATCAAAATATCGAAAATCCTGATCGAATCTATCGTCGATTGTGCAAATATCTGTACATGTATGGCTAGCTTTAGTTTGAGATCAAAGCGTAACAAGATCAGGGGTGCACATAAGTGGTACTCTGGTACTCAAAAGGGGCCAAAAACTAGCTCTGCGTACCTGCATTATTGTAACAAAGCTCATATGTGTACTAACAACTTGGAGGCACTCCGTGTCTGGGTGGCCGCACCGTGTCTTGGATAACTGCAGGGAAATATGAATAACTATGAAAGGTTGCAGTTAGGGGTGTGAAATGGGGAATGTAAATTAATAATCCCCAAAAAAGTTTGGATTTCTAAGGTTGTTGGAGATCTGGGGATGAAAGTCAGAGTAGGGTAAAAGACAGAGAAGCACTGTGTGACAGCTGGAATGTGACTATGAAAGGATGACATTTGGACTGCAGGTAGCCTCAGGGGTTAGTAACTAAACTAGAAAATTGTACTACTGAGATATTAGATATGGAGGTTCAAACGTGTTGTACTGTAAGAGTTACATTTTGCCCAAAGCCAGCTGGTGACCTGTAGATGGGGACAGCTAATCGGAGGCTCGATCAGGAACAAAAAGGACCATCTGCAGCAGAATCTACCATGCAGGAGGCTGATGCAGAGGACAGCGAGGAAGACCACATACATATGGGGTGAGTACCAAACACCATCTCCTGATCCTCATCTGAGGAGCTCACTAAAAAAGTTATGTGCACTCCTGAACAAGATTGCACTCAGGTCTTGCCAAATGAAAACATCCTAATACTCAGAAAGTGTATAAAATGCATTGATCAGATGATCAACTTGAAATGGCAGCAGTAAAAGTCATGAACTAATTGTAGATATTAAATTAAAAAACTCTAAACACTTTTGATGGAATAACCAATGGGAGCCATGCAGTCCCTTCCAACTTTTCAGCCATTGGGAAGCCGGAACACATTTGTAATGACCAGATTCTTCTTTAACACATCACAGATGTACCTAGCTATCACAGCTATGTTGGTAAAACACGCAGATCAGATCACGCACATATAGAACACGACTCTCCTGAGCTCCAATACGCCATATGAATTAGTGGGAAAATAATTAAAATATAATGCTTTTAAGCAGTCTAATAAATAGCCCAGACGCTGTTAAACTGATGATGAACCTGTCTGGGGTCAAACACTCACTTACACTGTGCAATAATGATGTTCTCTCTGCACGGCCTTTAAACGTTTCATGTTATTTACAAGCTCTACTGTAAGTGTTGACAGCCTAATCCCACTGATGCCTATTGCTGTACATCTCTGTGCTCCTCGAAGGGTGACACCGGGGTAATTCTGTCTCTGGGATCCATTAGAATTTCAATTCAGCAGGCCAAGCGAGACAAATAAAAATACCAATGTACAAAAGACAGTATGTATGTCAAAGCGAAGTGTACATATATCCTATATTGTTCTTGTTTTTGACAGTTTAATCATAATGATATGTGTAAAGGGAACTCTTTTGGTATTAACATACCTATCAGTGTCGGATATGATAACAGACAGGCCAGAGAATAAAATGAATGGTGAATAAAAGTTTTAAGCCTGCCATACACCCACAGACGGGTGCCGACAGAAAAGCTCCCGATGAGCTCTGGAATGCAGCGTGATGACGTCATCACGCTGCATTTCCGGGCTGACGGAATCGGCCGGGCACCCTTTGTGTGCCGGCCATTACCTTCAATGAAGACACCGGTCTTTACCAAACAGTTAAAATGTGTCTAGCCTACCGGAAACTAAAGCCTGGCATACACACGCTGATTAGCGTCCAACTTTGCCGCTGACCGACGGGCGTGCGCGCTCGCGTCGTCGGTCGGCAGCAAAATCAGCCGCCAATCGGGGTGTGCCCACATGGGGCAACAGATCCCTGTCGCCCCACAGCTGGGCCGGCCAGAGAACAGACACATTTTTACTGTTTGGTGAGAACACCAGGAAAATGATTGGTGCTTCTGGTAAATTAAACATTATCATACAACAGTTTTTATTATGAGGCAACGTCAGGTAAGGGGGGCTTTGGCAGCTTCAGAACACATTATGGGAATTTTCATTATTTTAAATGGGAACAATAGACAAACAACTTTACTTACAACCAACTCTAGGGAACCAATTAGGTTCCTAAAGCCGACCATAGACGTCCTGATCATGACAAACACATGGTGGTCGGTCGCTCACAACTACAAAGGTGCCCAACTTGAGGTTTTGACCCAAAAAAACAATACATCCTGTCGCAAAGTTTTGTTGCGATCCTGTTGTAGTCAGTTAATGTGGATTGGAAGTCTCCTCCCCCTCAAAGTTAATTGGCTACAATGTGCCAGGAATCCCTATGTTAGTGGAGCACACAGGATCCTGTCAGTTATGTAGCCGAATCCTCACAGGAGTAAGAAGTCTGATACAAGCCGGCCATGGATTGAGACGTCTGTGGCCGGCTTTAGTCAAAGATCCACTGTCTAAGGTTATATAGGTATATAGGTTCTAAGCCATAAGGAGTTAAGGTCAATTTTCAAGAGAAGTTTGGGATGGCAGCCTCTATATTGCGGCAATCTAATTTGCATAAACCATACATGAAGACTCTTAGTGCAGCTTACATATTGTGTCCCTAAAACAAATGGTTGTTATTTTATCATATTGTATGTTGTTGATGGAGAAATCCATATGCTACACGCATAAAGTACAATAACACCAAACTTAAGGCACAGCTCTATACATAGTATTATAGGCACAGCCCCACATACACCTTACAATCTTACCACACAATTTCTGTACTACCAAAACCATGTAATATGAGGAGCTTTCTAAACCTTCCAATCACTATGTATTCCATC
>CM070036.1:21964254-21975586 GCA_036250615.1 Ptychadena robeensis | reverse complement strand
CTTTAGCTGTCAATTACAGTGTCATTGTTATAAACAGAAAAATATAAAAAGCTGCACAACACTCAACTTCCCAACACAAATCAAAGAAAAGCTAATAAAACATTTCATAATTTGGAATCAAAGGTCTGTATAGGTGTATATTGGGTACATTGTGATTTACATCTCCATCGCTCACCACGCTTTCTGGTTATTAACTCGATGGCCAGCTGAAACAGGGTAGATCAAGGAAATTGTATGGAGTGATATAAAGGTGTATGGGGGGGGGGGGGGGGGGGGGCTAAAGACATATATATTCAAAGTTGGGTGGTTAAATAGGTTTCCTCTGCTCAATGTATGGGGAAAAAATGGGAATTGCTTTTTTTAGTGTGCACTTAGAGAAATGTAATGTCCCTAGCCCGTTATAAATTAAGCAGCTTTCCCCTTTGTGCTTCCTAATGAGATGGCGGTCCTTTTGTTTTCTGAACGTACCAGTATGTACCAAATACAGTTATTAGCCAGGGATATGTAGCAGGAGCTGAGCTGTTATTATTGGTTTAGCTGTGTTTTCGTACCATCCTTTTCTATACATTAACAATAGACTGCAATCCTTTTCTGTAGGATAAACTACCTCCTCGCTGAGGGCACAGCAGCAGCAGCCATTCAGCCCCCAGGGAGAGGAGCTGGATGACTTGTACATTTTGCTGATGCACGGCTGGCTTCAGTCCTGAATTCCAATATAAAAACAGAAAATGACCCTCAATTATCTCTGCAATGTGTTGGTATAACAGCCCGCTTATCAATGGCAAATTGCCAGTTACTGTGAAAAATCTTCTACATAACATAATCCTGTTAACGATTGATTTTGGGGGAGTAAAATGAGCAGACTTCTATGACAGATCCACGTATCAGAGCAAATCCCCAGCAAGCACAATTTACAATCATTATATGAAGGAGTGAATGTAGACTGTGGCATTCACGCTGAACACAGGCGGAATTTATATTACAATCAGGAGGACAAAAAATAATTAGAACTCAGCTTAACACATATTTTACACCCGTGTCCTCAAAGACGGCGATTTTCTTACTCATATTTCCCACAATACAAGATGTACAGCAGCAGGTATAGCAGCTCATTGTTTCCATATATCGGAGAAACAATTTCAAGACTATAACCCAAAAGGAAGGAGAGAGATTTACTGTATCCTACGGGGAAAGCAATTGTTTGCATCACCTTGACTGTCGGTATAGCAAGTAGGAACTATCGGGATTGGTTTTGAGTTGAAGTGTGAGAGGTTTGCAAACTACCCTTCACCCCCCATCATCAGTAAATGTTATACCCTACACCCCCCATCATCAGTAAATGTTATACCCTACACCCCCCATCATCAGTATATGTTATACCCTACAACCCCTATCAGTAGTAAATGTTATACATGGGAATAATGACTACTTTCGTGATGGACGTTTCTCTAAAGCTAGCCATACATGTGTCTTAGGTTCGCGGTTTTGCACCCGATCGATGGCCAAGCATTCAGCATGAGTGCACACGGCGGTTGCAAAACGACAGCAGATCAAAGTGTCTATGGCCGGGTTAACATTGATCGATTGTAGAGTGTGATCAAGTTAAACACGAACGTACTATGGAGCGTATGTGTAGTACTATTGTAAATACGATCGTAATTTGGATTCCAAATGCTATCGTAATTCTGATTCTAAATCCAATCCTAATTTTAAATTTCAAGTGCGATTCTAATTCCGATAGTAATTCTGATTCCAAATACGATTCTAAATCCATTTCCAAATATGATCTTCTGTTTCCAAATATGATTCCAAATACCATTCTAATCCTGCTGGTAATTACGATTCTAAATATGATCGATTTTAATAACTTTTTTTCAATTGTACCAGGTGGGCAGAAATAAATTTTTGTTGATCCAAGTCAATCGAAAAAAAGATCAAACGGTATGGGCACCTTAACAGGAACACTGCTGGTACCAGTTTCAGGCAGTTTCATACATTGCAGGCAGTGTTCCCATTGGCCAGTGATCAGGAGCATTACTGTGCCTATTATCCACCAAGCCAATTAAAACACTCCCCAATATTTACTTTAGCAACATGCTTGCATCAGAGCCTGTAAGGTTCATTTAACATGGGTTGTTTGTTCATCCTTAATCAAGATTGGCTGAAACAATCCAACTGGGCTGGTCCACTGGATTTCTGTAAATGTATTTTTTGAATTATCTTTTAAGTCTGTTTCAACCACTTATGGTCACTTCCTATAACCATGCACTAATCCAAACTGGGCATTCTTACCCATGACCAGATTCAGAAAGGTAACAACATGGGGGGACCAGGCCTGTGCATGTGAATTGGCACGACTGTCTCTACAAGGTATGCATGTGACATAATGACAATAGTGGATAAGACAGTTGCCACCCCACATAAGGAAGAGCATAGACAAAGAGTTTGAAGGCAGATGCTTGCTGGAGATGTATGAAATTGTATTTACAAATGAAAGCTTATATGAAATATGTCCAAATTGACTACAATCTATTTCAGGATGACCCAATGGGGTTGTATGCATAAAGAAGAGAGAGTAAAAGAATGACAGAGCTCCAGAGACGGCACAGAAGGATGGCAGGCCGCACGTTAAATTCTATAAAACACAAAGCAGGAGGTGTTTATTTTATGAACGAGGTGGTGAGTTCAGTCATGGCACGGTAGGCAAAAACATCATTGAAATTCAAAAGCAGCTTTCACAGTGAAGATTCCTCAATTGGTATGCAAGGGATGCTGCCCTGAATACATTAGGAGCTGGCAGCATGCTAATACTCCGAGCTATCATAAGCACCAGATGGAACAGTAGGCAGTACATGTTCCATCAAACCTTAAGACGATGTATTAATGTCCCCACTCAATGTTTTTCACTGCTGTCTTTTGCCCGGGTCTCTAGACTTCCTATTTCCTCACATTCCATCACCTGCCTCCCCGGCACTGCTCCGCTCTCCAGGGAAAGGCATCTCTGCCAGGTGGTGCGGAGAAAATGAGCTTTCTAAATCAGCACACATTGATCGGACAGTAGGAAGACGCGCTCGCATATAGACCAAAGAAAAAAAAACCCAGACAGTTTATACCAAAGGGATGGAACGTGAACGATTCACTTAGAATTAGACTAGAACAATGGAATGAAGGACCACACCTGGGTTTATATAGCCAGCTGTCTGAGCTCTGCCAGGGTTATTGAATAATGATGCAATGTGCGCTGACCATGTACAAAGTGCAGCAAACCATATCCACCAATCGGAAATCATCTTTCACTTGGCTGATTGAAGTTAACAGAAAGCTGCTTGTTTGCTAGGCTTCATATATATTCCACTATAGCACTATGACTAAAACCAATAGTGCTATAGTGGAATATATATATATCAAGACCTGTGTGCTATAATACAATTGCAGGAAAGAATATTTTTTTAATTATTTAATCCCAAATTACAAATCTTTAGGCATTTCAGGGTGATAGCAATCCATCCCTGTCTTCCAGTTGTGAGCATCGTTACCCAATCACCCAATCCCATGGCTGAATACAAGCCATACCAATCAAATGTATTAGTGTTGTGTAGTAGAACACAACAAAATTGTATATTGTATATAGCTGACCATGACATCTGTATATAATGGTGTATATACCTTTAAAACTGTATCTATTTCTGCACAGCAGCTGCCAGGGGTGAGGCCATGGCTCCTCTTCTCGCTATTTTGACTAAGTTCAAAATAGCGTTTGTTCAATAAGTTAACTAAGTTTGCCTGGATACTGGCTAATGCCCTCCCATAGGCGGAGGTTATATATTTTTCTTGTTACTGCTTGGCTGGGTCTTTTGCCTGGTCTTCTGCCCACTTCAGAGCTTGGAGCTTAGCTGCTGTAGATGCTCTCCTTCTACAGCAGCCTGTCTGAAGAGTGTTCCTAGCCGGGGTCTGGGTGAGGATACCTCCACCACAGCATGTAACCTCTTGCAAGGACTGCCTCTCTTTCTATACTGGGTAAGAGCCATCAGCCACAATCCCTGAGCAGCTGATTAGTGTTGTTTGGATTAGTTTCCTTTAGATCTACCAACAACTATGTAGTGCCGGGTCCTCTGTGATTGAACACAGGTAGACTTGATTGTTTAGAAAGTACCTCATATTACATGGTTTTGGTAAAACAAAAGGAGTCTGGGTGAGGATGCCTCCACCATAGCATGTAACCTCTTGCAAGGACTGTCTCTATTTCTATACTGGGTAAGAGCCATCAGCTACAATCCCTGAGCAGCTGATTAGTGTTGTTTGGATTCCAGCCCTTGGATTTACTGTATATACTCCTCTAGTAAACCGTTATTCCCCCTGACCAGTTTTGTGGACATTCATTTATTCTTGGTGTGCAAGCGTGTAACAAAGTTGGGCATAGAAAAACCGAAAAGGACCTGGTTGCCCCAGTGTGTTACCCTGAGCAACACTAAACTATCCTGAAATACACAAGAAATAAAGATACAATTATTAATAAGGAGATTATCCAATGTTCAAAAACTGTAATGAGTCTACCCAGGGTACACTCATTAGAAGAGCTGGGCATGAGCCCAGGGTGCCCAAGTCTAGTAATGACCCTTACAGAATAAGATGTTCTTTTATCTATTAGCTTGGTTCCATTGGACATTTACAGGGCAACTGCAGCCATGCCGCCTCAAAAAGCGTTGTCACCATTTTATCCCTATGGGTAAGTTGTCCCATGGTGGTGTCTTAAAATGGTTGGGAGCTGACCATTTAAACCAAGCATCATTGAGCACACGATCCCTCAACTGCACCCAACAACTGTTTAGATCTGCGTGCATGTGTTCTTAAAATAAATGTTCTATGTATAAATAAAATTTGTGGGATCTACATTTATCTTTTTAAGAGGCTTTAAATGATTAAAAACCAACCCAGTGTGCATCGCTAACAACAACAAAAAAATGCACAAATACAACGGAATCATTTCCTGTTTACATGCATCCTTCTAAAAAGTCACCAAACGCACCCCTCCCCCGGCTCCACTTTATATATTTATTCCCTGTTAGTTCCAATGTTTGAGATTGTAGACAATTTGTGGAGGGGTTCATCCTGGTGTCCAAACACATATTAACATGCCCACGCTATACTCTCAACAAAGAAAAAAAAAAAGCGACTTCATTCGAACGCTTCTTCTTGACGGGCAAAACCAAAAGCAGAAAAATCAAAAGGCTGTGTTAAGAGATAATATTATTGATTTTAGCTTGACTCCTGTGATACAATGCAATTTTGTGGAGAGAATGTAAACAATTTGCCACCTGCTTGCGGGTGTCACAGAAATAGCTACTATTTTGAAAAATAAATTGGCAATTTTACGCTAATGAGGCAGCTGCAGAGCGCACAAAAAATCGGCTGGATGATAGCAGAATGAAAAGGTTTTCCAGATCCTCCGAACGATGAAAGAACAAAAAAAAAGAGAAAAGGTTAGTTAATCATGAAAAGCTTTAAACCGGGCAGAATGGAAACAGCCACAAACAATGGAGGATATCACCCCGACGAATGGGGAGGGGGAGGTCAGACGCACCTTATCAGGTAAAATAAAAATGACACAATAATAAATGGACTTTTAACTCTTTGTTCTGTGGCTTTATGGAACGGAAATGCTACGGCGAATGACAGTCATGTCAATTTTTAATGTGTACCTTAACCTACTATCAACTGCTGTTTTACAGCACCCAGAAAAATAAGCATAGAAAGTAGCTCGCACAATATTCAGAAGATCTATTTCACACATGTGAGTATAAACTAACAAAAAAAGTCACTCCCTGCACATGATTCCTCCTTACTGACGCGTTTCGCCCACTTTGGTGGTAGTAGGTTGTTAGTGAGTGGGGCGGTTTGATGATGAACTGTGACGTGGTAGCAAAGTGGCTTGTTAGCTGGTCATGTGACCACTCAAAAACTGAAACCGTCTAAATATTAAAGTGTCAAGACTTTTTTTCTATTCTTGGATAGGGTTTAGGCTTTTATCCCTTTTTGGGGCTATGGGACTCACTTTCTGCAATGGAGTGAGAGGAAGTCCTTCTAATATAAGGGTAAAACACACCAGAAAAAGTGTCACGTTCAGAGGAATTCTAATCCAGTGAGTAGCTTCTTAAGGTGGGTTTGCACGTGTAGATTTTTTCTTCAATCAACAAACGGTTTTTTGGTTGATCTAAAATGGCCAATTTGTTCGATGGATACATTTTGTTCAACCTCAGAAAAAAAAATCGTTCGAAAGGTCGTCAAACATGTTTCTGTCGTTGTAATTTCTAATTTCATTCGAAATCGGGATGGCCGAACAAAAAAATCTAATGTTACATTCGATAAATAAACGAACTATGTTCTACAAAGACATCGAACAAAAAGTCTAATTGGCAGTTGATTGAAGAAAAAATCTACAAGTGAAAACACACCTTTAACTCAACCTTATCTTTAATTCAACATGGCACCAGGATTTACCAATGTGCTTTGGAAGCAGTAAGAAGCCACATAGACCCAATCTGGACCTTTTCATTAGTTCTTCTGTCCTTGGACATGTTTGGCCAACATGGAAGATCAGTATTCCTTGTGGGCAGGGTGGTCTGTCTGTCTAGGCCTACCAAAGAAAATTCGAGATTTGCACTACTCCCGAACTTCCAAAAGGTCTCACAAAAGTCTGGATCTGGGTTAAGGACGCTTGAGAGGCAAGGTGCTCTGATGCTTTCCAAAATCAACAACAATACACAGTTGGTTTCTCCCACCAACCATGTTCTGCCTGCATTGCAAAGGGAATGGCAGATACCCAATAGGACTATTTAATAAGTCATTTACAAAAATAGAAAAAACTAACTACAAATATAAACCTTCAGCTTTAAAATGCCCCTTTCTGCCCCCGCCCAAAAACGATGACCAGTTTAAAGCAACAGACTTTGCTAAGCAATGCAAACAAGAAAGACACCACCATTTTCGGGATAAGGGTCCAAACATGGTGCATCACTTTACATTACAGCAAAACGAACAAGTCTGGATACAACTACTTTGTTTTAGAGAAGTATGTTGATTGCAGTACTGAAACATGTGTTGCTATTTAACGTGAGAGCCGCCAACAGATTTCATGGGAGATAGCAGAGTATTTTGTGGTGTGCTGTCGATATGAACATTTTCTGTTACCAGCGTAACCCAACGCCGCAGAATGCAAGGCGCGTGAATAATGATTTATTTAGCACCACCAATGATAATCGTTTCAGCTAGCCATTTATCCCATTATGGGGAATGTCAACAATGAAAACACCACTGAACGCTATTTAGATGTAATTTAGAACCCTTCTTGGCTTTGGTCACAATCTCTGATCATCCACACACTCATACTGCAATGGTGACGGTCTCCTTTGGCGTGCTCCACCCCGCTAGCCTGCGCTGTCTGAACCAAATTACGTTCCCAGCACATTGGCCGCAAGCCTTGGCATATAGGCTGCAATTAAATGTTAGAGTGATATCATGGAAAGAAAACATAGCTGTATTCAAAGCTGTCCTTCCAGGACTACTTCATATACTCTTCAGCCTAAGTTACAGACCAGTTTGGTAGCTGGCAGTTTTGTAGATCTCATCAGATTCGTACACTGCTCGTAGAACAAAGCAGCCTCCCAGATTCATGTTAAGTGGACAATTATTGACAGCAAACTCCACTTAAACATCTAGACAAGTAAGCAGTATTCCTAATGCAATCCTTTTTCCGTTTTCCAGCCTGTGGTATGTTAACTCAGCAGAATGGACTCATTACCAGTTTCCAGTAAACGCAACCAAATTTTGTTTATTTATTTACATTGGTTCTATGAAGAGGAAGCCGTCTGATATGTTATCTAAACAACCTGGGAAGAGAAATATTAACAAACAAAATGTCTACATTTGGGGGTTTCCTGTGTATAGTTCTGCCATCTTAAAAATGTAATGGAGTCATATTTATTATGATGATTACAGAGTGAGGGGAGTTTAGGATAAGGTTGTGAGCTTAGAAAGGTATGTGGTCAACTTGTGACCACATGGCTACCTTATGATATAACCTGATCATTGACTTTTATAATAGAGTGAGAGATATTTTTGTATTTGAAGATCAATGCCAAGGAAATTGGAACGTCCTTTGCAAGTTCCTTAACAAGTTGTTTATTAACAACATATTCCTGGAAAGCAATTTCTTCTATCGCCCAAATGGTACAACTGATAAAAGGAGTGATACAATAGCAGATAATTTCCCTTATAAGGAAACAAGTTTACAAACAATAGTTGATATTTTCTTAAAGGAAAGGGCGCAGTCAATAAGTAAGGTTTGGTAAACTATTGTTAAAGTGGACCTACCAAAAGAAATCTATGCTTTCATGAAAAGCACTAGAAGTGCCAATAATAGGGAGGAATACAGTGGAAAAAACCCAAAAACTTACCTGTAATGAGCAATTTAAGAAGATAACCCCTACAGCTCTTCTAACTTCCTGGTTCGCTGCAAGGCACCACATGGAACTGGGGGTGCAATATCGCGGGTGGCCACTGATCAGTGATCTTCTATGGGAATTTTCAAAGAAGATCACTGAGAAAACAAAGCTCCCTGTGACGTTCTGCCTTGCTCTGCCTAAAGTGAACCAGGAAGTGAGAAGAGCTGTGGGATTATCTTCTTAAATTGCTCATTACAGGAAAGTTTTTTTTTTTCACTGCATTCCTCCCTATTATTGGCACTTCTAGTGCCATTCATGAACACATAGATTTCTGGTGGTAGGTCCGCTTAAAGCATATACTATCTCAGCATTCCTTGGGGAAGGTAAACTTAACCCCATGAGCATGAATTATGTCAACACAAGCCAGCCAATGAAGGTGGCCAAGGTGGCCAAGGAGGCCAAGGATGCCAAACCCAAAACAGTTGTCGTCACCAGTGATGTATTGTATATCAAAAGTGTAAAATTTTACCATTTCCCAGAAGGACGTAACAAAGGCATCAGTCTCTTGGCACCTGACTCGGCAATAATGTATTTGAACACCATGGACCATCCACTAAGCAAGTGCAAAGCCACCATTTTGGTTTGTAACAAAAGAAGAATTGAAATTCCAGGACAGAACCTTGGCACTGGTGTCTTTGAAAGATGTACTAATACAACAAATAAACGTTTTCTCTTGGTTCTCTGATCTCATTTCAGACAGGAAACCATTCTATGATTGGAACTTAGTATGTCACAGTGTTACAGCCCTGTGTTGGGTAGGCCTTCATGGATGTGGTGTTAATAAATATATAGCAGTATGAAACTCCTTTATGTCTTCAAGCAGTTAGCTGCATATCATTTGCATCTCCTATAATGTATGCAAACACCTTTTGTTGATGGATTTAACACTAACCAAATGTTTGTATATGTTTATTGTTATCTCGAAAGGCTTTTTATTTACGTCCAGTTTGAGGTAATGCAGAACTACAGAGCATCAGATAAAAAGCGGCACTATCAGCCAAAAAAAGCAAGATCCACATGCATCTGTTTACACACACGCCGGACTATGCCGGGGCTCTGATTGGACTTCCTCTCCGGAATTTAGAACGGCTTATTACTGTGGCACATAGATATCAACTGATTTGGGCACAAGGTGTTGATATCCACAACTGAGCAGGAATTCCTCATTTAAATAAACAGTTTTCTTTCCTCCGGGGAGATGAGCGCGCGTTTTGATTCCTTAGACATCTGCTTGGCAAACAATCTTCTCATTTTAATCCATAGATGCCAACGTGGCTTGGAATGAGATCTGATTCAATTGGCAGACAGCAGGGAGAGTCAATAGACAGGAAGATCTCAGATGCTTACTTTATTCAATAAATATTATCCGCCCGGATTAAACCTACTAGAGTGATTCCTCCAATCTAATTACCTCCCACCTTAGTGTTTAACTTTATATGGAGGCTAATGACACAGAAGGCAGATAACATGCTTTTTGATTTAAAGGGAACCTGTTATCAAGGTTGCTACAGACCAGCATGTGAGAAAAAGCCAATATTTCAGGAAACATTAGGAGGGCACTTTCCTCAGAGAGGCCAGTGGACATTTGGTTTGAGTACCACCTGCCATGGCTACCATCATGAGCATATCATAGAACATGGGGGGTGAAAATTTGCATAATTTGGGCGAATGCCAAAAAAAATCACTCCAGGGCTTTTCACGACTTGTCATGACCATAGCCTCTGAATCAGCCAGAACTAGACCTTGACATTCGAGAACTAGAACTAAACAAATGCCCTATACAATAACTTGTAATCATATCCCTTTAGTAGCATCAATTAGAAATTAGGTGCCAGGTGGACCTATACTCACCTTTTGAACTCTATGTCACTCGCAGCAAAACAATCCATTATCAGGACCTTCCCTATCATATCATATCATATCATATATGAGTACATTTAAATTGTCCCTCTCAGCCCTTCTGACGACACTGTGTCTCATGAAAACTGTATAGATGCAAGCCCAATGATAGTAAATATGGAATCACACTATGTTTACAAAACTTCAGAGATTCCTTCTCCCCATTGACAACAATTATCTAGAGCCCTTCACTTGCCACTTTCTATACTGCAGAATCTAAATGGTCAAATAACCAATATGGCCGCCTCACACCAATTAAGATCATTTGTACCCTATTATTCTTTTAGCTGAGAATCGGTTTGCTCCAGGAATTTGCTTCCTCATTCTTGAGCAACATCTCCGATTAATTTAGTCTAATGAACTACATATCAAGATGGAAAAACAGCTACCAATTACTCCAGAGATAAGAGATACCTCTATGTCCAGGAATAACACGTGCAGGAAAAACTGACTTTTTGGACATGGGGAGGTAACATAACACAAGTTGACTAGTTTGTAACAATAAAAATGACTCCTTGCAGACATAACATATGTATTCAATACAAAACCAAGGAATTTGGCCAAAATGTAATTGGAAAAACTGTTTGGTTTAAAGTTGTCTTTTGCCTACAGAGAAAATCACTTGTTTTGTGGATCCAATTGTGTAAAAGTTTACTAATAAGTCTCATTTATCTTCTGCTTGTCCTCAGTAGTTCAGCAAAGTTTTCTAATGAACACTGGACAATCATGTCATCTTTGTTTACAACACATTCCCTCATACTTAGAAGGGGATGTGTTGTGTACATATCCCCTTTAGAATTTAAAGCTCTACAACATATATTTAGACAGAATGGTATGACTTTATAGGACTTTTGAAAGTATTTGCTGTACAACAACTCACAAAAACCTCATCACAGTGGCTTTCATTTATTAGCAACTGGAACCGAAAGAGT
>CM070036.1:21933791-21957832 GCA_036250615.1 Ptychadena robeensis | reverse complement strand
TTCCATTGTCATTCCTATGGATAGGGACCAGGGTGGTGACGTCACAATGATCATCACATTCATTGATCGATCCAAGGGACATGCTGCCTGTATAATTTGGTTATGTCACTACTGATCTGCTCATTGGGGGAAGCTGTATCTGATGGCCTGCAATGCAAGGATCTCACTGCTTCTGATCTCTGTTAACCCCACACAGTACTGGTGTAAGAAAGCAACGCCTGGAATTTAGTGGCGCACGGTCAATGTTGAACATGATAGGTCAGTATTGGGAAAAGATCAGCAGCAGTTTTTTTGCCTTTCTCTAACAATACAATGGTCATGATCCAATAAAGAATAGATTGATGTGGGGACACTGTTCCTACATGACACCCGCTTAGTGTGGGCACAATCCAGTGCTTTGGACATTTCCTGGTCTGATCACCAGATTACGAACTTAAATAGTAACTTACAGAGACTCAATGTATTACAGAATTTCACTGCCAAGTAGTATTCCAAACATGCAGAACACATGGAGAGAACAATGAGGTGCAAGACACGCGCCTAATGGAGGATGCGATCATCTTTACAAGCGACAGTGAAGTGAGAATGTCACTTCAGATTACTGCGGGAAACGTCACTTTTTATGAACATATTCAAATGAAGACATGTTTAGAGTTGGGTCACAGCCATTTATCTGATTCATCTGTGTCACAAGCTGGAAAACAAAACCCTCCATTCCTCATCCTGCAGCCATGCATATACACAGCTCCACCATCAACTGTGCACCGGGTATAACTTTATGGCGAAGCTGCAGGAAAAACTTCAGCACCCCGACCCATGACTGGAGCACCCCAAATACTGACTTTATACAAATACCCCCTAAGCATACCTAACCCATGAGTCAGCCTTTAACTGTCCAGTCAGAGGTTTGGGGTGGAACAAGGATACCCCTGCAGTCCCTTACTGTAAGTGGTGTCATCTGCCTGGCTGTACTGCATGCATGAGTTTCAAATCCCATAGTCCTATGTTCCTTTGGAGATGGGAGACCTTTGACCAGAACGCTGCCAGGTCCTCATCTGGAATCTTCTTATAGTGGGAAAAGAATGAGAGGCATAAGTAAAGGCCAATCGGCAACCCAGATGGCGCCTGAGTCCCTTGCTTCTCCTCTGGTATTGGCGGGGGATCAGCAGACAGGTGAGTGCCTCTGCTCCGACTATTCCACCAATGAACACGGGGTGATTGTATAATATATATAGCGGCACATAACCTTTGACAATGAATATGACACAAAATGCGCATTATCACACAACAGTGTTCCCTAATGTTCGAAGTATCAATGAAAACAGTACAAAAATAATGTCTTCTAGCTTTCCCTGCTGTCATTTTCTCATTAAATAAAGTCAGTATAGATTGAAATTGTTATGTGCGGCCCTTTAGTGATGCCAAGGGCCGCACTTGTGGCCCTCCGTATCAACTCAGTTGGCCACCACTGTGTTAGATGATGCCAGCACCTGCAACTAAAGCCCATAAAAGAAGAAGAGCAATTCAGCTTTATAATTGTAAGCCATGGTGGTCATACAGGACCATTGAAAACCCTCAGGCCTGACAGGGTTAAGCACAACTGTAAAGCCGTCATTAGATCCCACTAATGCAGTGGTTCCCAAACTCTCCTTGCAGGGCTCCCCTTTTCTATTTAGGAAAATGTTCGAGCCCCCCCTCTCTCCCCATTGAAACACAGGTTCAGAATGGGGGCCAGCTCCCCCCTGGAATACCCTCGCACCCCTCCAGGGGGGCCCGCCGCCCATATTGGGAACCACTGCATTAGACCATGATCCACCATGTAAGTAGTCCTGCATTTTGGGGGGAAAGGCTTTAATATGCAATAAACAGATTGCGAGACGCTCCACGGTGCTGCAGAGTATTACAGAAAAGTACAGATGGGTGTCAGAAAATAGCCAAGTGTCAGATTTGCTGAAGTATTTCTCTGTTGGCACATGTTCATAGTCACAGCTGTTAATGTATTCTCTGTTTCCAAGTGCAAGCCTCGCTGGCACTCGCTGCAAACATTTGACAACACTAGTGTGTGCGCTTCTACTTTTAGAGGAAGGCAGTAATAATTTAAGCTTGTTTAACAGGGAATGTGGTATAAATACTGATGACAGACTCAATTGGATTTTTTTTATATTAATATCACAGGTTATTATTGTGCCGCTGATTTATTTTTATTCCAGCATGTCGCTACTGTTGCCTAAAAAAAACATAAAAGAAAAAACTGCTACTGTTCAGGAGGAGTGAATCTGAAAACTGCGTTCATGTTATCTCTACATCACACATCCAACATAAAGTATTTATATATCACATCCACTTTTATACCTTCTGCCTACCTATAGATCCTGCCATATTGGGCACTACCTGTTAAAGCAGTGGTTCTTAACCTTTTTAGATTTGCGACCCCGGAAGTGACGCCGCAGAGTGTCACTTCCTGTATTTGGAATGCGGAAGTCTTGGTGTGGAGTGTCACTTTCCAAATACTCACTCTGCAACATCACTTCCAGCACAATCAGGTAAGTGTAATGCCCCCTCCCTCCTATTTTCCGTCCCCGCTTGTGCAAAACATGATAGTCAGGAGAGATAGTAACTTTACAAAGTTAAAAGGGAGGGGGGTTACTCTCCCTCATAAAGTCCCACCCTGCCTGTGGGGATCAGCACTGCTGCTTATAAGCAGCATGTCTGATGTTTTCCATGAACTTGGCGACCCCTGTGAAATGGTCATTCGACCCCAAAGGGGGTCCCCACCCACAAATTGAGAACCACTGCTCTACTCTGCTGTGGCGTGACCCACCTGAAGCGTGACCCATTATCCTCTATGGGCCCATACACACAGCTAAGTGTCTGGCTGTGTTTTAAAAAACAAGGTTTACCGTGTTTTTAGAGAGCAGCGCTTTTTTTTAGACGCATGGGTGAGGAAAATGTCCTAAGTTTCCTGCACATTCTTCTTAAAAAAATCTGCTCCGCATTCAACGCCGCATTCAAAAGACATGTTGGTTATGTGCACAATTGCAGGTGGTCCCAATCGCAGGTGGTCCCGTCCATTCATTTGCATGGGCTTGTCCCCCTGGATCGCACCCTATAGACACGGGGCAATTTTGTAATAGTGCCCATACATTCTCATGGCCGTGATCAGAGGCCATCAGGGTCGATCTGGCATAATACACTTTTTTTGGTTTAATCGCATCACCTGGTCAATCATGTACGAACGCGTGCAATCGCGAATGTGTCCAAAAAATGTGTCACAATCGAGATTGCACACTCTAGTGGGAACAAGCCCTTACATTTCACAAGACGCTCAGATTGAATATTGATCGATAGCTGCTACGAGTATGGCTGGCTTCAGAGTATTGTGATGTACAATATTTACTTGTGAATGTCATGATGTAAAAACATTTAAAAAGAAACATAAAAAACAGCAAAATCTCTAAAAGAAAATAAAGAATTGTATGATCGAGGTCCCTGGTTGGGTGTATGGCCTCATTACTATGCAGATATAATTAAGGATTTGGCATCCCTCAAAAATCAATTGAGGTTTTTTTTTTTTCCTACCTTGTCACTCGGCTATATAACCGCACGCGGCGGGCCCAGGACTGTGACCACATATCAACCCTAAGAAAAGACATTCTTCAAGCAACTGCCAATACCTTCACACAAATGTGGCCACAGCAAGCTGGCAGCCGGATAGTGTTTCAAAACACCATCTGCGCCGCGCATGGGGCTCTCCAACCGAAAAGCAGCGTGTCCTGCCGAAATCAGACGACATCCAGGAATGCGAGGAGACGGCACAGAACACTCCCCGTCTCTCCCTAGACCGCATGCCCACTGGCATCGAAAGCGTTACGCGGCCTACCCCGTCCCCTGACACTTCCAACCAAGCCATGCTCTTTCCACTGGCCCTCTCCAGCTAAGCCAGATGTGTTTTTACTGGCTCTGCATCCTAAATTGGGGAACGAACCCTCATCCAACATTAATATTTTCTTCTGCATATTTGACTTGGAGGGGGGAAAAAAAAACAGTTTCAACCACAGTAGATACTGCGTAACTACTTCTGCAGACATTTTAACGTCTCATTCCGCCCCACATAAAAAACACTTTAAATATAAATTACAGGCCAGCTGAGATATGAACACGATCCGTAATCAGCGTAAATCATCAAAGAGCGGTAACGAGCGCAGCAGATACGACCAGATCCACTTCTCATTCACTAATAAACCGTATACATGAGATACAACACACTGTATATCACACAGACGCCGCATCTCTCATCTGTAATCCCTTTATCCAGGAAAGACGCAAAGTAAAGAATTGTCAGTTATCTGTCAGAGCGTCTTGCTGATAAACTGACAGACGCCTACTTTATGGAGAGAGCAGAAAATGGAGGTTTATTCAGAAATCACACTTCTCATATCTGCGGTGAGGGACCTCAGAGAGGGAAATATCAGGATATTATCCGGGAGATTAGGGAGATGATGTATAGTCAGGTGTGCAGTATATATCAGAGCACACACACACATGTAAGTGTGTATAAATATATATCTATATATATATAGATACTGTATATGTACAAGCTTAATATATATATATATATATATATATATATATATATATATATATATATATATATATATATATATATGATCTAATGCACCATCCCACATTATTATTAGCTTTTCTTTATATAGCGCCAACATATTACCCAGCGACAGCGTTGTACATTAAATTAGAGTTGAGATACAACACAAGATAACATTAATATCAACATATTTGTATACAATTCTCCATAAATATATACAGGTATATACCCATAGAATGGCGCTGTCTTTCTACCCTGGCAGGGTATGTTGTATCCTTATCTATATATTTATAATCAACATTCTATCATTTTAATATTATATAAGAATCTCTTTATATATACAGAACATATACATCTTCCTATAGACTAGGGCTGTCATCTCTAGTAGTTTGGGGTCATTGAAAAAACCCCATAAATTAAGATTACATAAATTAACACACTAGTAGTTGTAAAATATTATGAGAGTTGCTGTCTCTTTCTCTCTCTTTCTCTTACACTCTTTTTTTCTGCCCCTATCTACATCTCTCTTTCCCTCTGGCCCTCTCTTCACATGTCTCTATTTCTCTCTTTGTAGCCCTTACCCCTATCTCCATCTCTCTTCTCCTGTCCCTCTCTCTGTCTCTGTATATTGCCCTCTCTATCTCTCTTTGTATGTCTTGATTTCTCTCAATTTCTTTAGCCTGTCAGTCTATGTCTCTCCTTCTCTTTCTCTCTTACACTCTCTCTGTTTCTGCCCATATCTACATCACTCTTTCGCTCTGACCCACTCTCTTTATGCCTGTTTATAGCTCTCTCTTTCCATGTCTGTCTCTCCTACTCTATGTCTCTCTCTCAGTCTCTGTCTTTACCCCCATCTTCATACCTCTTTCCCCTGCCCCTCTCTTCTCTCTATTTATCTCCCCTGTCAGTCTCTCTCTATTTTTCTCTCTATTTGTCTTTTTACACTCTCTTGTTTCTGCCCCCATCTCCATCTCTCTTTCCCTCTCTATATGTCTGTATAATGGTCTGTCTCTCTCTTCATGTATCTCTTTTTCCCTCTCTATCTTTCTCCCTCTCTCAGTCTCTGTCTCTCTCTTGCCCCCTCTCTATGTCTCTTCCCCTCTCAGTCTGTCTCTCTCTCTCCCTGTGTCTCTCGTCCTGTCAGTCTGTCTCTTCCTCTCTGTCTCTCTCCCTCTGTCAGTCAGTCTGTACCTCTCTGTCTCTCTCTCTCTCCCTCTGTCAGTGTGTCTCTCCCCGTCAGTCTGTCTCTTCCTCTCTGTCTCTCTCTCTCTCCCTCTGTCAGTCTGTCTCTCTCCCCTGTCAGTATGTCTCTCCCCTGTCAGTCTGTCTCTTCCTCTAAGTCTGTCTCTACATCTCTGTCTCTCTCCCTCTGTCAGTCTGTCTCTCTCCCCCTGTCAGTCTGTCTCTTCCTCTCTGTCTCTCCCTCTGTCTCTTCCCCTGTCACCCCCCTACCTGTAGTAGTAGTCAGGATGAAGGGCACTCACCAGGCATGTTGTCCTCCTGGCACCCCCTGGCAGTGCCCGGTGTAGGTGGGGTTGGCTGGGGGCAGGATGATGCCAGACGCGTGCGTTTGCCAAGCGCAGACAGATGGATAGCTGACACTCCAGATCGCACTTGGAGCAGAAATGTGAAGGATGACAGCAGCACATGTGGCCCCGCACCCAGCCCCGTGTCCTCCGGCAGAACAATGCCAGGGATGTGTATGGAGAGATCAGCAGCCCATTAACCCTTTGAGAAGATGCTCTGACATGACAGACAGGATACACCTACCTAGACAGGGAAGTGCTCTTGAAGTATGTGTAATGAGAGAGTGACCCCCCACTGCCGGGCTGCACACATCTCTACCTTGTGCCATGCTGATCTATAGGAAACAAAGTGTCCCCTACAAGTGTATTCACAGCCGAACAATCAGCACCATCCTCCGCACCCCTCAATGTCTCTCCAATGGACACCATGATACATAGGCGAGCTTTGTCCGCCTGGCGATGTTCCTTTGTATGAGAACCTTACCTCGGAGGAGAAGCATAAGCCCGGCTACCGGCGATCCCCGCGAGGAGAACCGATCGCTCCTTCATACATCGCACCGATCGCACGCGTTCCTCACACAACTACCTTTGTGGCTTCAGTCAGAGCGGACACTCGTGATATTCCACAGCTCCCCCCTCCGCATCATTCCACGAGGGACCGGACACACGGACGGAGAGGCATTGACGTGCCGCGGCGTGATGTCAGTGTCTTCTACTCCCAGCTAATGAGATCTATGTGTTTAAACAGTGGCACATGTCCCCTCCTCCTCCTCCTGTCTTCCTCCTCCAGGGATGGAGCTCTGTGCAGGGCTCATTCACTCAGCAGGCTTCAGTGTCTGCACCAGGAGCACCCTCAGCATCCATGGACTCAGAGGTAGGTACCATGGAGGGGGTCCCATCAGCTATGTGCCAATGATGCCAATTTTTATATATGTCCTGTATTAATGGCCTGTGGATTTCTTTCAGATCTGTTCTGTATTCTGTGACTTGCAATAAAGACCAGGCACTGCAGCTCTCTGTTCTCTTCAACCTTAACAGATCATGGGCAGCTGGGAGCATATAACCATCGATAACCCCCATCTCTCTTGGGACTCAGGGACTTTAGAAGACCCCTGGCACTCATTAGAAGACCCCTTGTACTCATAAGAAAACCCCTGGCATTTACTAGAAAACCCTGGCACTCATTAGAAGACCCTTTGTATTTATTGGAAAACTCATAGCACTCATAAGAGGACCACTGGCACTCATGAGAAGATCCCTGGCATTTGTTAGAACCCTGGCACTCATAACAAGACCCCTGGCACTCATTAGAAGACCCCTTTCCACTCATAAGAAGACCCCTAGTATTTATTAGAAGGCCCTTGGCACTCATAACAAGACCCCTAGTATTTATTATAGGACCCCTGGTACTCATTAGAAGACCCCTTTGCATTCATTAGAAAACCCCTAGCACTTGTCAGAAGACCACTGGCACTCATTACAAATCCCCTAGCACTCATTAGAACCCCCTAACACTCATTAGATGACACCTTGTCACTCATCAGAAGACCCCTGCCACTCATCAGAAGATGTACAGGTAGGTAGCATGGGGGGGGGGGGGGGGGGGGGGGGGGGGGGGGGGGGATCCTATCAGCTACTTCAGTGTGCCCTGTATTGATGGATTGTGCATAACTTACAGATCTATGCTGTATTCCTGTATTCTCCAGTAACTTTCAATAAAGTCCAAGCACTGCAGCTCTCTGTTCTTGTGCAGGGTGAGGGGTCTGGTATATCCGCCCCACTCCTATAGCCAAAGGAGTCTCTACAGACCTAATAGGCCATGGCCACATGGGTACCATGTTGGGAGCTGGGAGCATATGGTGAGAGATAACTCTGATCTCTCTAGGGGCACAGGGCACTCACAAGAAGACCATTGGCACTCATTAGAAGACGTTGGGTGAGTACCCAGGGTGTAGCAAAGCCTTGCTGCTTGTAGTAATGAGCTATTTGGTGTTGGGGGGCTAGGTCAGTCCCTCTCTGGACTACACAGAATGCCACTGCTACTTTACAAGGTAACACCTGGGTTTGCAAAGGCCTTTGGCGCTCATAAAGTGGATTTATATTATAGAGGTACGATAAGGATTTAAAGTAATGGAAGCTAAATATCTGATTACTGTTATATAAATAATTATACATATCATTTATGACTGTTATATGAAAAGGCTAAAGGACCAGTTTACATCTTTGAATTGCATTTGACATACACGTGTAATGTTGCGTGTTCATGCGCATTGCATTGTTACAGCACACTCAGATGAAGGAGCACAATAAAAGGTCAATGATTGTTATTTTTTACAATCCACCAGTAACGCGTTACACGATGAGGCGCACCTATGCCACGTATTAGGATAAAAAGATGCAATGAATGAATCCCGCCTCAATTCAGGATTTCAACAACACTTTCTTATGGTGTTGGAGGATATGGCTGTAGCAATCCTATGCCTATGGGTCAGGGCTGTTTAGTCCTCCTTACAGCTCCTGTCACTGGTCATTTGTCGGCTGATTTCCTTCTCTGTGCAGTGAAGCAAAATTAAACGAAAAAAGTAAATTACGTTCCCTGCAAGTAGCCGCTCACTGTACCTCACTTCTCTAAACTCCACCCCACTTCTCACCTTAGTAATATAGGTCATGTTTCATGATTGATGACCTAATAGGGAGCTGTTCGAGGTTCCCTGCAACAGCGCAATGATGTCATCACGCTGCTGCTCCATATTGGAGGAGTGCTGTCTCTCCAGCTCAGCTGATGCTTTGCATGAAGACCCCGCGGTCTCCATGCAAAGCAACGGACATCAAACTAGTTTAAGGTTATGTCCCGTATACCTGTTTTCTAGCAGGATTGATTGGTCCTGCTCGAAAACAGAGATGGCCGCATGTGATATGGAGAATAAGACACCTGCTTGATGGCTCATTGAACTAAAAAGTTTCATGGCCAATCTGTTGAAAATTGAAGGACGTTATTGGAGGCCTTAAGATCTGCCCTTTTGATCGGCCTCATCACACTGCCATCATTTCCGATTGGTTTTCCCAACCTATCATCTACCAAAACTGAAACACCATGGGTCAAACTATTCCTTTACGACTTGCAGTTATTGTAGATAAGCCTTCCTTTTTGGGTACCTACTGGCTCTAGTCATTTGGATTCATGAAAGGCCCAGTTAGTAATATATATTTTTTTATGTTTTAGTACATTTATTTTTTACAAAGTTGATAAATAGGCCATAGGTATATATACACAAATACCAAATAGACAGGGTAGTTATATATATACGCAAATAGACAGGGTAGGTATACATATACACAAATACACAGGGTAGGTTTATATATATACACAAATACACAGGGTAGGTATCTATATATACACAAATACACAGGTTAGGTTTTAATATATACACACAAATACACAGGGTGGGTATACATATTCACAGGGTATGTATATATATACACAAATACACAGGGTATATATATATATACACACAAATACACAGGGTAGGTATATATATATATATGTATATATATATATATATATATATACACAAATACCAAATAGACAGGGTAGTTATATATATATATGCAAATAGACAGGGTAGGTATATATATATATATATATATATATATATATATATATATATACACACACAAATACACAGGGTAGGTATATATATACACAAATACACAGGGTAGGTATATATATACATATATACGCAAATACACAGGGTAGGTATATATACACAAATAGACAGGATAGGTACATATATACGCAAATACACAGGGTAGGTATATATATACACAAATACACAGGGTAGGTATACATATATACAAATAGACACATATATATATATATATATACATATACACATACATACAAATGGTAGGTATATATACATACATACACACACACCCATATATATATTTGTATACATATAGGGAGTGTTTTATAGAAAATATATGTATATGCCTTCTGATTATATGACATTTATCATTGCCTTATCCCTATCTGTATCAAACCCTGGGCCCAATTTTAGATAAGACACCAGAAAAGGAAGACTCATTTAAAAAAGTGACTGTTATTTTCCGCCCACTCCAAAATTAGAGTCACATGTGTACCATAAAGATCCTTATCCTTGTGTTAAAGAACTGCGAATTGATCCTCGCACTCCATTCTTAACGCAGCTTACACCGCCTGATAAAGATTTCGAGTCTCGGGTACATCATAAAAATGTGTTATTAGTACCGGACACGAGGAGTAATCCCAGCCATGTAAATACATCGAGGATAAAAAAAATGAATAACAAAAAATTTGCACTGTGCCCCGACTTAAAATTCATCTCCCTCGTGCTGCACGATTATACATCCTTTCCCTGCGAAAAAAAAAGCCTTTTAAAGTCGTTATCTGACTAGCGTAATTGCCACTTTAAATTGATCCGTGTCAACAGAAGCAGGATCCCTGGGGATTGTCACCTTGAAGCTGGTTGTAGAAAAGGGTTGACAGGATGCCGGAGCATCTGAATATACTTCAGTATTCTCCTCCTGTCTAGCAGCCAGCTGCAAGCTCACTTTCCCTCATTATTTAATAGTTGCAGATTTCAACGTCGCTGGCAGCTCTCCCTGAATACATATTTCTTTAGATGTGTGTCGTTTTCATACCGTCAAGCAATCGCATCATTAAAAAAAATATATATATATATACTGAACCAAACAGGCAAGGAATGAAGCCAGCGAATAAGAGAGATGGGTGGGAGATTAGCAGTTAAGATACAACACAATGCAGGACATAGAGCGCTTAATAAACGTGTAAACGGCAGGTACCAAGAGACTAGTTGATACACATCTTAAGAGCTTTATAATGAACACGTTTACCAGAGCCAAGTGCTAAGCCGATACTGATATTCATTCTACGCCGGACAGATCTGAAGAGCGGAGAACTTACCAGCATGGTCTAACTTGCTATAAAAATGCATCTGGAAGTCACAGAGGACAGTTGCCGACCAAGAATGAGCCAGGATATGGTGCCTTTCCCCGAGTTCCCCCTACTTATAAGCTCTTCTGTGGTTTTTTTTTCTTGCAAAGAGAATTCATGACTTCACACAGTGGGTATTAAGTGAGTCCATTCAAAAGAAGCTGACACCTGATTGATCCTAATTGAAAGCAATACACCCGACCAAATACACCCCTTTCCCATCTGCTCCGGCCTGCCACCAGCTATTCTCTTCAAGAGAAATAATAGTTTTAGATATTCTAACCCAACAAATAAAAGCGCTCCTCTAAGCAGGGCTGCATTAACAGGGCCAGAAAAGGGTTCAAATGGCGACTTTTACTCCTTGTTGGCTTTAACAAAGCTCAATGAAGCCCCCTTTTTTATTATTCTTGCCTTTCTATGTGCAAGACTTGATAAACTGAAAGGGGAGGCGGAACTCAATGATCGGCCAAGTAGCATTGATAAATGGTCAATAGACCCTTCTTCTTAGGGTGGGCTCTGGGAGTTAGTGACAGACCAGCTTGGATGGGCGGATTTGCTAGTGTCCACATTCTGCTCCATTTTTACTCTCAGACCGGTGCTTGCCAATTGAGGCCGACACATTAGAAAGCCATCTCTCTTTGGGGGACATAAAAGTATGTGCAATTGCAGGTCTTTCAAATTCAAATTTGTCTAAAGGTTTTCTTTTCAGCCTCTCAAATTTTCCACCTAGCTGGAGGCTATTAGTGTTTTCCTAAAGTACCCCACTGATAGGGCAAACCCACCCAATGGGGGGAGCGATATGGGTGGGTAGAGCGGTATAGGATAGCCTAACTTCACACCAGTAAAAGCAATCAATTCACACGCCTTCAAACATTCATTATTTCCATCGCTCGCCATGGTGCGGGGATAAATGGCTATAGGCCACCAGTTAGTGTTTTCTAGCAGTCATTTTATTTGCAATATCATTAAAAAAATCTGAGAGTGAACCGAAAAGGAAAAGGCCACCAAAGCTGGTTATATTTTTGGCAAATTCTTGAACCTTAAACCGCAGTCTCCAAGACTTTGGATTCCATATGGTATCCACCAAATCCTAATGAGACAATGTGGTCATTGGAATGTTGTATATCCAACAGACATCATACTATATTCTATTTTTGAATTTTTATTGTGAGAATTCATGAAGAACTTTAATATAGTGCTATATCTTTGTGATGGCGAATATTTCAGATATTTTACCTCAGAACCCGGATTTACCATGCATTGCATTCACAATATGCGCATGTACAAGTGCCGATTTGCTCAATGAAGGTAATAATTAGAGATGGTCGAATTTTTCGACTTGCTAACTTTGCGAGCTGATTGCAAAGCCTCTGAACATGTTATCATCACCAAATTTGCTGGAGATGTAGAAAAGGGTTGTGAGAACATTTGAAAAAAAAATTTTGGGCTCTAGCACATGTAGGTTTTGCATACATTTAGTTACAAAATACAGTAAAAATTCTGATTTTCGAAATTTTGACTTGACTTTGAACTTCATTTGTGAAAAAACTATTTGTTAGAGACATCCTTCTTTTTTGTAGTATACCCCCAACCATTTTGTACATCTCCAGCAAGTTTGGTGTTGATACCATGTTCAGGGGCTTTGCAATTAAGTCGAAATAGTCGCATTTTTAAAAAAAAGTTTGACAATCTCTAGTAATAATGACTAGAGATCACAAATTCTCAAATTTATTGAGATTATTAGGCAAAACGTTTGCAATACTTTGCGAATATTGCATATGCTGCTCATCACTACTATGTTGTAGCTCTGATTGAGATTAACTATGCAGCAACTTATGCAGAAGTATATACAATACACTACAAAGTTGAAGTGTGCTCAATAAATTGATATTATAATAATATTAATCTTTTATAAGGCTCAGGGTCAATTCTGAGACAGTGTTGTCAACTCTTGTGAATGTATTTAAAAATATTTGGGTGGGGGGTGTTGAACAGCATTATAGGAATTTCCTATATAAGTTGATACAATGAATGAATTGATTTACAAGCAACTTTCAACTATGTAGTGCCGGGTCCTCTGTGATTGAACACAGGTAGACTTGATGGTTTAGAATGTCCCACATATTACCTGGTTTTGGTAAAACAAAAGGAGATCGAAAGGAAATCTAAAGATGTATGAGGACCTTAACTCTTATGAGGAAGCCCTGATTTATGGGCGAAACGCATTGAGAGATGAATGATGGATGTGTTTACTCTTTTAGAGGCCACAACTGCTGTGCATCTGATATTACTTTTTATTCTGTTTTGTACTTGTGTACTTGCATTTTAATCATTGGTTGGAATATCGATTGTGTAAATACTTTTATTAGAATTAAATAAATTCAAACCAAACCTGATTTAATTGCTGTGAAAGTCCTTGGGACTAGCCACCCCATTAGCTTGGTTTGGGTTACCAACCTTCTGCTTTAAACTTGTGAATGTCATTGCCATATAGTAGGTATTTATTGCTCTTTTACAATACTCCATCTACATATGCAAATGTGTAGCTATGCAAATGTAGACCCACATTATAGGAAGGTATCTATTGTACATTGTTGTGGTACCCAACCTTTACATGTATAGGTTGGGTGCCACAACCACGTTGGCTTGACTGGAATTTTCTATTAAATTAGTTAATAAAAAGCTTTTCTCATTCCCTAGCCCCTGGTCCCTAGCCAACATCAATGCCCCACCATATATCTGTACCTAACACTCTCCAGAAGACCAAACCTATATATGTCATTAAAGAACTCCAAATATTTGACTGGGATAATGACTTGCATCCGCTTGGGAGAAAAGGTTTGGTGGCAAATACACCAGCCAGTATCCGCCTATGTCTGCCGCATATAAATTAATCTATCAGTTAAAAGAACAGGTGGCTTTGCATAGAATCCCAATGAATTGCAAACAGTCTATGAAATAAAATAGGATTGTCTATTCACTCTGCCTTCTCCTAGGCGGTATTAACTGAACAGACTGCGCAGCAAACAGACTTCTGGAGAAAAAAAAAAGATGGCAGTATTAAACTTCAACTAAATTCATTGCACAAGGTCTCTTTAACGTTTTATTGAAAAGCCATTGTTTTAGTGTCAGCCCCTCTTGGTTGTGAGTGATGGTGAGTTAGTTTTGTTAAAATGCGAATGGTGATTGCATATGCTCCAGTGAACCTTCCCCTCCTCTCATCAGCGGGGACAACAAAAAAAACCTGCAAGCTTTTGCTGTCTGCCATCTGGACGGCCTCCCCTATGTGCCCACCCCTCATCTCACTACGGGCTCCATTACAGGGCTCCCGAGCTGTGTTCAGCTATTCATGACATACCGATTTCACATTTTTTTTTTCGCTCTCGTCCACTTGCGACAAAAAAATGCTAATCGGGACGACCATGACTGGTATTATCACAAAGACAATGGCACTGGTCTTTACATTTCATTCACCTAGAATGGGAATTAAAAATAGCACAAGGGGCACAAAGAGGGGTCACCATTCCTTTTTCCGATTGTACCATTTGGGTTCGGACATCCGAGGTGTCAATGGAATCATTATGGTGTATTTGTTAGTAGAAGATATTTGTTTAAAGGTATTAAGTGTAGTTTGGCAGCCACAGAATGGACTTGCTTGTTAATTAAACCCTCATATTACTATTCCAGTTATCACCCCATTATTGCTTTTATTCTGTTATTTCCTCTGTCTACCCATACCAATGATGCCCCAAACTTTCTGCATGGGGAGCGCACACTCCTGTCTATAGAATGGGTACTTTCCTGGACTACATGTCCCATGAGCACTTGTGTGGTGTTACTTGCTGGGCACGTATGTGTGACATTGGTGGCTACATACAGGCTCCATAGAGACCCAATAGCTTAGGTAGCCACATCAATACAGAACATACCTGGTACAAATATTGAGAATGATTTTAAAGCAATAGTAAATGTTGACAACATTTCCAAGATACGCCCCTTCCTATCCCCAGAAAGTCCTGGTACACACTCTCATCATTTCTCGTCTGAACTACTGCAACATCATCCTGTCTGGTCTTCCTCTATCTAGACTGTCACCTCTCCAGTCCATCATGAATGTTGCGGCTAGACTTATTTAGTCCTCTAACCGCTCCTCATCTGCTTCTCCCCTCTGCAAATCTTTACACTGGCTTCCAATTGTCCAGAGAATTAGGTTCTGTACCTTTGTTTTATATCACTCCACACCTCCTGTCCCCTTTACATCTCCAACTTGGTCCATAAATACACCCCTAATCGCCCCTCCACTCCTTTAGTGACCTACTAATGACTTCCCCACTCATAACATCATCACACAAGCGACTTCAAGACTTCTCTAGGGTCGCTTCTACTCTCTGGAACTCTCTTCCTCACCCCTTTAGACTTGCTCCTACCTTTGGCACCTTTAAAAAAGCCCTGAAAACCTCTTCAGTCTGGCCTACCCATCTTCTCATTTCTAACATCACAACCATACCAGTCCCATCCCCCCACCTATTGTATACTCTGTTTCCCAACCTATTAGATTGTAAGCCTGCTCGGGCAGGGCCCTCTACTCCTCCTGTGCCATAACCTGTACCTGTGTGTTACATTGTGTTATAGCTAAACTCGTATTGATTGTACAGCGCTGCATAATATGCTGGTGCTAAATCATGATGATAATAATAGTAAGTGGAAAAAAACACATCAAACAACACAAGTGTAACTGTATGCGCAAGATGTTATATTTTTACATCATTTGCAAACTTTAACTTTTTGTCTGAGTACATGGAATAATTGTGTACTTTGTCTCCTTTATTTTACACTATTACACTAAGGTCAATGTGCTTTGTATATGTATTCATTCATACATACATGCATACATACATACATACATAGTCATACATATTTATAGCCTAGGGCTGGTTCACACTTTGCAAGTAAATTGTCTAGATTGTTTTTCACCTATGTAAGAACAGCAAACTCGAATCTGATTGGACACTCGCCTATAAGATAGTTGTACATGAGAAAGGCTTCATTCAGCACACATCGTTCGATTTAATAAATGGCCTTTTCTATAGAGATTGTGTAACTACTTAAATGTGTCTTATAAGCATCTTCATATACAACAGCACAAAGACTGAGACATGGGAGACAGACAAAAAGCTGGTCTGGTATTATTCAGGAGCATTGTGCTGTCAGTCTAACGCCGGCAGTTAGCTGACAAGCAAAGAAAACAGAATGAGCTTTTTCACTGGTGCTGATGCTTATTCACTGATACGTATTTCTTTCACTATCCTCTCCTCTTTCAGGGACCTGGTTATCTATGTCCGGCAGGGAAGCCGGGATCACAACAAAGGCCAAACAGATTTACAAATCTTTGTCCAGCAAGCAATGAAGTGGTTTTCAGATCTGAATAGGGGTGTTTATACTTAGTAGTTCATAATTAACACTAAAAGGCCAAACTCAAATGAAGAAATCACTTACTATTTTGGTTAATGAGCTGGTACACTTCGCTGGAGAAGTAAACTATGTGTTTCCCCTAAAATAAGACAGTGCCCTATATTCATTTTTGCTCCCAAAGATGCACTTGGGGGGTTCATAGGGGAGAATCAAAATGGCACAGGAGACTCAGAGGGGGATTAGCATTTTAGTAACCCCTTCTAAACCTCCTATGTCACTGTGATTGCCCCCTCTGATCCCCCCTGTCCAGAGTTACAGTACCATATCTGCCTTATTTTCGAGGGGATGCTTTATATTTCAGCGTGAGGCAAAAATGTAAGGGTGCCTTTTTTTAAAGGATGCCTTATTTGCCTTATTTATATATATATATATATATATATATTTTGCACACAGTATATGTTTGCAGCACTCACAATTAGTACAGATACCCACTTGCTGACAGAAGAACCGCCTAAACCATATGTCTTCCTCACTTCTCACCTGATTGCACACTGCCTACTTATAGATGGTATGTATGGAATGTAATGAATGTTTATGCAGGTGCAGTTACTCACAGGATCCACCAGGTGGAGCTACTGAGCAATGCTATGAACCTCATCACAGAACTGATTCATCACTTGGAACCAGAGATAATGAGTGACAGAAGAAGAAAACATTGACATTAGTTAAACACCATGCCTGCCTTCATTAAATAAATACAAGTGTTACAATTGGCTGATAAAATGATTTCATTAAAAATACATTTAAATAAAAAGCTAATTAAAAAATATGCTGCAAGGTGCTGAACAACCAATCGAAACTCATCCATTCAATGATCAGAAAACTAAAGATAAGTTATCTGAAATGTAAATGTTCGATTTATGCTAGGCATACACATGCCGATAAGCGGCCGATTTTTAACCTGACCGACGGACGTGCGCGCTCGCACGTTATCGGCATGTGCCCACATGGGGCAACAGATCCCTGTCACCCCACAGCTCGGCCGGCCAGAGAACGGACATGTCCGATCTTCTCTGGCCGATGCAAGCCGATGCCATAAGCTGCAATAAAGACGGTGTCTTCATGCAGCTTGTGGCCGGCACACAAAGGGTGCCCGGCCGATTGAAGGGGCCCCATAATGCAACGGGATGCTAACGTGATGACGTCATCACGTAAGCATCTCGGCACACATCGGAGTAGGTCTGTCTGACCTGCTCGGTATGTGTATGCCGAGCATTAGGTTACTGCACTAAAAATAGGATGCTGATCGTTTTTAAAATATACAAGCTGTGTTCTGAGTAGTGTCTGGGGAGATAACAGCTTGCCATGGCACCCCAGGTGGGATTGACTTCTTTTTCATGTATCAAAGGGACACTCTGGACATATTGAGTAGTTCAGACATGAGATGTAATACAATGCAGTGTCAGTGTGCTACAGAACATTAGGGCTATGTACAATAGATACCTTCCTAAGAACCACAGAGGTGAACTTATGTCTTGGCAGGGTGTCTCCTTTAAATGGGTTTTGTTTATGCATACTGAAGTTTGCAGTTGTACATTGTACTCTATTCAATGTGTTTATCTGGCTTTTTTATCCTCAGACTGGCCATCTACCCTATATAGTTGGTGTTCTGCGGCCCCAAAGCTGCACATGGATATTAAGAGTGGACCAGCCCAATGGACCTTTACACTCAAATAGGAGGCCCAACCAATAAACACATTTGATGTACACACAAGACTTAAGGAGGTCGTACATGGGTAGACTTTCCAATTAATTCCCGAGCAATCAACCGTCATGCCTTTCCATGTGATCGATTGTTCGTAAATCGATTGCTGCCACCCTTTCTTCTAGCTTGGTCGAACAGGGAACCCCGTTCAATTGCCTTTACTTTGGTCCCCAACCAAAGAATCGAACGGTAATCAGAGATTGATCGCATTGATTCGCAGTCCAATCATCACGCTGAGCTTGAGCATTCATCGAGCGGGTATTGACTAGTGTATAGGGACCCTTAATCTTATAGATTCTAGTAGTCACGAAATGTGCAGAACAAAAGGCCACATTGGAGCCCTCTTAAGCTGGCCATACACGGGTCAATTCCCGTGCGATAGCTGAACAAGCGTTTGCAAAGTGGTGATGCAACGAATCATCAAATGATCGTTCGGCGGGTAGATGCGCACCACTTTTGGCAATCGCTCCCTGCCTGATACTTTGGATCCAACAGTAATGTACCTACATGATGGATCCCTGTTCAATCAATTTTTCTATAGAGTGGGGTTGGTCGCTCCAGCTGGGCTGCGTTTGATAGATCGTTCAGGAATGAAACACTAAATCAACCCATGTTTGGCTAGCCAACTGGACCCATTGTTCAAGTATTTACAGTTTAGACCCATTCTGCGACCACAATTATGGCTGCTGGAACCCATGATCTTACCACAATCCACATAAGATTATTTTAATTCTGAATGTATTCCTTCATACAATATAATTCCATTTAAAAAATGTGGGTCGGCCCTCCTTACAATTTTTCAGCTTAGACCTGCATGGGCTGTCACAGGACCTGACCCATGCACTACTCTTTTGGCCCACCACCAGTTTCTGCATTCTCTTATCTTAGCAATAGTACAGTGCTAGCCATCGGTGAATACAGCAAGTTTGGAGTGCAAGTGATCCCCTTTATTGGCTAGCTGAAGTCATTAGAGAAGCAAGCTTTCGGGATGTCTCAGATCCCTTCTACTATGAAATAGGCCGGTTGGACTGGTGGAGTGATAGCTGCAGGAGACATGGTCCTTACTCCAGGGTCTATAAATCACATTGGTCACGTGCATACAAATCGAGCCTTTCCTTACTTAGTCACTTGTTGTCCTGATATTGCACAGCCACTGGGCCTAGGCCAAAGCATAAGCAAAAAGCGTATCTGTCAGCAGTGCCGGAGAAGAGGGAGAGCGGCCCGGCCAGTTCCTGACCAAGCCCTGCCGCACACAATGGGCTCGGTGAATGGAAGGAACACAGGCGGTGCACAGATAGGCCGCTGTCACAGACCGGCAGGATGTGTGATCTGCAGCCCAAGATACAGCGCGTTCACACACCCTGTGAGGAGATGTTTTGCTCTGCGGGTAATTATAACAAGGAAGCGTGCATGGATCTGACCCCGGTGCCTCGGCTCCAATATTCTGCCTATCAGCTTCCGCAAGAACAGCCTGCCGCTGCACATCCCCCACCCGCCCCATCCTGGCCGACCCCTGGAAACAAATGCTCACTGATAATGCCTTCTGCTCTTCCACTTGCAATCAGTATCAGTCCATAGACACATAGATTGTATTATTGTCACCCTGGTCATACATCACACATGCAGATTGCAGTATCTATGCCAAGGTTCATCTATCTATCTATCGTATAATCGATCTAGCGCGCGAGGAGCGAGCGAGCGAGGCGAGCGAGCGAGGAGCGAGCGAGCGCGAGCGAGCGAGCGACGAGCGAGCGCAGCGAGCGAGCGAGCGAGCGATGAGAGCCGAGCGAGAGAGCGAGCGAGCGAGCGAGCGAGCGAGCGATCGAGGAGCGAGCGATTCTATCATATCATATCATCCCAATATATCTATCTCCTATCTTCTATCTATCTATCTATCTATCTATCTATCTATCTATCTATCTATCTATCTATGATATATTCAATTCTATATTTAAGAATTGAATATATCTTTCTAATTGAAATCTATCTGTTATATATCATATCCCTTTCATTATATTTTTATTTATCTGTAATAACTATTGTTATTAATATCTATATATCCATCCATCCCTCCCTCTAATGTCTATCTCTTATATATTCTAATGTCATATTGTATTGTAATTTATATATCTGTATTTTTGTCTCTCCATCTATGTATCTCATTCATTTACAATCAATGTTATTAGTATACAAATTACAGCTGTATGTTTTTTCTCTGTCGGTTCCCCCCAGTTTGTGGATTTGATGTAGGCAGTCAGCGAAGTGTTAAACGCATCCCCTCAGGGTCCCCATGTAGAAGTCAGCAGTATGCAGATCCTGTGCACATTTGCAATCAGTGGCGTTGTTTTGCAGTGTGCCTGGATGGATATGTGAAATGGGTTTAGTGTAGGGTAACCATATGGCTCTAGATTATCAGAGACAGTCTTGTTTATGAGCTGCAATTCCCCACAGAGCTCAGTGCTGTTTCAGCACTCCATTGAAACATGTGCAGGGCAGGCTGGTCCTGGACTGTGTGATCTGGACTTGTCACACACTGACAGTGACATAGAGAAGATACAAAATAAACTTGGAGCAGAAGGCCGTGTCTATGGTTCTTGTATCATTGTGCGTACGACGTAGACAAGATGTAAAAACTGTAAAGTCAAGCTTCCATAATCTGCAATGTAGCAGAGCTCTGGGTATACTCTCCGACAGTATTTATCATACCGCTGGGTTTTGCTCCAATCATGGATTATTTACATCCTGTTTCATTCTATTTATATCACACTTATTTGTATTTATTTTACTCTTACTGGTACTACAAAGAGATCAATGGTTAAAGGTGGCAACGATCCAAGTTTTATTTTATTAAGGAGCTGATTTATGAAAGCAGTAGAGGCTGCTCGCTTTGTATGTTCACAGTTCTGGGTTTACATTGAATGCTACGTTATGGACAAAGGAAAATAAACATATATTTTTGTCTAGCATTGGATGGTCTATTGACCTCAACACCTCACCTTTCATGACAACACTGACTTGGCAAGGTTAACATTTATTTTTCTAAATTCTACTATAGGGATGACGGCAGACTAAAGACCCATTTATGTGTACCAGTGACCCTAACGTGCCTTGGTAAAAGGTGACACAAACATACAAGGTCATATTCCGTGAATTGCTTAATGTATGTTTATTTTGGGGATGATGGCAGACTACACTTTAACGCTATAGGTACCTTATGATTATTTTTCTAAATGTTCTGTCTCTATGTTCATTTTACGTCTTATGTGCGGGGAAGATGAGCAAAGATCATTGGACTGGCTTCCACAGTACCCTATTTACTGTAGCTGATAGCCTTCTCCATATCTAGAATAAAGACCCATTATAAATACATTTATTGTATTCACATACATGCTTTGTCTAATGCTACCACAACACATACCAATGTAGAAAGCATGGTAAGGTGTCATTTATGTAAGATGCCACCCTAATGCACTAGCTCACTAGCACTTGTACTTAAGTTGACAGCATGGCATGGAAATTGTGGTGGACAATTTTGGATAAGATGGTCTGCTTTGACTACATTTTGATGTACAAATGCCCCCCATTGTATGTAAACCATGAACCCTCAAGTTGGACGTCAAGGAGGCAAAGGTTGATATGGGTGATTCCAACTCTCAACATTTCAATTTTTTAAGAGCCTTATTAGATAACTCAAATGCACTGAAATCAAAGTATTCTTCAATATGTGATTACAGTATAGACAATAATAACATCTCAACATGCTTCCACCCCATGGCTGCTTTTATGGGTGGTCAAGGTAGTTTTCAATATGGAAGACAACTGCAATACAGTCAACAGCTCTAGTTAGTGTCAGTTATGTTTATTTCTTCCCAATTCAATCATTTACAGTCTATTTACTGAATGTAATCTTACAACCCACTTTAAACCCTTAACTGAGATTTGATCTACATTTTTGATGCTGCTGATGTTATTAAATGGTTCCCATTGCACTTCATGGTGGCTCAGGTGGTAAGTACTCTGGCCATGCAGTGCTAGAGTCCTAGGCTCAAATCCTGGCCTGGGCACTATCTGCATGGAGAATGCATGCTCTCCCTGTGTCTGTGTGGGTTTCCTCCAGGTGCTCTGGTTTCCTCCCACACTCCAAGACATGCAGTAGGTTATTTGGCTTCCCCAAATAAAGATTTGCCCATGTTAGTTAATTGCGACCTATGACTTAGTTACATATACATGACTATGGTAGGGGACATTAGATTGTGAGCTCCTCTGAGATACAGTTAGTGATATGACTATATATATGCTCTGTGTAATATGTTGGCGCTATATAAATACAAGATAATAATAACTTCCTTCTTTGACGATCTATTGTATTCAATCCCAATTAAAATTTATTTGGATAACAAATACCTTGTTCTACTTTTTTTATTTTAAATAGTCTCACTTGTGGGGCTCAACGGATGGAGCTAAGGGCATACAGCTATCATTTTTTTTACTGATCAGCCTATGTTAATGGACAAGAATATATGTTCTGACTGGTTGCCACGGGTTAACGCACACCACGGCTCATTCCATTGTTCAGTGTAAGTTTCTATTCATTTTTTAGAAGCTCAGCTGCCCAGTAAATGGATAGGGCTGAAGTCTTGTCTATACTAATGCTTGTTATGGAACGTGTAGTGATGTCAGTGTGGTGTCTGGAGATTGATGGGAACAATGCAAAACATATTATCCATCCTTTTTCTTACCTGAAAACATATACAGAAAATAGCTGAACCTTCTCCATGCCCTCCAGCATTGGTATTATTCCCAGTAACACAGTAAAATGATTTGTGAATTGTAAATTGGCTAATCATTTATCCCAGTATTCATTTCCAATTTAATTTCATCCTAATTTTTCACAGCAATACAAAAAAAAATCCATTCCCTTCACATCTCTGAGATCACAAAGTATAATGCGGTCTCGAACAAGCAACAACCGACGGAGGAGAGAATAAAAAAAAAAAAAACAAAACACAAAAGCAATTCTGCTTGTCTGTGTTCAACACAAAGGACATTAAATGAAAACAACTGGCAAACAGCCAAATTCCTATAGAGGCAAAGAGATTCAAATAAATTGATTTCACGCATCATACTGACCTGGGATCAGCCAGCGCAGGCAGTTACATTATTCTCAGAGCTCTGTGTGGGGCGCAGCCCATTAAGACTGCCGTAGACCACTACTCCATCCCAGAACAGAAAGAGATAAATCAGACGGGGGGGGGGGGCTATGAATGGAAACATTCGCACGAGGAAATCCAGTCTTTCCTGTAAGCACTGGCCTGATATCTGGGACTGCAATATTTTTTTATTATCCTGACTAGTCTATGTGCAGACAAAGGCACACAGAGGAACCCGTAGTGGTAGCTGAGGGTGAAAATAAAGGTGGGTGTAGGGCATTTAGAGGTAAGCAGCATGATTTCTCTTTCATTCCCTCAATGTACATTTTTTTACCGTTATATGTTGGTGCTATATAAATAAAGAATGATAATAATAGTGTTGATTGAGAAAATATGTGAATATCTTTTTATTGGGAAATCTTCACAATGAATGTTATAATCAGGGCTGCCGTCAGAAATCATGGGGCCCCATACTCAAAAAAAATTTGTGCCCCCCCAGACGAAAAGTTGAGCGGAAGGGGGTGCTAGCAGGAAAATCCTACAACCTCTTTCCATACGAAGTAGTTGAGTGGCGGGGGGGGGGGGGGGG